>CM055640.1:72324354-72924354 GCA_029378325.1 Elaeagnus macrophylla | reverse complement strand
CATCGAAAGGGTGTGAAGTGAGTTTAATTATCGTCATTGTACATGTGTGCGCGTTTAAGTATTATTTAAAAAAAAATATAAATATTATCTATTTTTAATATATATATATATATATTATACAAATTTTCTTATAATGTATGGATGCATGCTTTTTGTGAGCATCAAAAGGGTGTGAAGTGAGTGTAATTATTGTCATTGTACATATATATATATATATATAAAAGTTTGAATTATGATTGATATTTTTTTGGACAAAATTATTCTTATATTTTAGAATATTGACATTAGTTTATCTTTTAGAACCTATTGTTATATTAAATAATAACTCTAAAGATACTAATGAAATAAAGATTACATCTATTAAAGACTTTGATCATATGATGATTAGAACATCTAGTAAAAAATCTAATAATATGATGATTATCACATAAAATAAGCATTTTAAATATTATTTTACTTTCATCATTAATTTGTGAGTATATAAATATTAATTTTTCATTTATTTAAAAAATATACAAATAACTAAAGAGAGCAATTAAAAAAAAATAAAAAAATCTCATGTGCATATTTTTAACTATTGTATATAAAAAGTATAAATGTTAAATTTTTGGACCTGTAACGTTAAAATGTAAACAATGAGAAACGTGAAAAAGTTTTTATTTCATTTTAAAGAAAAATAATACTTTATATTTATCAAACAATAATTAAGGCTAAGATAATATAATCATATGATAAGAAGTATCTATCATTCAAAATTGTACTATAAGATTACCAATAAAAATGAAAATGCACAAAAGGAAGAAAAAAAAAAGATAATATTTAAGATTGTTTGGTTTATGTTTCAGAAACAATTTTAAAAATAAGTATATAATTTGAAAAATATTAAAATTAGTTGTATTTGAAAAAAAATAAAAGTTTGAGTTTGCGAATGTTATTAAATATAAACTTTTATTTTGATATTACATATTTTATATTTAGTATAGTTTTAAAAAATAAGAAAATAATATTTTTTTTTTACTTATTTTCTAGAAATTAATATTTTTTTTAATAACTACACTATTAACATATTTATAACTGAGTCTCAAATCCTAGACATATTTCATGTTTCAAAATCGAATATTTTTTAAGATTTCGTCAACAATTTACATTAATTTTTTTTTTACTAAATACATATTTCATATGTTTAATATTATTTTTTTGAAAGTAAAATGTGTTTTTAAATATTATAGAGATGTCGAATACATTTTTGTAAAACATTAAAAAAAAAAGTGGTATCATTTAATTAAAATATTTAATAATAACATTATTATAATTATAAAAATGTTATCATTAACAAATATATTTTGTTAAATTAGTTTATGAGTTGCTCATGAGCTAATTTATGAGCTAAGTAAGCTTATTTGAATTCATGAGTTAGGACTCTTTAAATTAATCTTAAATGAATTAAATTATGCTAAATAATTCATTTAAATATAAAATTAAATATAAACCATAAAGTTGATATATATATATATATATATTTATTTATTTATTTATTTATTTATTGGGTGGTAATTATAAATTATTTTAATTTGTGGATTAAATTTTAAGATTTAAATTTATAAAAAGAAATATAATTATCACTTAATATGTAATGATATGTTGCTTAACAAGTTTTTAAATATTTTAATACATATACTATAAAGTAACAATTTCATAGATCAACGTGAAAATGCTGCTGCTTATTTATTTTGATTTTGTGTGGATAAAATGTTAAAAAAAAAAAATTTACAAAATATATAAAACTTCAAAGAAGAAAAAAGCATAATAAAAAAGAAAACAAAATTTGGCGTTTAATATCATTGTAAAGTTAATAAAAGCTTCATATTTTTTTCAAGCAATATCCTAATTAAAACTCCTCTATGTTTAAATATCATTTGATAATATGATTAATATATTTTTGTTTAGAGGATAGATCGCAACACTACTTAATAGACAATATTACAATTCTCTTATAAAATTAAAGAAAAAAAAAAAGGTAAATAGAAAAAATAAATTTTATTGATTGTTATTTTTATAATACAATGTTAAATGTTTTATTTATAAGGATTGTAATATATAATATAAAATTTAAATTTAAGATATAATAGAGATTAAGATTAAATCTTTTATTAAATACAAATTATGATATAATAGAAATAAATATTTATTTGAAATTTCAAATAAAAGTTGAAGTAAATCATAAAAGAGATAATATCATATTTAAAATTTGACATCAAAATTATAACATTTTTTCTGAATGTCAAATGCATTAAAAATATGTCTCGCTAAAACCTTTCCATAAAAATCCATTGGGACAAAAAAACTAGCAAAAAAAAAAAAATAGTACATTATTTTCATACAATATACTTAAGTTGACTCATTAAAGTATTTTCATAAAAATCTAGTGAGACTAAACCATGAAAAGAAAAAAGAGTACAACACGTATACAAATGTGCTCTTCCTGATGATTACAATCGTTCATGTATGTCCTTTTAATTGGCACATATTAATATCATTATGACAATCTATTAAATATTGAAGTAAATGTAATAACTCATAGCGAATTAGTCTACTTGATAATCACTTGAATTCCTATGTAAAACAATTTAATGGCTGTAAGTCAAATGTATTTACTAGATAATATATTACATTTAAATAATAATTTCTAAAATACATGTTATTCTACAAATAGTTTATTTTGTCCGTAATTGCAAAATTAATTAGAGAGTTAGTGACCAATAGCTTAAATTTTTAAGAAAATTGGTGATCAATAACTTCTAACAACTTCAATAAAATCACAAAGTCAACATAGTAAAGGCGGAGCATTTTAAAGCCTGTAACTCCCAACTTTCTTAAAAAAAAAAATTAATTATATGTATATTTTTAATATTAAATAGATATTTTATTTGTAATAATATATTGTGTATAATTTTTGTGTAAATATTTTGGTGGCAAATATAAATAATATTTAACAAATACATAGATAAAAATGACATAAATTATGAGTAAAGTGGTAAAATATATACACATTTTTATGTATTTAATAACTATTAGTGATACAAATAGAATTGTAATCGTGTATTATATAAAAATTATTCTTAAATGTGATAATTTAAAAAAAATATTTAACTTTAGACTCAATATTATAAAAAATAAAATTAAAAAAATAAGTATATGGTAAGCTTCATGCTAATTTTTTTTTTTCTATAACTCATATATTCAAAATTTCTCATATTTTGTTTCAATTCAAATTTAATATAATATTATATTATTTTGATATTTTATTATAATAATTTTTGAATTTATTTGAAATTTTATTTATATAAAAATTATAATATTTATTTGACCTTAGTTTTTCATTCATTTTCTTTATTAGTCAGTCTTATATTGTTTATAACATATTTTTAAATATTATCTCAAGCTTAAAATTCTAAATCATATTTTATTTTTTACATTTTCATTTATTTTCTTTTAGTTTTAGTTTTAACACTTATTAATTTTGATATATTTAATTAAGCTTTCTATTTGCTTAAATTTTTTAGTTAATAAATTTATTATATATATTTATATATAGTATTAATGTTTATTAACTTGTTATATTTTTGTTATAAATAATAGGTTAGTTATAATGTATTAATTATGTATTTTTGATTGCTAATTGTGTGTATCTATTATAATATGACATAAAAAATTTAGTATTGAATTTAAGAAAAATTTTTATAACTCATATTAATTATACATTATGATGTATTTTTTGTTTTTAATATTTTAATAAAATTTTTACTTTAAATAAATTAAAAAAAAAAAAAAAGGGGGGCGATATATCCACGAACCAAAATGTTCCACCTACGCTCCAATATATGCACTGTATATTTACTTTCTAACCCCCGTTTTTTAATAAGCTTTTATCCTTTTACACTATTATCCTTTTATTACATGTCTGTTTATTCATCCTAATAAGTCTTTTGGCTTCTTTTCTCATTCTTGAGTGCCACCACTTTTTCAGTTTTTTCATTCTTTTTATATTTTATTATTTGACTCTTCATTGATTTATTTTGTCAGGTATTTTTTTTTTTTTTTACTTTTGACTCTTTTTCCTCATGTTTAGATTTTTAGATTCATTTAGTATATGAGTTGTAAAATTGGTTGTATTATTATAATAAAGTAAATGCCCTTCAAATCAATATTAGTATAAATAGGATCTTTGCTCATAAATTTATATTATTAGTTGTTTGAGAATCAATACTTGGAAAATTATTTTTAATAGTAGACAATAGAATAAAAAATAGGTTAAAATAATATTAAAAGTCCTTTCTATCCATATATATCTTGAAGAAGGATACACACATGTAGTCAAGAATCTGGGAAAAATTTGACATGGTTTTTATTTTTTTTTCCTAACTTTTAAAATTGGGAAATAATTGTTTAATTTAACTTAGCTTTAATTATTACATAAAATCTTGTATTTGAAAATTTTAAATTACTGTTAGATTGATTTTTTTTTTTCATCATTCATTCTTTATTGAACAGTCCTTGTATCATTTGTCTTTAAACTCTTAATTTTTGCTCATTTTATATTTTGATCTTCTAACTATTTTTTCATAACATTTGATCATTTAATTTTTTAAATTTGTTAATATTAATTCAACAGTTAATTTTCTGTGAAATTTAATACTTAATTTTTTTTTTCATTTTTTAACAAATAATTTTTTTTTAAAATAAAAAATAAAAGTACCGAACTCCCAATACCTCATTCCCAGAAACACCCAACCCCCATATCTTCATAATCACCCAAACCCTGATCATGAATTTGAATCCTCAAATTCTTCTTCTCACCTTCGATTCTATTATTAGATTAGGAAGAAAAGAAGGATTAATATCATTTCTTATTTTTTTATTGTCAAATTTTAATCTATAAATACAAATAGTCTTTGAAAATTGGTCCCTAAGAAGAAAGACCAATATTCTCTCTCTCTTCCTTTTTTTTTTTGTTTTTTTTGTTTTTTTTTTTCTATTGGGTTTTGGGCAAAAATTATTCACAACAATGAGAAACTTACAACAAAACATTATACCCGCATAATAGGGAAGTGTGGAAAGAGAAACAATTCGTCTCTGGTTTGTTATTATTGACAAAAGCAAAATTTTGGAGAAACTGCCTTTCCACTTACCTTTTTTGTTTAAAATATTTATTCATTAAAAAATAAGAAAAAAATCAGGTGTAAAATTTCACAAAAAATTAGCAATTAAATTAATAATATCGTCAAATTTAAAAAATTAAAGAATTAAATATTAAAAAAAATAGTTTAAAAATTAAAATATAAAATGTATAAAAATTAAAAGACTATAGGTATTATTTAACCTTAAATATAAATATATATAATAAAAAAAATAACAATATTTATTATTCAAGTCATTTATAGATAATTTATATTGGACGGAGCCGCTTATTAATGGTCACTCATCAATAAATTTCTTCGCCGCTTATTAATGGTCACTCATCAATAAATTTCTTCAAAAAAGCACGTATAATTATGAAAAAATAATTGCTTTATTTTTCTAAAAATTAATTAATGATTAAAAAAAACAGTAATTATTTATTATATATATATTTTTTTTTTTCTTATTGTCTTATTATACGAGACACATTTTTCTAATAATCATATTATATTTGCCTACTAAAGTCAAAAGGTATAAAATTATATCAAAAGCAACTTATTGAAAGCTAAAAAGGAAGGAATTTTTTTTCTTCTTATTTCAAACACTCTAAAACCTAACTAAAATCTATTTATATTTCAATCTTAGTAAAATGCTTGTGAAAATTTTAGTAATTTTAAAATACATTAATTTCATAATTATAAATATAGATACATTACAATAATAAACATTCCTTAATCAATAAATTTTTTAAAAAATTATAATAAAATATACAATTATATGATATCCGAAAAAAATAATGTAAATTTAAGATAAGAAATGCTAAATATATAACTCAAAAGTTTATATTTTATAAACTATAAATTTCAATGGAAACATATACATGCTATCTAATGAACAATTTAACTTTCTTTAAAATAAAATGAAATCAAAACTTTAAATTATGATTTTTAACAAAGTCTATGGAAGGATAATGTAATGAAAATATAACTTCTAAACGCAAAAATGGCTTTAAATATAGAGGCATATCAAACAAATAATTTAAAATCTTAAAATATGCAAACCCAAAAGAATGAAATTAATGATCAATTTCATGATTTCTAAACCACAAAATATAAAGCCATCGTTAAGAAAATAAGGGTTTTGGATTAATTTACTCAAGTAACTATTTCTAATTAACACATTCGACCTACAACTATTAGAATATGTTAATTTACTCAAATAATTTAAAATTTGGATCAATTTGGTCCCATTTTTCAAAATTAGTATTTTTAAGGGTAAAATTGGAAACAAAACTTTCTCCCTTTTTCCTCTCTTGCACTCTCTCCCCTCCTCACTCTCTGAAGAGTTTTCCACAGAACAAAAGAAGACAAATGTGATTAAGATGTTTGAAATTTTTTTGTATTACATTTCTTAATCATTCTTAGTTCATTGTGAGCAGGGGCGGAGCCAGAAATTTATTATAGGGGGGGCTGAAGCAGTGGAGCTGGAGCAGGACGCAGGACTCAGAACAGCAGCCGGCAGGAGCCTAACAACCTTGACCAAAACAATTTCAGGAAAGAAAAATACAAGCAATTAGAAACACGTGTGGTGAAGAGTAAAATGGGAATTCTCTCATGTTCTCAGACACAGTTAAGAAACTGATAGCTTCACTATGTACTAGAATTTCAACCACTTTTTATTTCACACCATAATTAATGTATCAATCCTAAGTACACTAGCTACTTCAAACATTGGTGTCTTCTTATGAACTAGGTAGACAGTACTATTTAAAATATAATACAGCAAAGTTGACGATAAACAATGTAATACAACAGATAAATCCATCGGTCCTTATCCACTAAAGAAAGATAAATTGTCCTAATGATTATGCAATTCCAAGAAAAACATTACTAGACCTTCAATCCAGTGGCAATGATCTTTTCCGCTAGTTGGTCAACAGCCACATTACTAGGAGCACAGACCAAAACCTGATTTAAATTAATTTTTTTAACAACGCCGTAAAAAACTCTTTGAAATGCGTCTAAAGAGGAAGGGAGGTGTAAACCAGATAAGTTAGGGACTTCACCTGTCCCTGGCCTTGTTTAGCCATGTGATACACGATTGCTGCAGAAGTAACAATTTTTCGTGTGCCAGGAGGTCCTTGAATCAAACTTATAGGCTTCTGTAAGACACTCTTTACAGCAAAGACCTAAAACCGGAGAAATAAACATTCAAAAACTGAAAATTTGGTGAGGAGTTCAAGGAAACCAAAGAAAAAATATCTCATAACAGCCAAAACCATGAGTGTAAGTGTGTAAAAAGCAGCTTAAGCAATTAACTTAAGACAACATGTGAGTTCAAGGAAAAGAGACAGCGAAAAAAGACATCATGGGTCTATATTGTTGGAAAAATATTATTAATCTGTGGGGCCATACATGTAGTTTTAAATGTGCTATGCTATCTTATAGTTTAGCCAATTAAAAGGTGATCTATAAAGTTTAATTTTGGCTATCGGGTATTAAATTATTGTGGAATTAATGTGTAGAGACCGGACTTGTATTTTTAAGTTGATGAGGGGCCAATTTAAAAATACTAATAATTGATAACTGCCTTTGGCAGTTATCTATATAAAGGGGTCATGGTCCCCATTTGAGCGTAGTGCTTGTAGAACATAAGTTTTCTCTGTATCCCCATCAACAGAGAAAAACTCTTTAGACAACTGCGCATCAATTGGAAGATCTGAACCTGTTCGACAGAAGAACGCTATGGATTCCGGTACGCTTCCGCAATAATCTCTTCTTCTCTTGATTCAACATGGGATCTAGAAAACATGATTTTCAATTTGGTAAACAAATTTCTAACAAGTGGTATCAGAGCCTACCCATGTTTGATTCAAAAGAATCTATGAATATTAGAGATTAATTTATTGAATTGTTTATATATGCCACAAAATCTGATATACGTTAATATATACGCTTTAATATATATATGAATTCTGGATTTACGATTGGCATCGTGATAAGTTTTTTAATATATGCATATTTTATGTATGTATTGTTATTTTACTGTTTGAAAGTAAAAGATCAATGTTCGCATAATTGTTCTTGCCGACGGCGTTCAAAATTTTTTTTTCTTTTTTTCCTTTCGGTTTCCAAAAAAAAAAAAAAAAAAAAATTGCTTTTCGGTTTCCTTGTACCTTTTGGTTTCCTTTTGTTTGTGAAACTGTACGTGTGGAGCCCTTATGATACAACTGTTTTTTTTTAAAAAAAAAAAAAAAAAAAAAAAAGGAACTGCTGTTCGTTCATATATATCTTATATGTATATTATATATATATATTTTGGTGGCCCCAAACCTAATTATATAACATTTGTCGAGGATCTGATATATAAAATACGGTTTATATATATATATATATATAATGTACAATTTTGGTGTTTTTATATAACATATCACTTTCGGTGTTTCATATATATATATGAATTATAACTCAAAAAATTATGGCTTTTAAATTTTTGATTAATTATATACAATTTTTTTTTTTTTTTTTTTTGCGCAACTGTTTGGGTGTTTGCCGCAATCTATCTGATATATATATATGTAATATAACGATTGGATGAGATTATATATATATATGTAACTGTCCTTTTCAGTTTCTGATGTTCACAGCCTCACTTTTGGTTTCCTTTTTGAGTTCTCTGGTGGTATATATATATATATAACTTTAGTTAGATATATACTACATATTCATATAATGTTAGATGGTATTCTTTGGTATGAATATATATATATTAATTACATATTTTGTTGAAGCTTAATTCATGAATTGAGACCTTTTTTTTTATTTTGATTAATTACGTACACATTTTTTTTTAACACTTATCTGGTATTCTAATTACATCAATTTATGCATGATGTCACCAAAGTGGCCACTCTTGTGTATATTGATATTGGGAGAATAATTAGATATGATGTTTGTGTATGTGTAATTCATGCGAATATTAACCAATCCAAAGAGGGGTTCATATTTGGCCGAATTACACACGCACCTGCGATGGTAATCATATGACAATTATCAAGGTGACCTCATGTGAATAATAAATCGATGCAAACATAGATTTATTATTTGACATAACTTATTGTCATTGTTTGATCATTGCAACAAGAGTACTACTTACAATTAATATCACTGTCCAAAGACTTGATATTAATGTTGTGCTTGGTATCTTGAAATGTTGTCATGTAATTAATCAGTTTAATGACTGTTTACTTTGGTTATTTTATGTGAGCATAGTGTATTTATTTGATTTTGTTCTCTATTCAGCTTTAATGTCTACTGCTACAATATCTGCCAACATGAATAATGTTCCAATGTTAAATGGGACAAACTTTAAGGACTGGAAAGAGAACATATTGATTGTTCTTGGCTGCATGGACATAGACTTGGCATTAAGAATGCCAAAACCGAATGATCTCACTGCACAAAGTACCCCTGAGGAAATTGCGTACTTTGAAAAGTGGGACCGTTCGAACAGGCTAAGTCTTATGATCATGAAGCGCGGGATTCCAGAAGCCTTTCGAGGTGCAATAACAGATGACAGTATCATTGCCAGTAAGTTCATTGAGGAAATTCAGAATCGTTTTGTCAAAAACGATAAGGCTGAAACAAGCACGCTCTTAGCAAGCTTGATTTCAATGAAATATAAGGGCAAAGGTAATGTCAGAGAGTACATCATGGAGATGTCTCATCTTGCTTCAAAACTTAAGGCACAAAAGCTCGACTTATCAGATGATTTGCTCGTGCATTTAATTCTGATCTCTCTTCCTGCACAATTCAGTCAATTTAAGGTCAGTTATAACTGCCAAAAGGAGAAATGGACTCTCAATGAGCTCATTTCATTTTGTGTGCAAGAGGAAGAGAGATTGAAGCAAGAGAGGACTGAAAGTGCTCATCTGTCAAGCACTTTTAAGGACAAGGGTAAAAGGAAGGATAAAGGAAAGGAAGTTGCTATTCCTAAGGGTCCAGTGCAAAAGAAACAGAAAAGTAATGACAATTGTTTCTTCTGTGGTAAGCCTGGACATCAGAAGAAGGAATGTGCCAAGTATAGCGCATGGCGTGAAAAGAAAGGTATAATTCCTGTTTTGGTCTGTTCTGAGATCAATTTAGCATCTGTACCAAGAAACACTTGGTGGGTAGATTCTGGTGCTACTACTCACATTTGTGTTTCTATGCAGGGTTGCCTAAACTACCGAGAGCCAACTGATGCTGAAAGACGTATCTTTGTGGGCGACGGCAAGTCGGTGGAAGTGAAGGCAATAGGGCATTTTAGATTGTTATTAAAAACTGGTTGTTATTTGGATTTGAAAGACACTTTTGTTGTACCGTCTTTTAGACGGAACTTAATTTCTATTTCTGTTTTGGACAAATTGGGTTATTATTGTTCATTTGGAAATACTCAGTTTACTTTGTCTTTAAATTCAAATGTTATTGGTACTGGTTTACTTAATACTTTTGATAATCTATATTTGCTAGAAACTGTTTCATCTTATAATGAAACCTTGCATGTCGAGTCACGAGGCACAAAGCGAAAATTAGATAAGGAAACTTCAGCCTCATTATGGCACAAACGCTTAGGTCACATCTCTAAATCTAGAGTTGAGCGACTTGTGTCTGATGAGATTTTGGAATCCCTTGATTTTTCAGATTTTGATGTCTGTGTTGAGTGTATCAAGGGAAAACAGATCAAAATGAAGAAATTAGATGCAAATCGGACTACGGACGTCTTAGAATTGATTCATACGGATATTTGTGGTCCATTCCCTACAGCATCTTGGAATGGTCAACAATATTTTATAACATTCATAGACGACTATTCTAGATATGGGTATCTATTTCTTATACATGAGAAATCACAGTCTTTGGACGTGTTCAAAATATTTAAGGCCGAAGTTGAGTTACAACTCAACAAACGGATAAAGAGTGTCAGATCTGACCGTGGTGGTGAATACTACGGTAGATACGACAAATCAGGTGAACAACGTCCGGGACCATTTGCTAAATACCTAGAGGAATGTGGAATCGTCCCTCAATACACTATGCCAGGGTCGCCTAGCATGAATGGTGTATCTGAGAGACAAAACAGGACTCTTAAGGACATGGTAAGAAGTATGATTAGTCAATCTACTTTACCAGAGTCACTCTGGGGTGAAGCTCTAAAGACAGTAACTTATATCCTGAATCGGGTGCCAACTAAAGCAGCTGCAAAAACGCCTTATGAACTTTGGGTTGGGCGAAAGCCTAGTCTAAAATATTTGCGTATTTGGGGATGTCCTGCTGAAGCGAGACCTTATAAACCTCATGCAAGAAAATTGGACTCCAAAACCATTAGTAGCTACTTTATTGGCTATGCAGAACGATCAAGGGGTTACAAGTTTTATGATCCTACTAGTAAGTCTATATTTGAGACGGGAATTGCAACATATTTTGAGGATGTTGAGTTTGGGAGGGGAAATCGAGTTAGGAACATCGTCTTTGAGGAGGAAGAGGGAGTAATCCCAATTCCTGCTACTACTTTTCTTGACGATGTGCAGGCTTCCATACCTGTCATTAATCAAGAGATGAATTCAGATCTTCGGCAAGACAATGTTATTCAACCCCTCATTCAAAATGAGGTAATTGTTCCAGAGGAACCAATTCCTGAGGAACAACCTCAACAACCTCAAGAACCCGCGCCATTAAGGCGATCCACGAGAGAAAGGAGATTTGCAATTTCAGATGATTATGTTGTATATCTCCAGGAACATGGGGTAGAAAGTGGAATGTCGGAAGATGATCCAATCAACTTCCGCCAAGCCATGCAAAGTTCCAACTCTTATAAATGGATTGAAGCCATGAATGAGGAGTATAAGTCTATGCAAGAATAAAGTTTGGGAACTTGTCCCATTACCGGCTGGTGCGAATCCTGTTGGTTGTAAATGGATATTTAAAACCAAAAGGGATTCAAAGGGTAATGTGAAGAGGTATAAGGCACGTCTTGTAGCCAAAGGCTTTACTCAAAAGGAAGGAATTGACTTTAAAGAAACTTTCTCTCCGGTTTCCACGAAAGACTCTTTTAGGACAATTATGGCGCTTGTTGCACATTTTGACCTTGAGTTGCATCAAATGGATGTCAAAACAGCGTTTCTCAATGGTGACATTGAAGAAACAATTTATATGGTACAACCAGAAAACTTTGTGTTAGGAGATTCAAAGAATATGGTTTGTAAATTGACGAAATCCATATATGGACTCAAGCAGGCTTCTCGTCAGTGGTACTTCAAGTTTCATCAAGTCATTGTTTCGTATGGTTTTGAGATGAATGTCGTTGATGATTGTGTGTATCACAAGTTCAGTGGGAGTAAGCATATTTTTCTGATTTTGTATGTCGATGACATTTTACTTGCCACAAATGACATAGGCATCTTGCATGACACCAAGAGATTTCTATCAAAGAATTTTGAAATGAAAGATCTTGGTGAAGCTTCCTTTGTATTAGGAATTGAGATACACCGAGATCGCTCTCGGGGTATATTGGGACTGTCACAAAGGAATTATATTGAGAAAGTTCTCAATAGGTTTGGCATGCAAAATTGCAAACCAGGTGAAACCCCAGTCTCTAAGGGAGACAAATTTTGTCTCAGCCAATGCCCAAAGAATAGCCTTGAAATTAAAGAAATGCAGAAGATTCCTTATGCTTCGGCTGTAGGGAGTCTAATGTATGCCCAAGTATGTAGGCGTCCGGATATTGCGTTCATAGTTGGCATGTTAGGCAGATATTTAAGTAACCCAGGCATGGATCATTGGAAAGCAGCCAAACGGGTTATGAGATACTTACAGAGAACAAAGGAGTATATGCTCACATATAGAAGATCAGATCGGTTAGAGATCATTGGGTACTCCGACTCTGATTTTGCTGGATGCCAAGACAGCAGGAGATCCACATCAGGTTATGTTTATCTGTTGGCTGGTGGGGCAGTTTCTTGGCGGTCTGCCAAGCAAACGCTTGTGGCTTCATCCACCATGGCCGCAGAATTTGTGGCTTGTTATGAGGCATCAAATCATGGAATATGGCTGCGAAATTTTGTCACTGGGCTGCGTATTTTAGAGGGTGTTGAAAGACCACTCAAATTATTTTGTGACAATAAATCAGCGGTTTTATATTCTAACAACAACAGAAGCTCAACGAAGTCAAAGCATATTGACATCAAGTTTCTGGTTGTGAAAGAAAGAGTGCAGAGTGGTCAGATTTTTATAGAGCACATTGGAACAAACTCCATGATAGCGGATCCGCTCACAAAGGGACTACCACCCAAGGTCTTTCACGAGCATACTGCTCATATGGGTGTTATTCTGTTTGAGGATACTTTAGTTTAGTGGGAGTTTGAATTTG
Organism: Elaeagnus macrophylla; assembly: GCA_029378325.1. Lineage (NCBI taxonomy): Eukaryota > Viridiplantae > Streptophyta > Magnoliopsida > Rosales > Elaeagnaceae > Elaeagnus > Elaeagnus macrophylla. Next base: position 72,910,770 of record CM055640.1, on the reverse strand, counting down.
ATTTGTTGCTTTATGTTGAACTTCAGATTTGTTATATACATATATTATTCAGTTTACTTTCTGCAGAAGTAAAGTTTTGGTTTAACACACTCTGTTAAGTAATGTGGTAATACTGATCTCAATAAAGAATAAAGTAGGACTAGTTGAAAATAGACATGTTTGGATCACATTACATGTAATTTTCATGCTACACATCCATGATTGATCTATGTCATTTGGTTGTATTGGTATATGTGACCATTGACAGATTTAGTCACGATAAATGTGACGAAGATCGCTTTGATCCTGTATCAGTATGATTAATGGACGAGATTGTTCGGAAGTACCCTAATTGTGATGGCAGTTTCATGAGCTCATAAGGTTATGCACATTTACAAAGTTACATATGTGGCCCAGTGGGAGATTGTTGGAAAAATATTATTAATCTGTGGGGCCACACATGTAGTTTTAAATGTGCTATGCTATCTTATAGTTTAGCCAATTAAAAGGTGATCTATAAAGTTTAATTTTGGCTATCGGGTATTAAATTATTGTGGAATTAATGTGTAGAGACCGGACTTGTATTTTTAAGTTGATGAGGGGCCAATTTAAAAATACTAATAATTGATAACTGCCTTTGGCAGTTATCTATATAAAGGGGTCATGGTCCCCATTTGAGCGTAGTGCTTGTAGAACATAAGTTTTCTCTGTATCCCCATCAACAGAGAAAAACTCTTTAGACAACTGCGCATCAATTGGAAGATCTGAACCTGTTCGACAGAAGAACGCTATAGATTCCGGTACGCTTCCGCAATAATCTCTTCTTCTCTTGATTCAACATGGGATCTAGAAAACATGATTTTCAATTTGGTAAACAAATTTCTAACATATATATCATACAACATAAGTAACTAAATCAGATAACATATTCTAACATGCCATGACTAAACAATTGGCACAAGTGGCACATTTATGTACAAAAAAATCATGCATGGTATGTGAAACATCACATTACCAATTAATCCATAACAATAAAATACGAAGAACATCAAGCACGTGTCATACTTGAAATGCATTAAGCTCTGGAAAACCAGGTGCACCAAACCGACGAGGCAGAGTATTACGAACCATTTGAACCTCTACTTCATGACCCAACAAGTGATGGTAGATATTCCTGCACAGTGCACAAAGTATAACCTGTAAAATATTGAAGATGTATAATCCAGCCACAAATCACACATTAGCTTCCTCAGAGAAGATATCAATTGGAAAGCTAAAATCAGCTAATTTGAATACATACTAAATCTAATTAAATGTTCAATCAAATCAAATGGTTTGAAGTTTTATGGCATAATTCACTCACATCCCTAACTTTGAAACAACAAGATAACCTACCCACTAACACTGGTCTCATCCACAGCAAAAGTCTTCATTGCTCCTTGCATCCGATCGAAGCTTGTACTTTTCCAAACAAAGTCAACACTAAAACCATGGTTCAAATCAACCGGAACTCCCTGGCTAGCACGAAGTTCAAGCATAACCTCCTCTTGTGCAGTTAACTTGATTTGAAAGGGAGAAAGGAAGTATTTAATAGTCACATTAATTCTGAAACCTGCAACAAAGATACAACCACAGAAATGTCCTGACCAAGTCCACAAATTCTTAAACTTTGAGTTGAAAAGTCGTACCTCATGGCCCACAGATTGCCATGATGGGTGAGTAGCGTCTCCAGAATAACGCAGTCTCAATTCATCTCCAGGTACAAGACGCAACTCATTATCCTCCGGCAGAAGCTGGAGTTGGAGCAGGCAAGCAGCAACGGAGGGACAGACAAAATTTTTTTCAGAAAATTCGGCGGGGCTTCAGCCCCTGAATAGCTCCGCCCCTGATTGTGAGAGAGTGATGGACATGAAAGTTTGCTTGATCTTGCTTGAACATGCCAAGGTTGTGAACATAATTTTCAATCAAGGGATGATTATTTAGAGTTTTTCTATAATTTTGTGAAATGCGTATTGATTAATTTGAATTTGAACTAATTTTTATTAATTTTGTGTATATATAGTAACCGATGAAAACTGATGTTCTAGGTGATTGGTAATTCAGAGACCAACAGAGATTTGTTGAAGAAAAAGTCTATTTAGAGTCACTTCTTCAACTTCTACTTTTTGTTATTGATTTCAAGTTGAACTACAACTGCCTAAGGACCTCGACGTAGAATTCTATAAGGAGAAATAGTGCGAGAGAAAGAGGGAGACAAGAGACTAAGAAAGAGGAGGAGAGAAAAAAGATGGGGAGAGTTTTTTTTTTTTTTTTTTCTTTCACTTCTTTTCATAAATAGAAAAATTCAACTTTACCTTTAAAAAATATTAATTTTTAAAAAATTAAACTAAATTGACTCAAAATTTTAATTATTTAACTAAATTAACATATTTTAATAATTTACAGGACTAATGCTTTAATTAGATAAAATTACATGATTAAATAGACAAAACCTAGGAAAATAGTATAGGAATGGAAACAAAGCCAAAAAAAAAAATTATTTCTTTAAATATACATACCTTATGCAATTTGTTGCAAAATAATAAAAATAAAACACAATTGAATAGAATGATGCAACTTAAAAGCTTTGGAAAAAAATGAGATTAAGAAAAAAATTACATTAGCAAATTAAACTTTAAATTAAAATAAAGATTTATAAGAAGATTTAATTGCAAATAAAAAATACCTTATAAAATAAATGAACAAATAAAAATACACTAAGATCATTTACGCCAATAGACAAGATAGAAACAAAGATCACAAAATATCACATTTTGATTAATTTACACTCAAGAGATATTGTACATGAACTAAAAAATATATTCATTTGTCAAATTCCAAGAAAAGTGAAAGTAAACTCTACTGAATCTCAAAGCAATGGTAAATCCAATGAGAAAATTATTGTTTTTTTTTTTTTTTAATATTAAAAGTATCAATATTTGGTTTCTCTTTCACACAATTAAATAGCAAAATATTCTTAAAATAAATATATTTTTTAATTTTATTGTATAATAACTCTATATTATTTATATAAATAATTGTTTTAATTCTTAATATTATTCATATTTACTCATGTAATGAACTGGTTAGTTTTGATCGATTCATTTATTAGATTATATTTTTGTTGAAATAATAATTTTAGTATTGAGATTGTGCTATATTTTATATCAATTTAAAAATAATTGACTAATGTAAATGTTATTTTTAAGCAAAATATATTTATAAAAATGTTTATTAAGCTTGATCATATCGTATTTATCGTGTTCATGTCAGATTAACTTATTAAATAATAATAAAATACTAATTAAATAAGTTATTTGTCTAGTTATATTTAATTTATTTTTTAAATAAAATTATACAAGTATTATCTATATTATGTTAAATTACTATTTTTTAATAGTGTTTAAATTATAAAATAGTTATTATTGTATATCTATTATTTATTAAATTAATAAATTAATTAAAAATTTATTTTAAAAATATTGATGCAAAATTTTATAAAAAAAATTATATAATAAAAGCAACCTAAAAAATAAATTGTATTTATACATTTTTTTCTTTTATTTTTTAAAATAAATAATTTTAAATCAATAATAATTATTGGTTTACAATACTTATCAATTTTGAATATCAATGTGCATTTGTGCAAGTACAAAACTAATACTATATATGATTTTTTTTTTTTAATTTATTCTATTTACTATTATTAATAACAAAACTATGTTATTTTCTATGACAAATATAAAAGGCACTTTGGATTATGAAAGCCCTTTACGACGGGCATCTAAAAACACACTTACATAAGTGCTTTCATAGACAATAAAAGTATTATATATATATTTATCAAATATATAACTATTTTTCTATACAATTTTTTTTTAACTAAAACATTTCTTATAAAATGGTTAATTTATTAAGTTTGCTTATTTGTGTAATACTATTAACTCTTTTTTTGTGCAGTTTTATTGATAAAGAATAGAGTTGATATCAAATTCCAAAACTGAAAAAAGCTAATTAGGACTTAGGAGCTTCCTCAAACCAAGTCTCAAAATAGGCATACTTAGCTAAGTGTGTAATTTTATAACTGGCTCTAAATTATATAAACTTTAAAATGGAATAAACATATTAGTACCTAGCCTTAAATATAGTACATATTATCTTTAAATAATACAAAAATATATTAAACATACAAGATAAAAATACAATATATTAAAATTTTAATTTTTCTTCATAAATTTATATAATAAAATGTACTCTTTTACTAATTATCAATTATAACATTTTTGTCCTCTTACTATGTAAAAGAAAATAAACAATTAAAATAATTTTAAAATGGAGTAGGAAAAAAAAAAAAAACTCAACACGTATGATATAGTTTTAAAAAAGACATATGTAATGCATCATATTAAATAGACTAAATATAATTATTTTAAATTAAAATATATTTAATTATATTATAATTAATTTAAACAATATTAATCTAATCAAATTAAAATTAGAGATATATATTCTAATAAAATAATTTATATTTAAAATAATATATAATTTATTTTATTTTACTTTTCTTACATATCAAATATTTATTTATATCAATATTTAATTGAATTTATATTTTTTTTAAATTAAAAAAAATTAATTTTTGATTTTATATGTAATAAAAAGTTAAGATATATGATAAAAATTAAAAATTTAGATAAATAAAATTAAGTGTTCAATTAGAGTTGCATCTTAAATGAGACAAAATTTATTTATAATCATACAAATTTTATTTTATATATTATTGTCTCCGATTATACATTTAAAAGTTTTATACAGTTTAACAACATCTAGAATTTTCCATGAGGTAGAGCAAAAGAGAAGAACCGGAAAAGGGAAAAAAGGAAGTCAAATGGTTCAACCCGTAGTATTTGGGCTAAGGCTTTTAGTTTCGATCCCTTCACTAATCGATCACCCTTAATTATTGCCCGTGTATTCCAATTGTCCTTCTTCTTCGTTTTTCAAAATCATATATTCCCCCTTCAACTTTTTTAGAGTCGTTGGTAGACGGGAATAGATTAGAATCCGTTGATGATTTTGAAAAAAAAAAAAATCAAAATTCTCGATAACGTTCTAATTTTGAATTTTAAATTTTTAAATCCAAATCCTTATTATGTTTTGACTAATTTTGAGAGCAGATTGGAATCATTCCGTTGATGATTTTGAAAAAAAGATTCAAATGTTAACTTCCAAATTTAAATTTCAAATTTCAAATTCCAAACCCTTATTATATATTTTGATTCATAGCTGGAGAGGGGAGGGGATTACGAACTTCTCTGGTCTGATCTTTGCATTGGAGGAAAAAGACAAAGAAATGATGAACTTCTCTGGTTTGATCTTTGCATTGGAGGAAAAAGACAAAGAAATGACGATGCTGAGAAGCTTGAGCGGTTAGTTTGTGGGTATGAGTTCTGAAAACACCTACAACACTGCTAAGTGTATTTTCTTCTTGTTTCTCATTTGCAGAAGAATCATGGAGAAGCATATCAACAACTTTCATGCACTCTGGTCTCTCTTTCAAACATTTCTACCACATCTTTCATAGTTGGTCTGTCATCTGGAGATCGGGTCACACAGATCAAAGGCACACCAAGTGTTTGTAACATTTCCTCCATCGACTACTCGAACTTCTAAATTTGTTCGTATTACCTAGTGACCCAAATCGTTTTATTTTCAAAGTAAAAATCCAAATGAAGTTGAGAATGGGTACTTTGATTTCTTACTTGTGCCTATTGCTGCCTGTGTTTTCGTTTTTGTTAATTATGTAGCCACACCCTTTGCCCTGCATGCCATCAGAAAAGTTTTGTGCGATGGTGACGTCTTTTTAATCTGCTAGTAATTTTTTTCTACTACCTACATCTTCTTTGCTTGCTTGTTTGTGCTCTTTATTATTCTTATTATTTTCTTCTTTTTTTTGACTTGTTGTGTGCTCATGATATATTTGTTTGTGTTTTGCTAAGTTGGTATTTATTTCCTTGTTATTGTACTGATTGATATCTAATATCATTTGACTTGTATTTATTCTTAATTTTCATTTGTTTTGCTTATCTTTATTATTCACTCTTTTTTTTTTTTCTCTTTCTCTTTGTTTCAACTAACTATTCTCTTTGTTCAACTTTCATAATTTGTTGTGCTTTTGTTTGTTCATCCTTTTGCACGTGCTTATCATTTTTTGGTTTTGCTTGCATGTTGCTTATTGCCATTATTTTCTTTCCTTTTTCTATTTTTGTTTACCTTGTCATATAAATCTATTTAATGATTTGCTTAGCTCTTTTTTAACCATACTTAGTAAAAAGGTAACTTATATCTTTTGTTCTTGTTTTAATTAATTTATTAAATTGATGATATTTGCATTCATTGTGGTTATTTTTTTATCCACTTGTTGTTTTGGATTTTTAGCTAAGCTATTTTTGTACCAAATGGTTGAGATCATTATCTGTTTGGTTACATTTTTTATAACTTGTCATGATTTTGCTTAATTTGTTTTACATTTTTTTGTTCGGTTTTTTTTTTTACTTGTTATATTAATTTATTTAATCATTTGTACTTAGTTCATTTATTTATTTTACTTGTTTCTTACTTTTTTCTTACATTTTATTGGTGTGTGTACTTCATTTATTTATTTATTTTACTTGTGCTTAGCAAGTTGGTGTTTCATTGTTTCTTTTTTTTGTTGTATTGTTTTTTTTTTTCCTATTTGTATGGTTTGTGTTTAATTCATATTGCATTATTTATTCTTATTTTTATTTATCAGCTTCATTACACTGTTAAGTATTTTTCTATGCTTTCTTTGTTTCAATCATTCATATCGGTCATCTTTCATTATTTGTTGTGTTTTTGTTTGCTTATATATCTTTTGTCATGGGCTTATATTTATATTTTAACTTCATTTTTGGTTTTGTTGCATGTTGTGCATTTCTAATATTTCTTTTTTTTTTTTCACCGTCTTATCATTTTAATATTTCTTTGGTTACATTTCTTATAACTTGTCGTGATTTTGCTTAATTTGTTTTACATTTTTTTTCGGCTTTTTTTTCCTTGTTATATTAATTTATTTGATCATTTGTTACTTAGTTCATTTATTTATTTTACTTGTTTTACTTTTTTCTTACATTTTATTGGTGTGTTTCTTACTTCATTTATTTATTTATTTTACTTGTGCTTAGCAAGTTGGTGTTTAACTATTTCTTTTTTTTGTTGTATTGTTTTTTTTACCTTAATGTCGTTTGTATGTGTGTTTAATTCATATTGCATTATTTATTCTTGTTTTTATTTATTGGCTTCATTACACTTTGTTTCAATAATTCACATTGGTCATTTTTCATTATTTGTTGCGTTTTTGTTTGCTTATCTTTTGTCGTGCGCTTATATTTCATATTTTAACTTCATTTTTGGTTTTGTTACATGTTGTGCATTTCTAATATTTCTTCTTTTTTAACTGTCTTGTCATTTTAATATTTCTTCTAATTATGCTTTGTTTCTTAGATTTTATTTTTAACCCTTTTTTCTTTTTTATTTTATTTTATTTTTTTCTTGCAAAATATTGTTGCTTATTTATGTGTTCCCTATTTATTATATGTTTTACCATAAAATGTTGAGCTTATTCATTTGTTTTCATACTTTGAGTATAGTAATTGTTTACAATACGTATTTTAGATAATTACAATTCATTTGTTTTACTTTAACTAATAACTGCTCTAAAATTTTATTGCTAATAACTACTAGAAATATTTAGATAATATTAGTTTTTGTTTTTTCTTTGAATTACAAAATTAGTTTTTTACTTCATTTGGCAACCGCCTTCTTTTCAGTTGCTCATGCTCAATGATTTTATGAAAAACGGGAAGCTTCTCAATCAAAGAGCCAAAAAGCCGTATATTAGTAGTGCAAGCTAGCCAAAGCCGTATAGTGCAAGCTAAATAAAAAAAAATGATTACTCGACAAGGTTGGATTCTCGCGTTCCTGTGAAAGCCCAAAAGAAGGATGGGCGAGTTCAAGTGTCCTAGTGGTGCTACCCGAAGACATTATGCTAGTGCAAAGAGAAAATGATATAGTATATAGTTGAGCTGGCGTAACATGGTCTTTTTGGGTAAGTCATTTAAATGAAAATATTTTATTTAAGACTTTAATTAACGCACTTTATAAAATTAATATCATAAAATACCTTCTAGTCTTACTAAACTTTTAGTTTGGAAAGAAAAGTGGTCACGTTTTATTAGCATGATAGGTGGGCCTCATTCCACTCCAGCCTTCACGATCTTGTTTTACAATGCCACAAAGATAGCCAACTCTATTATCGAAGAAATAAGGAAAAGGGCGACGATTTGGCACCAGATATTGGAGGTGTGGAAAGAGTAGCTGTGAGAAGCGAAAAAACCATCAAAAAATGACGATTGTTCGTGAAGGTTTTCATAGAAAGAACCCTTAGTTCTGGCAAACGGATCACAATTACAAGTACTTGGGAGCATATCGATGGAATGAGCGAAATACGAACAGTTAACATAATATGGTCATAGATCTTAGGTTATAACTTGATCATGAGTGAATTTGTTGAAGTTGCACCCACGAAGTATAGAAAGTGCCAAACATTGGGAACTACCTAGGGAGGAGTTAGGAACAGGAACAAGAAGAAGCGAGAACCACTTAAATAGAGGAATCAATTGTATTTCGTTCTTTGTTCTCCATAGCAACTGGGGATCAAAAAGTACCAAATTTGATGACTTAATAAAGGAAAGACGAAATAAGAGCATGCTATTGAAAACGTTGCAACATAGGTTGGGGAGGACTTCGTTGATTGTGAACAAAATATAAGAAAGGGTTAGCTAATGGAGATTTTAACTTTTTCGGGAACCAGTAACACACAAACCATGTCAAATTAAGACCGATCAATATTCGAACGGAATGGATTCGAACTTCTCCTAGAAGAGTTTCTGGTGCGAAATGACATATGATATGAGTAATTCAAAGGAGAAATCGGTAAAACAATCTAATTAATAAGATCGATTAGGATTTATGTTATCAAATCACTACATCTAAGGCTTAGTTAGCTTGATACCCAACCAAACAGTCTATATCAATGATTGTGATCCGAGAGAACCCATAACGAGTTCTCTTTTTGAAAGACCTAGCTAAAATGGTAAACAAGTTCTTCGATCTGTATAGCTTTCCACTTCGTTGAAAGTTCTTTGATCTGTACAGCTTTGCATGCACCATCATGCATGTTTGATTCTTCCTTCCCCTTTGGGATTAGAGACCTTTGATAACCAGCTATGTCTAGAAATATGAGAAATTAGAAGTTGGATCATTCGTAGAAATATTCAAAGATATTAGTACCCCGCCTTTCTCTGTATTCTAGCTATACCTTTCTCTGGCTGCTGACGCATATCCATTTTCTTGTACATGGCATACCCGAATATGGGTACTGAAATAGGAATACCACATTAACTCTATTAAATTATATTTCTGTATATAAGCAATGTTTCAAAACGATTTGATACATAGTAGCATATTTAGTTATCGAGATAGGATACTCAAGTTACCGTATGTACTCAATTTGTGTACCATGTACTCAATAGATAACTATAAGATTTGTTATAAAGCAATAATAGTACTATAATTAACGCATTAAGTACCTAAGTATTGACTAAAGTACCAATGATACAATGTACCAATTCCCTGACCCTGATAACTATTTTTAAAAAGTTGCTAGCTAGTCCCTATTTCTTTCTTTATTCATTGGTTTGTTATCATACAACGAGAAAGATTTGGTACCATTGTATGTACAATTTGTTAATGTAATGTATTAATTATTCACTGCAACAAGTAGGAATTTAATACATAAATGACACCTGTTCAATCTGCGCTAGCTTTCAGTTCAATACCGCATTTTGGAACAGCATTTTGGTAGCATCCCATACTGCATTAACATTTCTAGCAGCTACCACAAAATTCTTTATCGGTCATCATTCCATTTTATATATAGAGATTTCGTAACCGATGCAGCAATAGTATTATAGTATGGTCTCTATAAGTACTATAGTTATGCCTATGGAGAATAAATACTATTGATTGAAAGGTTAATTAATTTGTTAGATAATTAGGTTAATTAGAGAATTCAATTGTTAGATAAATAATTAGGTTTAAATAATTAGGTTAATTCATGAAATTAATTGAATAAACAAATTAAACATTCATGAATCAATTGATTTAAATAATTAGGTTAATTCAAGAAATTGATTTAATGTTAATTAAATAGTTAGAATTAGAAATTAGGTTCATTCAATATCTTACCTTTGTTAGATAATTAGGTTAATTAGAGAATTCAAATTCAAATAAAGGTTAATTAAATATTTAATTAGATAAAAAGTTAAAACGTTAAATAAGAGTTTTTCGTTGCTCCTATATCTTAGCTTTTTAATCTGACTGAAGGTTTAAGGGTTTTCTCTTAAGAAGTACTAGATACAGAATCTGCATCTGCCTTTCTTATCAACAGAAATCTAAGAGTACCCCCCTTTTTTGTTAGTGAGCCCACAACTGCAATGGATGGCACCGAAATAATGGGGTGGTTAGAGAAACAACTTTCCCTACACCAGTTGGTTGAATATGATCGAAAGATTTAGCAACTTTGTGTGTCACAAAATTCACTTTTACTTATGGGTAGAGTTCTTCCATTTTCCTTCTTGTTCATCAATTGGTTTTTCGAAAGTGGGTACTACGGTGAAACGTGAAAATACATATGTGGAATCGTCTTGCGCCATATGTACTGAGATTGTTCGAGAGACACGGTCCAAGCCTGGCGTATGTATTCCCTTTGATCCATCCGTCTTATTTATTAAAGTTAGGGCCTCAACTAGCTCCAAAAACTCGGACCCAGAACCGTAGTGGCTTAGTTAGATTCATAGCCACTCTCTTACTCTTAAATAAAACGATGGCTAATGGGTGGGCCTTTTATTGAATAAATAAGAGACTGACTCCCCCAATATTGACTGGAATAGCAGCCCATTTTATTACTTAATTAAGAGTAGAGTTAAGCTATAAGCTACTAAAATTTAATGAAATTAAGGCTATATTATATCTCTAGTTTAAAAAGCCTAAGCTAAAACCCCTTAGTAGTTAAAGTTAGCTTTAATAAGAGAGTAAGATTAAATCTCATGGCTCTTTAATTAACTCCCTAACTATAACTATGTCTAACTAAGTAGTCTATAGTTTATAGTCTATATTAGTCGTCTACTATCTTATTAGTTAGCTATGAGTTGAGTACATTCATTAATTCACTAACTCTTTTAACTATTCACTAACTCTCTTCATTATTATTCACTAACTCTCTTAATTACTTAAGAGTTAAGCGCTAGCAACAAGTAATATGAATAACTGTAGGCAGCTATATAGCTTACTAGCTAGTTAAGAGGGTGCTAGATTTTAAGTCATTTAATGGGGCCATCACATGGTATTAAATAAATAAGAGGTTTCAATTAAATGTGGAGCGCTCTTAAGCTTAAGACTAAAATAACTAGACTAGAGTTAAGAATAAGAGGTTTAATTAAGGTCGAATAAGGAGTCTCTTAGAATTCTAACCCCTTCCCTAGAGGAGAGGAATGGCCCAACCGCAATCCAATCTTTAACTAACTATTCATTTTCGAAAACGAGAAGAACCCTATATATACACTTAAGGCAGGGTCCTGATTCCGGGACGGAGCCGTATGATGCGAAAGTGTCACATACGGTTCCTTTGAGAAAGGTGTGATACCACCTATCAAGCTTGATGAGTGATCCACAAAGCTGCATCCCTACTCACCTGGTCCTTGCACATTGCTCTTTTCAGGAGGTTGGCTGCCTATCTAGATCTTCCCATTTTCTTAAAGATCCCAGGCTTGATCTGGTTTAGTATCAAGTTGATTATGTTTTTGTTCCTATATATACGGGTCCGTGCAGCATTTTCACGATATTGTTATGATCAATTAATGGGACTTGTCCGGAAAGTGTTCTTTGCCTCTATCATTAGCTCGGGTGGTCCTTATTTCTGGTGTTTCAGTCACCTTTCAATGGCTCCCTTAAAAAGACTAGACTACGGCTGGCTCTTTAACTCCCTAACCTTAAAATCTTAAATAAAACATTCAACAATCTTTAATGTAACTATGGCCTATAGCCTTACTATAACGAGCTAGCTTTTTATTAAAGTAAAACAGTTAGTTCAATTTCATAGTTGCTAAGTAGCTTCGCTATTAAAGCCTCATTAACACCTAACCTTACCTTTAAATCGCTTAATCACTTTCCTTATTTGCTTTTTATAGATTGTATTCTATAGGCTCATTATTCTAGTATATAGGCTTTATAGGCTCATTCTAGTAAGGCTATATATAGGCTATCGCGCTATAATCTTTCCTTTGGGCTAACTAAGCTTAAGCTCAAGTGGGAGAGCCGTGTTATGAGTGACCTTATTGCACGGTTCAAAGAGCACTTGTGTATGTGATGCAAAAGAATGTGTACAAAAAAGTTGTCGCAAAGTTACGTTGTTTCGTCGTCGACCCTATCTATGTTTCTACGATGGCCCAAGAACACGCTCATTCTTTAGCCGTAGAAAGACTTTTGAATGCGAGGTAGCATTACGAGCACAATATATACGAGGTGTTATTCCATAAAATAACTCAAATTTTAAATCATTCACTTGCTTTAACTACTCATGTTATGGATGTGGGAGCATCAACTCCATTCCTATGGGCTTTTGAGGAGCGAGAGAAATTGTTGGAATTTTATGAAAGAGTCTCGAGAGCTAGGATGCATGCCAGTTTCATACGACTAGGTGGAGTGGCACAAGTTTGCCTCTTGGCTTATGTCGAGATATTGATTCCTCCACACAATAATTTGCCTCTCGTATTGACAAATTAGAAGAGATGTCAACTGGCAACCGTATCTGGAAACAACGATTAGTAGATATTGGTACTGTCACTGCACAAAAAGCAAAGGATTGGGGATTCAGTGGTGTAATGTTAAGAGGTTGTGCGACATGAAGACATGGTATAGCAATATAGGGGAAGTTCCCATCAGGCAACAATGGTTCTGCCTGACCCTAACGCTAAGCATATTATGTGTAGGAAGACTTGGTGTGAAGCCTTGGAGCATTAAAAAGGACTAACTAGCTGCTACCTGCTACTAGGGTGAGTTGAGGGGAGACAGATAAGTGAACGAATGTGTGTAAGCCCTAGTCAAACATGACTGGCCACCTACACGCTTTGGTAGGACCGTGAACGGATTCGGCTATGGCCTCTGGGCACGTTGGAACTGCATGAGTTCACCGAGGCAAAGCATGGTACGCGAAAATTGGCATAGGTTAGGTGCTATTGATGAAACATGGTAAGCCTATCTTTATGCTCTCTCTGGATTCTCGTTCTTGAAAATAGAGAAAAAGTAGTGTGTAAAGGAAGCCTCAAAAAGCGAAGGACGGGAACGAGTGGAATCTAGGTAGGGACCTGCAATGAGTGTAACGACTGGGCTTCCTTGATCAAAGCTTCGCCTTGTTATCCACTTAAAGGTGTAGAATCAGGCACCCTGGAACGTATAGATGTACAACATGACCCCACTAAAGTTCGATAGTAGGCCCGTCCTATATATTCGTAGCACTAGTGCTCTATATAGTGAATAACCTACTGTCGAATATCTTAAATGCTTAAACTTAAATCGTGTGATTTATACATCATATCCTTCCTATTATCGTTTAGCTTAAATGGGGGATCTATTTTTTTTGTCATTTATACGAATAAAATATTATGATTATTAAGAACTCAACAGGAACCTACCCCCTCTTTCTTTGTCTGATTCGAGGGAGATTTCGTTTAGTTCTTAGGTTTTCATGTTATGTCTACAACTCAGTTCATCTGATTACTAAAGGGATGAACCTAATCCAGAATATGAACCATAAAAGAAAATACTAATTAAACGTCACAAGAATACCAGCTACAATACCTATTATCCAAAGAGGAATCCTTCCAGTAGTATCGGTCATTTATCCTACATTCCCCCACATTTCATCAGGTGGTCATGCTAGAGACATAAACAGCTATAGATAATTATGAGATGATATCCTTCCGAATGGGATAAGAGAATTCCTGTTAATATTAAGTATTTTCTTTTTTTCTTTTAATTGAAGAAATAGTTGGAAAATAAAACAGCAAATATAAAAATGAGTAATAACCCCAGTAGAGACTGGTACGATTCAATTCAACATTTTGTTTGTTCGGGTTTGATTGTGTCATAGCTCTATAATTCGGATTAGGTTTATCGTTGGATGAATTGCATTGCTGATATTGACCCCAAGAATGTTTTAGTCCTAATAGCAGGCTGTGGTAACGAGACCCTATATTATTCTATCATTGTATCTATAAAAGTAGCATGTAGGCAGATTACTAAATAGGTTCTTAGTTTCCTGTTCCTAAAAACCCAACAAGGAAAGAATGCCTCAGTTCAAGGCATCTGATTTGAGCCGTATGAAGGGAAACTCTCACCTATAGTTTTTTTGGGGGGAAGCTCGAAAAGGGTCCCACTAGCCCTAAGAAATGGGCCTACCCATCTTACACTCTTGTTAGTGGCAGTTGGCTTCATGTGTCAGAATGCTATTAGGGAAAGTGAAGCATTATCAGCTACTAAGAAGTCAGACTCCCGCATTATCAATCAGCTAGTATGGAAGCTCTAACTATGAGGGTACGTACCCGAAAGGGCTACCGATGCATTAGCAAAGAGTTAGCCAGCGGTCATACATCCCTTTCTTCTAAAGCTACTAATTCCAAACTTCGAATCCCAACAAAACCATACCATGAAAAGTAGCGCTTAACTTAATTAAGTGAGCTTGGAATAAACTTGAAGAATCCATAGGTGTTAGCGTAGTGCTTAACTTAATTAAGTGAGCTCGGAAGAAACTTGAAGAATCTGGATGATGTAGTAAGTTGGACCAACATTTGAATATGATAAGAGCGTTGTATTAATGTAGCTGCTCTTTCTGAGTTCTGAGTAGTCAAGTCTGAGTCGTTTCTAACGATCCAATTGGGTCGTCTGTTGAAGCTACTATTAAGGAGGCTAGTGCGTTTAAAGGATTAAACAATGAAATGAGAAGAACCAATTTCTCTTTTCTCGATCAGAGACATGAGGAAGGTAATATCTAACCTCCAACAAGTGTCTCCCTGTTTTTCATTTTTGCTATAAAAGAAGAGAATTCTGCATTTGTAGGGGCCCCAAAGGACCCCAACTCTATGATAGATATGATGCACTTTTCCAATACCTCTTGTTCTTGACAAGAGAGATTGAAAAGAGTGGTTGATAATGCTACCTTGACACTTTAAAATGTGTTAATGCAGAAGCCAAAAGGAAATGGCAAACCACCATAGATAGCCAAGTTGCTAATGGCTGTATTTAGCAGAAGCAGAAAAAGTAGCGAGGCAGCCTAATAGCATGATTTGACTCGTCAGCTCAAACTCATTCTGTCAGCTCATAGCATAACCTAGCCTTTCCAGTGCTACTTCATTCAGCTTACTTAAGACTTTAGAATATATATACTTATAAGCCTTAATTATTGAAAGCTTTCTTACTTAACGCAAATAGAAGTTCATAACGACTTTACTTAACTTAAATAGAAGTTCATTATGAAATTAACGTTAATGAAATAGTTCATTATGAAAGCCTTTTCTTTTAAAGTGAAACTTTTAAGAAAGCTTTCATTTGAATGTTAAGTTAATAAATAGGCTTTTTTAAAGTTTTAATTTAAATAGTTAATTGTTAGCAGAAAAGCCTTAATTAGGCCTTTTCTTTTAAAGTGAACTCTTTCAATTGAATGTTAATTCAATAGTATTGAGTTCAATAAAGAGTGCAATTGTTAAAAGCCTTAAGCTTCAATTGTTAACCTTAAGCTTCAATTGAAAGTTAAATTGTTCATTCAAGAATTAAGCTTCAATTGAAAGTTCAATACTTCATTCAAGAATTAAGCTTCTTGTAACAATAAGCTTTAAGTTAAGCTTTAAGCTTAGTTCAAGAATTAAGCAACTTAGTTCAATTATAGGCTGCTAGGCTTCTTGTAACAATAAGCTTTAAGTTAAGCTTTAAGCTTTGTTCAAGAATTAAGCAACTTAGTTCATTCAAGAATTAAGCAACTTAGTTCAATAGTTCATTCAATAATTAAGCAACTTAGTTCAATTGTTCGAATTCCTTAAGCTAGCTGCAGTTAAGCTTTTTATAATCCTTAAGATATAAGTGGGTAGGTAATTTATGTATCATCTATTGCTTAAATTGGTTAACATCGTACCTGCGGTACCCCTACATTTTTCTATGTATTGAGTTGGTACCAACAAAGTTTGTCTATTTGGCTAAAGCCCTTATTAGATGATTTGGTGATTCTTCGTATAGAAGCGAGGCTCAGTGCAGGGCGTCGAAACAGGAATAGGCTATGCTATTAGTCTAAGTTTAATCTTTTGATTCATCGAGATTGGGTTGGTGTTCAGTGTACTTAGTACAAGATTGAATAGAAAAGAATGCATTGGATGGATGCTTGGCATTGAGAAGGAAGGACGCTTTCAGAGGCGAAAGGTCATGGGGAGATATCATCTGTGATCCATGGATCTCCGCTCAGGAAACCTTATCCAAGCTCCGTGGCTAGTCTGCGCTTTTTGGACTTTTAAAACTTAGTGAACCTAAAACATCTAAGTAGCTAAAGGAAAGAAAATCAACTGAGACCCCGTTATTAGTAGTGAGTGAGAGCGGATTGGGGCTTTGTTTGAATTCTGAATTCCCTCAACGTTTGAACTTTTTCGATAGCTTTCATTCGATTTCTTATGGATGATGGCAAAACCAGAAAGCTCGTTTGAACTGTAATTGTGAAAAGGTTGGAAGATTTGGCCAAAGAAGGTGATAGCCCTGTAGATTGGTTCCCATGCATGGTTCGATCCTTCCCAATAAAACGTAACATGTTCGAATTATGATCATATTTACGTGAGAAAAGGGGACCACCCTCTAAGCTTAAGTATTCCTCAATGACCAATAGCGTACAAGTACCGTGAGGGAAAGGTGAAAAGAACCCTATTTAGCGGAGTGCAATAGAGAATCTGAGATCCGATACGAACAATCAGTGGAAGGAGATAGCTTTACATAACAAATCTTGAACTTGAGATTAGTATGTAAAGTGCACTCTAACGGCGTACCTTTTGCATGATGGGTTAGCGAGAAAATAGGAACAGCGACTTAAGCCATTAGCTGTAGGCACTTTCCAAAGATTGTGGAATCTTCTAGTTCTTTCGATTTGACTCGAAACCGATCGATCTAGGCATGAGCAGTTGAAGATAGCTCTAACAGGCCTTGGAGGATCGAACCCACGTATGTGGCAAAATATAGGGATGACTTGTGGCTAGGGATGAAAAGCCAACCAAGATTGAATATAGTTGGTTTTCCGCAAAATCTATTTCAATAGAGCGTATGATGTCGATGGCCTGAGGTAGAGCTGTCAATGGGCTAGGTGGCCCTTCGCCTTACCAACCCTAGGGAAACTCCAAATACAGGCCTAACTAGTTTGTACAGACAGACTTTTGGGGTGCTAAGATCCAAAGTCAAGAGGGAAACAACCCAAATCTTACGCTAAGGTCCCTAAGCAATCACTTAGTGGAAAAGGAAGTGATCGAGCGATGACAACCAGGAGGTGGGCTTGGAAGCAGCCATCCTTTGAAGAAAGTGTAATAGCTCACTAGTCTAGCTCCATGCACCAAAAATGTATCAGGGCTCAAGTGATTCACCAAAGCGACCAGACCTTGAAATCAAGTGTCAAACGTTCTGTCAATCGGGGAAGGTTTTTGGTGACAACACCTGGAGATATCAGAAGTGAGAATGCTGACATGATAATGAGAAATCCTATGAAAAACACGATCGCCTCCCAGTGGAAGGCTTTCTGCATTCAATGATTCTACGTAGAGTGAATCAATCTCTAAGGAACCCCCAAAATAGGGCTGCCAATGGGTACACGAAAGTGACAAAGTTGCTTTGACTATAGAACCATGCCTATCTAGCGAATCGCCTAACCTAAAGCGTTTATGAACCTTGAGTCATCAAAGCCTTTCTGACCCATGGCTACAACTAAACTACTTGTACTTCAAAGAAACTCAACCATTTGGCTTTCTAAAAGTGGAAGGACACTTTTTGTTATCTAATTCGAGGCGACTCCCGACTCTAAAGTGGGCGTGCACTAGAACTAGACATGTAGTGTGCGATTTAGGAGTCACGAGTGAGTCTATCTCACTCATTTTAGTGCTCATCTTTGACTTGATTAGCAGGTATGGAGGAGCTCCACTCTTAATATCTTATATAGGCTTATTGATATGATTTTATTCTCTTAATTAATAATTAAGATATGTAATAGAGTTGTATTAAAAAGACTAGACTACGGCTGGCTCTTTAACTCCCTTAAGTTATTTAAGTTATAAGTAAGCTACACTTAACATTAATGAAGCTCTAAGGTTGAACTATTTCTTTTAGGCCTTACTATATATAATAAAGCCTATTTATTTAACGTTTTGTAAGCTTTAGGCTAAACGTGAACTATTTCTTTAAGGCTGAACTATTTTTTTTAGGCCTTACTATATATAGTAGAGCCTTAATATAGCCTAACTATAATGAGCTAACTTACTTAAACATGATTTATTAAAATAGTTAGTTCAATTTCTTTCATAGTTGCTAAGTTCCAAGCTTTTAAGCTCAGAGAGAGGGTGTGGCCCAGCCATAGTAGTGTTTACTTACGACTGTTGTCAACAAGGTTGAAACTTTCAGGAAAAAACTTCGAATTGGGAGATCCTCCCGATGAACTGATCGTACCCCAAACCGACACAGGTGAACAAGTAGAGTATACTAGGGCGCTTGAGAGAACCATGTCGAAGGAACTCAGTAAAATAACCCCGTAACTTAGGGAGAAAGGGACTATCTAATCATTTGATTAGGAAAGCAGCACATACCAATGGTAGCGACTGTTTATTAAAAACACAGGACTCTGCTAAGTGATAACAGGATGTATAGAGTCTGACACCTGCCCGGTGCTGGAAATCAGAATGAGAAGTTTTATAAGCTTTGAATGGAAGCCCCGATAAACGGCGGCAGAAACTCTAACTGTCCTAAGGTAGTGAAATTCCTTGTCCCATAAGTAGCGACCTGCACGAATGGTGTAACGACTTCCCCGCTATCTCCGACATAGACCTGGTGAAATTGAATTCTCTGTGAAGATGCGGAGTACTAATGGCTAGACTGTAAGACCCCGTGCACCTTAACTATAGCTTCGAAGTGACAACCTTGATCAAATGTATAGGATAGGTGGGAGTGACAACAATCTTGAAAGACCACTCTTTCTTCTAAGGATGCCTAACTGCATGAGTTGGGACACTGCGAGGTGGATAGTTTATCTGGGGCGAATGCCTCCTAAAAAGTAACAGAGGTGTGCGAAGGTAGGCTCAAGAAGCTAATAAGATTCTGCTCATGAGCGTAATGGTGTAAGCCTGCCTGACTGTGAGACCGACTGGTCGAATAGAGACGAAAGTCAGCCATAGTGATCTGGGAGTCCCATGTGGAAGGGTTCTCACTCAATGGATCAAAGGTATGCCAAGGATAACAGGCTGATGACTCCCAAGAGCTCTTATCGACTAAGTCGTTTGGCACCTTGATGTTGACTCATCACATCCTAGGGGTTGAAGAAGGTCCCAAGGGTTTAGTTGTTCGCCGATTCAAGTGGTATGTGAGTTGGGTTTAGAACGTCGTGAGACAGTTCGGTTCCTATCTACCATTGGTGTTAAAAGGGAGAACTGCGATGAGCCAACCCTAGTATGAAAGGACTGGGTTGGGCCAACCTATGGTGTACCAATTGTTATGCCAATAGCAGCGCCGAGCAGCTAAGTTGGTATGGAAGAACTACTATGCTGGAAATCCTTCTCTATATAAGTTCTCGGACGAGATTTTTGAATAAAACTTCGATAGGCGAGAGGTGTAAGTACCGCAAGGTGTGAAGCGATCTCGTACTAAAACTTTCGGTCAGATGAGCGGTAACACAATAACTATAAACGAAAATGATGCTAGCAGCTCTATGATAAACTACAAAATTCTGTTATTACAATTTTTTTTAATGAACTGCAAACAATGTTGATGCTAGCAGCTCTATGATAAACTACAAAAATGATAATGATGCTGTGGGAGCCCATTACCAAGAGTGTAAGTCAGAAAAGTGGGTCCACTATAGTTACCTTATTAATTAGCAAGCATATGGTTAATGAAAGCTAATTTCCCTAACTTTTTCCCTAATTAACTTCATAAGCTCATTTCCCTAATTTCCCAAATTAACAAGCATATGGTTAATGAAAGCTAATTTTTCAAACTTCCCTAACAAATTAACTAGACTCAATTTATATATATAAGCTTAACTTTAAGCTTAACATTCAACTGAAATTAGAGTTTCCTAACTTTTTAAGCTTTCAACTTTAAGCTTCTTAGACTTTCTAAATATACACTAAACTTTAAGGGTATTCTGATAAAAGTAAAAAGAGTACCTTTTGGTATCCTTAAGCTTCATACTGATTGATTGTAGTTATCTACAAAAAGGCGGGTTAACATGATGAATGAAAAAGCAAAAGCTCGAAATGATTGAAGAAACAAGAAGTACTGCTAGCGCTAGCTGAAGATGCGGAGTACCAAGGCTTCTTTTTGAGTCCTTTCTAACGATCCAATTAGGTAGTCTACTGAAGTTACTATTAGAAAGGCTACTAGTCGTGCTCTTAAATAATGTCAAAAAACTATGAGTACCTACCAACAATGAGGAAGGCGAAGACTCTGAAGGGGCTAGCAATAGATCTAATAGCTCTAATACCTAACTATTTCTAACTAAGTTATAGTCTATAGTCTATATTAGTCGTCTACTATCTTATTAGTTAGCTAAGAGTTGAGTGCATTAATTCACTAACTCTCTTAATTAAGTTTAAGTGTTTAGCGCTACTAGCAATACCTTTGTGTTTGGTACAGAAGCGTGTAGCAAATTGAAGGGGTTGACCCAACATAGGGGCATCAGACTACAAATATTGTATATAAATACTACGCTTCCCAATCATTCAGAGGATCAAGATCAAAGAGCACTCGATCAGGAAGGTGCTATATGATAAGCAATAGTCACTTTCTCTTAATGAAGATCTTTCTGAGATGAGGATCGAAGAAAAGTGGGGCTATTGAACTTTAAATTTTGTTAGAAGCTTCATTTCTTTGCTTAACTTAAATCGAGTTTAAAAAAGAGTTCTGAACCGAAGGGGCTATTGAACCTTTTTCTTAGAAGCTCAGAGAGAGGAAGGGGCAACTGCCTTCTCAGTAGAGCGCTTTCCTGTTCAGAGGATCAGATGAGCTACTTTTGCTATGGGTACACCAGACGACCGTCGGTTGCTTTGTGAGCTACATTAATTTTTTATTTAAGGTTTTATTTAAGACTCACTACTTTAACGCCCTTTATAAAATTTATTAATAACCTTTATAAAATTGATATCCTTTAATACCCTTTCTTCTAACTAATTAGTTACCTTTTGCTAAAGGAGCTAATAAAGGGGTTAGTACTTCTATCGTAAATTGAAGCTAGATAATATAGTAATATAGTAAGATTATTTGTGTTGCTAAAGTTTAATACAAAGCTAGATATAGTAAGATAGTAAGATTTGTGTTGCTAAGGCTTAATACAAAGCTTTGGGTATAGCAGACCATGAAGGCTACCCTTAGAACAGAGAAAGTCAAAACTAAGAAGTAGTACAAATTTGTTTGAAGAGTCAGCACTCACTAAAGTTTATTTAAGGCTAAATTTGAAGAATCTGAGGAGCTGCTAGAATCGTTGCTAGTAGGGCTTAAGAGAGCTTGAAACGATTGAATGAAGCTCAATACTGAATTGTAAAATTGAATATTGAAGATTTGAGCTGCTCGAAATAAACTTCTTGAAGAATCAATGAGCTCGAAATTAGTAAGGTAAGTACCATTCAAGAAAACCCTGAAGGAAGCTAGTAGTCTAGTGCTCGAGGACGAACATTCAAATCCAATATATAAGAGCGTTGTCTTAGTGCTACTAGTTCGGATAACGCACTTGACTTCAAAACTCCTAAGAACAAGGCGAAGACGAAGATGAAGAAAACAAGTTGTTGGATAAGATCGAGTAATAAGAAAACATTTCCGATCCGATGAGAAGAAGCAAAGTTTGAGAGTGAGAGAAGGGCTATTGACCTAAGCCCTGAAAGCATAGATAGGGGCTGCTCTGTGCTCTCTATCTTTCAAAAAAGAGTTCTGAACCGAAAGGGGCGAGAGCTAGATCAAAGAGGACAGCTAGATCAAAGAGGAGAGCCCCAACTCTGATAGGATAGCGGTAGCATGAAAAAAGGAAGATTTCAAGTTAAAGGGCCCTACATCAAAGTTGAATAGAAAAAAAAAGGAAGCAAGAAAGGGGCCCCATTCTTAGAACCACAGAACTACTGAACTACAACTAGTCCATTTCAACATTTTTCAAGACTCTGTAACTCCGCATACATAGGAAAAAGGGTTTTAGTAATCTAAGCTTTTGTGTGCTTGCAGAAGAAACATAAATGCTCTAAAACTCAAGAGCAGAGCAGAACTCAATTATAGGAAAGGCTATACTAGCCTCCTTTCTATTATAGCTGGCTATTTTAATATAGGCTATATTTTAGTAGAGAAATACTATTGAAAGATAGAGAAATAGGTTAATTAATTCAATAGAAATAGGTTAATTAATTGTTAGGTTCATTAATTCAATTGTTAGATAAAAGGTTAGATAATTAGATAATTCAATTTATATTTTCATGTTCAATAATACCGTGGGTTGGGGCCCCATTAATTAACTAAAACCTTAGTCAGTAGGAAATTCCGATTGTTCAGAGAATTAACACACCGGTTCTATTAAGGAGCGCTATAAGATGCGGATAGGGAGCGAAGACCAAAGCAAGCTTCAACCTTGCTCCTTTTGTAGCCGCAACACAAAGCACATTTATATAGCACTTTAGAAGTTGGCTTCATGTGTCATAATGCTATCTGGGAAATGGTACAGTCTTTTACTTCATTTATATGCAGAAATGGTATTTATTTGGAGGTATTAATAACTGCCTATATGTTGGAGTGTTTCTGCATTTGTAGTTTCAAAGGTGCATTTATTTCATAATTTTTTCTTTGATTGCAGGGGATACAAAGTTGATAAAAATACACATCAGCATGAAGTAATTCAATTTGAGACACGGTTGGTTAATGCCAAATTTGGTATATTTTTTTACTATTATATAACTCGACAATAGAATTCACTTAATTTCCTTTTTAATTATAAATATCACAAGCTTAAGATATAATTGGAGATTTGTATTCTTTTAAAAAAAATTAAGACATAATGATATAATTTTTTATATTCTATACCTTTTCAAGGAGCTTTTTGATTGAGCAAGTTGGTTTGAGACTTTTTTGTTGTTGTTTGGGAAGTGTTATTGTAAATTAATTGATGTTCAATTCTTTATCAAATTGCTCTGTATTATTTTCCCCCTAACAATTCTTTCTTATTTTGCCTGCTATATTGATGCATTGTATATCTGTGCAATATTTGCCCAACAATTCTCTTTGTACTTCATAAAATTGATGCTTAGAGTCATATTCGGTAAGACTTGTATATGGTATAAGCATCCATATTCCTTTAATGGCTAGAAGAATAAGATACTTCTCAGTTAAATTAGTGTAAAATTACTATTAGTGTAAAATTACTTTTCAATTAAATCAATATATGCCTGCTATATTGATGTATTGTATATTTTGTGCAATATTTGCCCAACAAATCTCTTTGTACTACATAAAATTGATGCTTAGAGTCATATCTGGTGAGACTTGTAATTGATATAAGAATGCATATTCCTTTAATCGCTAGAAGAATAAGTTACTTCTTAGTTAAATTAGTGTAAAATTACTGTTAGTGTAAAAACTAGGCTTATTCAACCTAAATTTCTTGCTCATATTTGTTTATTGTTAACGTGGTGTTTGTTGGTTGTCTTTTTTTTTTTTAGATTATGCTTACTGGTTTAGGTACAAACTACTGATGTCTTACGTGTACTTGCAATTTTGCATCTTATAAACAATAAAGGAGTAAATTGCCATCTTCACCAGCTTCATGGTTGCTTGTTGCACCAAGGACAGTCTACAATATATGTGTATCACATCATGAGAATTTTCTCCAATTAAGTTAAAATCCTTAGTATTTTAGGAATGTGTTTCCAACCCTACATACTTCTTTCAAGCCTAGCATTCTATGTGTATTCTATTGAAAAATTGAGCAAGTTTTCTTTGTATTTTGCCATGTAGGTTATATTTAGGATACTTAATATTGTTTAATTGATTACTCACAAACATTTTGTATGTGATAGCATAAATGTATATTAGAATTTTAATTATAAAAATTAGTTTTTAAGATGATCATGAAAAAGAGTTTGTCATAATAAAAATGCATTAATTTTCCTTATTTGTTGTTACTTTTCATGATGGTCATTCATTGTTTTCCAAGATAGTCCTAGTCAATTTGGCGTTATGGTAAATATTTTTCATAACATTTGTTGGATTTTCCCAGAATTTCTAGCGTCAAAGCTCTAAGTTTAATCTCAAAGAATTGAAACACTTCAAGATTAGGAGAAGAATTCTTCGGTTCTTCACCAAGTTGCATTAAACTTGCAGAAAGAAAATACAATTAGTTAAATTAACAAAGATGAAAGACTATTATGTCCCTGCATCATTGCCCTTCTTATGAAGGGGATGACCCTCTTCATCCAATTCTTCACGAAGTATTAGGGCGTCATCCGGTGGGTGGTATTCATACAAATCTTTGACATTAAAAGTTGAAGAAATTTGTAAATCTGGGGGCAGCTGCAGCACATCAGCATTTGGGCTGATCTTATGGATGATAGGATAAGGGCCAAATTTCCTATTATGAAGTTTGGAATAGGTGCCCACTAGTATTCTTTCCTTGCTCATGTACACTATCACCATGTCACCCTCTTCGAACTCTTTAAACCTTTCTTCTTATCAGCGACTGCCTTGTAATGAGCATTGGCTGCTTCCAAATGGTTTTTAACGTCTTCTATTAGTCGCATTATAGTTTCAGCAGTCTTGGTTGTGGCTCTTAAAAAGGTCTAAAACTGAGATATCTGTAGTGAAATTAGGCACCTTAGTGTAGACCATAGCAAATGGGGAGTAACCTGTGGATCTGTTAATCATGCTGTTAAAAGCATACTCCGCTTGAGGAAGGGTTAAGTCCCAGTGTTTGGGTTTATCACCAGAAATACATCTATAAGCATGTTTCCAAGGGTTTTATTGACCACTCCTATTTGTCCATCTATTTGAGGGTGGCAGGTAGTGCTGAATTTCGACACAGTTCCAAATCTCTTCCATAATTCCCTCCAAAAATGACTTATGAATTTGACATCTCTATCTGAAATAATAGATTTTAGGATGCCATGTAGGCAAACAACCTCTCTAAAAAATAGAATGGCCACATTGCTATCATCATAGGTCTTTTTTCAAGGCACAAAATGAACCATTTTAGAGAATCAATCTACCACCACTATGATAAAGTCCATGTGTCTAGGAGTCTTTGGAAGCCCAAGGACAAAATCCATACTAAAATCTTCCCAAATGGTGGATGGAATTGGAAGAGGGAGTAAAGACCAGTATTTTGGGCAGTTCTTTTGGCCACTTGGCAAGTAGGGCACCTCTCTACAAATCTGTAAATATCCTTCCTGAGTTGTAGCCAAAAATATTTGCACTCCACTGCAGCAAATGTTTTGTTTCGACTGAAGTGAGCTTGAAGGCCATTAGCATGATATTCTTGAATGAGATACTCCCTAAGGGAGGTTTTGGGAATACATAACCTGTTTCCCTTGAAGAGGAAGCCATTGTCAATATGAAAATCTTCGTTTGCGTGATGGTGGGAACAAGCTTGCCAAAGTTCCTGGAAATCCTCATCAGTAGCATAAAGATTCCTAAGCTCTTCATAATTCATGATATCCGCCTTGACAACATACAGTAAATGTACTCTTCTACTGAGTGCATCTGCTACTACATTTAAGTTCCATTTTCGATGCTAAAAAAGACAATTGAACTTCTATAGGAATAGAGCCCACCTAGTGTGCATGCTACTTAGGCTTTTCTGAGAGTTTAGAAATTGGAGAGATTGGTGATCACAATATAAGATGAATTCTTTTTGGATTAAATAATGCTCCCAATGCTTGAAAGCCTTGATTACAGCATAAAACTACTGTTCATAAGTTGACCATTTTTGGCGAGCTTCACTTAATTCCTCACTAAAATACTATATGACTAGTTCTTCTTGCATGAGGACGGCACCAATCCTTGAGCCTAACGCATCAGTTTCTACTTCAAAAAGTAGATCAAAATTGGGAAAGCCAAAATAGGGGCTGAAGTGAGCTTTTGCCTAACCAACTCAAAATTGGCTTGTGTTGAGGTCCCCACATAAAATTACCCCTTTTTAGATAGTCAGTGAGTGGAGAGCCACAATGGTGCTAAACCCTTTTATAAACCTCCCATAAAAGGTAGCAAACCCATGAAAACTCCTAACCTCTTGAACAGTAGAGGCCAAGTGGTAACAACTTGTATTTTCTTAGGGTCAACTGAAACTCCTTTAGAGATAATTATAAATCCCAAGAAGACCAAACAATTTTTCATAAACTCGCACTTTTTCAAATTCAAGTAGAGTTTATCTTCTCTCAATTTAGTGAGAACAGCTCTTAAATGGGTAACATGCTTCGCCTTGTTTTTGTTGTAAATTAGTATATCATCAAAATAAACCACTACAAAGTTTCCAGTGAAGGGTTTTAGTACCTGATTCATAAGCCTCATGAACATATTAGGTGCATTGCACAACCCAAATGGCATGACTTGCCATTCATACAGTCCTTCCTTCGTTTTGGATGTTGTCTTCCATTCATCCCCTAGTTTGATCCTAATCTAATGGTACCCACTTCTCATATCCAACTTGGAAAACACTTGTGCCCCTTCTAATTGATCAAGCATATCCTCCAACCTTGGAATTGGGAACCTGTATTTGATTTCAATTTTATTAATTGCTTTACTATCCACACACATTCGACTAGAGCCATCTTTCTTAGGGACCAAAAGTGCTGGAACTGCACAAGGACTGAGGGACTCTTTGATGAGTTTTTTTTGAAGCAACTCTTCCACCATGCCTTGAAGTATCTCATGATCTTTGGGGCTAAGTCTGTGGTGAGGTAAATTGGGGAGTTTAGCCCTTGGTAGGAGGTCTATCTGATGTTGCAAGTTCCTAAGACGAGGTAAAATGCTAGAGAGCTCTCTAGGGGCAACAACTTGGAACTCTTGCAATAAAATTGCAATTTTTGGGTGTAACTGGGTGAACTATAAATTGACTTCTTTCAAAATCAATGCCAAAATTGGTTGTTTAAGCTTCAATTCTCTACAAATTTCTGACCCTGTTGCACTTTAAAACACTCTTTTAGAACTGGTGACTTTCTCTTGGGTTGGTGCTTCAAACTGAGGTACTAACATAATCTTTTTGTTGTTCCATACAAAAGAATAAGTGTTGCCTTTTCCTTTGTGCACAATGTCTCTGTCAAACTGCCATGGTCTGCCTAAAAGTAGGTGACATGCATCCATCTTTGGTGATCGAGGTATGTAAGGTCCCTTTGTCTATTGGCAAGTTTTATAGTGATGATGTAGTGTGTGATGTGTTGGAGATGGATGCATGTCCAACACATCACACACTACGTCATCACTTTAAACTTTCCAATAGACAAAAGGACCTTACATACCTCGGTCACCCAAGTTTCATTTCCTTTCTTGATCCACCCAACTTTGTATGAACTTGGATGTCTGTTAGTGACCAAACCCATGGCTGTCACCATATTTTTAGACACCACATTCTCATTGCTTCCACTATCCACAATCACATCACACACCTTTTTAGAGATGGTGCACCTGGTTCTGAAAATCATATGCCTCTGTGTTCTCTTTGTTTCTCTAAGAACTAATAGGATTCTCTGAAGAATCCCTGTAAACTTTTCACCCACATCCCCTTCTGTAAATTCAACTTCATCAAACACTTTTGTATCTGCATCTTGATACTTATCATCTTGTTCCTCCAAACCTTCCACAAAGTTGACTATTTTTCTAAGGGAGCAGTCACTAGACCTATGCCTAGGTTGATTACACTTAAAACACTTCGCTATCCAAGGTCTAGCTTATGGGTTGTTATTATGTTGAGGGTTTGCATTTGGATTGGGTTTTTGTTGAGGAAACTACTGTCCAGTACCTTTTGGATTTGGGAATTGGTTGGGAGCTCCTTTAGATGAGTTGGAATTATAAGCTGCAGGGTTGGTACTCAATTTTTTAGTCATGGGTTCAGCAAATTTTTTTCTCACAAATGGAGTTTTAGTAGCTCTAGTCAATTGGGACTCATATCGTGAGGCCAAAGTAATGGCTTCTGGGAAGCTGGTGGCATTTCTAACCTCAACTTGGCCTTTCAAAGGTTCTCTCAACTCTAAAACAAACCTCATTATCTCCTGAGTTTCACTCTCATTAAGATCATTACAAACCCTCAATTCTTGGAACTCATCAACGTATTCTGCCACACTCCTTGCCCCTTATTGACAATGATGATATTGTTTGTAGAGGGTCCGTTGATAATTAGTTGGAAGGAACTGCTCATACATGAACCACCTCATTTTTTTCCCATGAACTAATTGTAAGCTCCCCATGCCTCCTTCTGGTTGCTTGGATTTGTTCCCACTAAGCACTAGCTCCTCCTCTCAACTTATAAGCAACCATCTTCAATTGTTTGTCGGTGGGAACCTCCATGAAATCAAAAAATAGTCCATTGCTTTAACCTAATTCAAAAATTCAGCAATCTTCATTTGACCATTGTATGTTGGGATATCATTTTTCAAACGAAAATCTGGTGTGTTATGGTATCTATATTGTGAGGTGTTCCAATTTCTTATTAAAACTTTTTATATAATTATGGATATGGATATCGACAATAATATTAATGTCTCAGGAGAGAAATCCAACATACAACGAGCAATTAGTGCAATGCCAAGAGCTTCAAAAAATGATATGATTTTTGATTTACTTAGTGAAAAATTTGATACTCGTGAAGAGCTTCTTGAAAGTGTAAGATTTCTTCTCTCAACTCAAGGGTATGTAATATCTATAAAAAATTCAAAGAATGATAGATATGTAACTATTGGTTGTGATCGAGGTGGTTGTTATAGAGATAAACATAATATTCTGATAAAGCATTGACAAAGAAAAACATCATCATGTCTCATTAATTGTCCTTTTGAAATTAATGGTAAAAAACATGCGGATGGATATTGGATAATGAAAAATGGGTCACATAATCATGAACCTTCTAATGAAATGTCTGATCATCCCTCTTGTCATCGTTTGTCAAAAGAAGATATTATGAGGGTTGCAGAAATGACAAAATCAGGAATACCACCTCGCCTAATCATTTCTTCTCTTCATCAAAGGAATCCACAACTTCAAACACTGTCAAGAACTATTTACAACATAAAGCATAAGATGTTAGAATTTTCTTATTGGGCTTTTATTGATTTACAAAAACATATTGAACTATAGTCTAACTAATTTGTCTAGAGGCTCATTTATTTTTATGGGCTTGACACACCTCGTTGTGGGCTTGGGTCAATTATTGGTGTGATGGGTATGTGTAGTCCAATAGGCTTAGGGTTTTGTGATAGGTGAAATCCTAGTGCTTTATATATACATGGATAAGTCCCCCCCCCCCCCCCCCCCCCCCCCCCCACTCACACAAAGAGAAACGAACATGAGACTCACCCATTAAAGTAGTTTCTTGTAGGTAAAGATCTAACCAAAGTGATTGAAAATCATGGCTACATCATATATGTTTATGATCTTAGATTTGTGTTCTAATACATCAATGAAATTAATATGTTTACAACATGTATCAGATCCAAATTAATATGAATAGGTCCCCCTCTCCACTCACACAGAGAGAAACGATCATGAGACTCACCCATTAGAGTAGTTTCTTGTAAGAGTTGGTAGGAGAAGATCTAACCAAGTTGATTGAAAATCATGGCTGCATCATATATGTTTATGATCTTAGATTTGTGTTCTAATACATCAATGAAATTAATATGTTTACAACATGTAGTATCAAAGCTAATTCATTGATGATTAGAATCATTTTATACTTGTTTTAATCTGTAGTTTTGGCGAGTTTCCATTTGATGTAAAGCCATTCTTTTTTTATTTTCCCCATGGCATCAGATTTGTCTTTCTTGGTAATTTTTTCTACTTAATTTGAATATTACTTGGGTCTAAATATTGAGATCAGATCTGTGGGTGGATAATCTAATTAACTTAGACTAAGATGCTTACCCGATCACAATTAGAGTATATTGTTAGATTCCATAGTACCTGCCCGAAAGCTATTTATTACAAATAAAATTGTTAATTTCTTGTACACTTTAAGTTCTCTCGGTATTTTGACTTCTAATATTATTACTTCTTTTTTTCATTAGTTTGTTGTTAATTTATATATTTATATATATACACATATATTATATCTTAGAGATATACATATTTGTCATCTTTTAGAAAGTAATACTGTTTGATTGTTTTGTGTATATATATATATTGATAATCAAAATTCTTGTAATTTAGATTACTAAGATCCTGAACATGTTTAATTTTTAATTGATTAATCTATAAGCAGTTTTATATATTTTATTGCCATTGAAATATTGATTAGTTTAAGTATTACTTTATTTATTTATTAATTTTTTTGTGATCATTAGTTTAAATATGCGATACATAATACTTAGATAAATTTCGATTTTGAATCTTTAGCTGATTGTATTATGCATATGCATTTTATGTGAATTTTGAAACTTAAAATTTTAATATTACCATAATATATTTTATTCATATAATTGTATATGTAAATTAGTTAGAAGTAAGATTGATGGGTTAAGAATATATAGTTTTAATAAATAAATAAGTTAAAACTTACACAACAAAGAGTTTGTTCATACAAGTCTTGTTAATCAATGTTGTTGAAAATAATTAATTTTGTTGATCCGCAACATCTTTCATTATTGGTTGGTTGTTATGATGATTGATTCTTTTGGCAACTTGAATTACTTGCATCTTAGAAGGTGGTATGTAATTACCCACCCAAAGGTGGTAATTACATGTCATAATTTTAACGTTGCATGGAGTAATTTGTGAAGATTGTTAAACCTAAGAGCTTGTCCTCTCAAAAGAGATGAGTTTACCGAAAGTTGACATTTTTACTTATTCACTTGTGTTGATTTTCTTGTTGTGCATTGTATACTCCATACAAAGGTGAGTATATAATGATGCTACAAGGACTCCTTGTTCAAAGAGACTTCATTATGTGTCATGTGCTCCACCCAAAGGTGAGCATTTAACATTGTAATAAAATCTTTTGTGAGAATGACCATTGTAATTAAATTATTGGCTCATTCTTGTTTGCTGCCTATGAAATTTTACTTATCATCATGTTGTTGTTCCAGACTCAAACAATTTTTTGGTTAACAACCAATTCTCGTCAATTGAAACTCTAATTGGATCAAACAATAAGAGATGGAAGGAAGACCTTGAACTTTCATTGGACCTGATGGAGTTGGATATAGCATTGCACGAAGATAAGCTTCCAAAACCATCTGACACAAGTAAGAGTAAAGAGAAAATTAAGTATGACAAATGGGAAAGAACTAATTGCTTATGCCTTATGATAATGAGAAAAAAAAATTCTACGTCAATTCGTGAAGCTGTTTCTAAGAAAAATAATGCTAAGAAACTCCTTGTTGCCATAGGACAAAAAATCATGAAACCAAAAAATTTGAAGTTGGAGAACTGATGGACAAACTAATGGGAATGAGATACAACGGTGTGGGTGAGGTTAGAGAGCATCTTCTTCATAGAACTCATATTGCAAACAAACTTAAGAGTCTAGATGTACCCATTTTTGATCAATTCCTTGTTCACCAAGCTTTGAATTATCTCCCTTCTCAATGTTTCCAGCTTAGGATTGCCTTTAATACCCTTAAAGAGAAAATGGAATATAGATGAACTCATAGCTCATTGTTCCCAAGCGGAAGAAAAATTTTGCCGTGAATCAAATGAGTGTGTGAGTTTAGTCAATCAGGCACACCATAAGAAATTCATATCCCATAATAAGTTCAAACGCCAAAATCAAGGTCAGACACATAAGGTAGGTGGCCCTAATAAAAGAATTAAGAAAGATAACAAGCACATTGGTTTTGCAAACAAGATGGTCATAAGAGGGAAGATTGCCAATCTTTTAAGTCTTGGTTAGAGAGAAAGAAGAATAAAAATGGAGGTAATTCACTTACCTTAGTCTGCTTTGAATCTAACTCTATTGATGTTCCATCAAATACATGATGGTTTAATTCATGAGCATCTATTCATGTTGCAAATTCTTGCAAGGGTTCAAGGACAAGCGAAGTCCAAGTGAATTAAAGGCAAATTTGATCGTGATAAATAGAGTTTGTGTGCTTGTTGAATCAATGGGAGTAGTAGAATTTAACTTGGGATCTGGTCATATTCTTATTTTGAATCATGTTGCTTTTGTACCGTCTTTGAGACGAAATTTGATTTCTATGTCAAGACTTGATAATGGTGGTTATGTTTTAATATTGATCATGGATCTTTATAATTTATTTATAATTCAAAAGTTGTTGGTGATGGTTCTTTAATTGATGGATTATATAAGTTAAATGCACACCCTGTCAATGTTTCATTATTCACACATAAGTACTAAAAGAACATTAACTAAAGAACACTCTTCCATGTTATGGCATAAACGTTTGGGTCACATCTCTAAAGAAAGAATTGAAAGATTAATAAGAGATGAACGTTACAAATCCAGGACTTTGGTGATTATGAAACTTGTGTTGATTGTATTAGGGAAAAATTGACCAAAACTAAAAAGAAAGGATCTACTCGTAGAAATGAAATTTTAGAGCTTATTCATACAAATATCAGTGGACCTTTGACCCCTACCTTATGTGAAAATAATTTTTTATCACTTTTATAGATGATTTTTTCTGTTATGGATATGTTTACTTAATCTCCGAAAAATCTAAAGCACTTGAAAAATTCAAAATATTTAAAACTGAGGTTGAAAAACAATGTGGAGAAGCCAAAAAAAAGTGGTTAGGTCTAACCAAGGTGGTGAGTACTTTTGAAAGCAAGGAATATTTGATCAACTAATTGGTCCTTTTGCTGAGTACTTACAAGATTGTGGGATTGTGGCACAATACACTATGTTAAAGACACCTGAGCAAAACAGTGTTCCTAAGAGATGAAATCGCACTCTTAAGGAGATGGTAAGATCAATGTTGTTTAGAACTAGTTTACCTATGTCACTTTGGGGTGAAGCCTTAAAAGCAGCATTGAACATCCTTAATTGAGTCCCAAGTAAGTCAGTACCTAAAACACATTTCGAGTTATGTGTAGGTCAAAAACCAAGTATGAATCATCTTCGAGTATGGGGTTGTCCAGTTGAGGTGAGAATTTATGACCCTTTAGAGAGCAAGTTAGATCCTAGGTCCACCCGTTGTCATTTCATTGGTTATCCATCTAATGCTAAGGGTTATCAATTTTATTGTCCTTCTTGTGGCACAAAAATTATAGAGGCTATTACTACAAAATTTTTAGAAAATGATGTTAATGAATGTGATTGTTCACACACAAAAGATTTGTCATTGGAGGATATTTCAACTGCTACCAAATTTCCCATCCTTAAATAGAAATTAGTTATTGTTCCCACTCAAGTTGAATATAATCAACCTCATGTTAATCCTCCTACTATTCATCCTCAACCTCCTACTTAACAATCTGAGCCTTCAATTATTCAGTATGAGCCTCCAATTATTCAACCTGAGCTTCCTGTGGTATCTCAAGAGACCAAACTGAAACGTTCTCAAAGAGAAAGGAAGTCAAACCTTTTCAAACGATTATGTGATTTATCTTGGAGAACAAGATTCAAGTATTGTATTTATTAAAGATCCAACATCATATAATCAAGCAATTACAGAGCCTCAATTCCATGAGTGGTAGGGTTCTATGGAGGATAAGATGTGATCTATGGCTCAAAATGGTGTATGGGAACTTGTTAAATTACCTGATGGATATAAGGAAATTGGAAGTAGGTGGGTTTATAGAACCAAGAAAGATTCTAAAGGAAAAATAGAGAGATACATATCAAGATTGGTAGCTCAAGGATTCACTCAGAAAAAGGGTGTTCATTATGATGAAACATTTTCTTGTGTCTTTTAAAGATTCATTTAAAATTATAATGGCACTTGTGGCACGTTATGACCTTGAATTGCAC
This sequence comes from Elaeagnus macrophylla, assembly GCA_029378325.1. Lineage (NCBI taxonomy): Eukaryota > Viridiplantae > Streptophyta > Magnoliopsida > Rosales > Elaeagnaceae > Elaeagnus > Elaeagnus macrophylla. The sequence continues at coordinate 72,876,236 of CM055640.1, read as the reverse complement.
CAAATGGATGTAAAAACAGCGTTCTTAAATTGCGATCTCTATGAGAAAGTGTAAATGAAGCAACTTGAAGGATTGGTGGAGAAAGGAAAAGAGCACTTGGTGTGCAAATTAAAGAAATCTATCTATGGTCTTAAGCAAGCTTCACGCAAATGGTACTTGAAATTTGATAAAGTGATCACCTCCCTTGGCTTTATAGAAAACAAGATAGATCAATGCATTTACCTTAAAGTAAGTGGGAGTCATTTTATCTTTCTTGTGCTTTATATTGATGACATGTTGCTTGCTGGCAGTGATTCGGGCTTACTCCATGAAACCAAACGTATGTTGTCCAATAGTTTTGATATGAAAGATTTGGGAGAAGCCTCATATGTTCTTGGCATAGAGATACATAGAGATAGGTCTCGTGGTGTGTTAGGACTCTCTCAAAGCGCATATATTAATCATGTTAAAACGATTCAATATGGAAGGTTGTAAGCCAGGCGAAGTACTTGTCACAAAGGGTGATTTTTTTAACAAGGAACATTGTCCTAAAATTGAATTACAAAATGAACCTATGAAGAATATTCCTTATGCTAGTGTAGTGGGGAGTTTGATGTATGCACAAGTCTGTACTAGACCTGATATCGCCTTTACTGTAAATGTCCTAGGAAGATTTTTGTCTAATCCCTGAATGAATCATTAGATAGCAGCCAAGAAAGTCATGCATTACTTGCAGAGAACAAAGGACTTCATGTTGACCTATAGAAAGGTTGATCACTTGGAAGTTGTTGGTTACAGCAATGCTGATTTTGCTGGATGTATAGATGATAGGAAGTCCACTTTAGGCTATGTTTTCATGTTCTCTGGTGGGGTTATTTCTTGAAAGAGTGTAAAACAAACCCTTATTGCCTCATCAACAATGCAAGCTAAGTTTGTAGCTTGTTATGGAGCTGCTACACAAGTTATGTGGCTAAATAATTTCATGTCAGAACTTAAAATTATTGATTCCATCCTTATGCCAATAACTATACATTGTGATAACTATGTTACAGTATTCTTTTCCAAGAATAATAAAAGTTTCAGTGGCTCTAAGCATATTGAAATTAAATATTTGACAGTCAGAGATATGGTGAAGCAAGGTAGCATTATCGTTGAGCACCTTGGTACTGGAGCAATGATAGTTGATCCACTAACCAAAGGGCTTAAACCTATTGATTTTAAGAGACATGCAGGCAATATTAGTTTCTTGAGTTCATTTGATATGTTAGGTTGGTGGGAGTTCTTGCTTGGGAAACTTTGATTACATATTGTTTTAAATTGAACTCATGATTTAATAAAGTAAATTGTACATTTTATTAAATATTGTTGTACATGTGATTATTATGCCATTAATTATTTTTGCAGTTATAGCATGCTATATGATTACGAGGTGATGTCACTAAGCATCGTAAGATGTTGTTCTTATGTTCTATGAGGAAACGAGTGTCTAGTGAGAGTCATGAATATGTTAGCGTGAGGTGATATATATATATATATATGTTTCTCAATTTAAAGAGATATGGTCTATCGTAAGGAAAACAAAATGTCATCGTTGTTAATATTTTGATCTCAAGATTGTATAGTGACATTGTGGTTTCGTGAGAACCATGAGAACTGATACAAACTTAGCATTGCTGGTTAAATAAATAGCTAAAGTTTGTACTACACTTCACATCAAGTGATCATGTCAATAAACACTAATATTATGATCATAGTATGAATTTGTGTGTTTAATAACATAATGACATCTATGGTTTAATGCTAGTGGTTGTGTTGGATTGGATCATGATTGAGGTGTTTAGTTAGACTATATTTTGTGGTTACAGTTGTGTTTCAACCTGAGAATCGTTTTCTTAAAAGTGTTTTCAAACTCAAACTACTAGTCAATCGTTTTCTTATTGATTTACAAAAACAGGTTGAACTATAGTCTAACTAATTTGTCTAGAGGCTCAATTATTTTTTTGGGCTTGACACACCTTGTTGTGGACTTGGACCAATTACTGATGTGATATGTATGTGTAATCCAATAGGCTTAGGGTTTTGTGATGGGTGAAACCCTAATGCTTTATATATATATATATATATATATATATATATATATATATATATATATATATATATACACTACTACAAATTTGAGTGGCCGTCCTATAAAGCCCCATCCTAAAAGAATTGAAAAAAATAGGACGTTCACGGAACGTCTTAAAAAAATATTTATAGGATGACCACTGACCATCCCATAAAATAATTTTAAGATGGCCATTGACCGTCTTATAAAATTTTTTTAGGACGGCCATTAAAAATAAAAAATAAAACTTATAGGACGGCTATTGACCGTCCTATAAGTTTTTTTTTTCAGACTAAAATCTATATATAACCTATACAAATTATAGTCATTCCAAGAACACGATTCAGATTCAGAATACAATATTTCATTCCAAAATCATCCATAATTTACAGAGTTAATATATGGTTCAAAGCTGCCTAGCTTTAATCTGTACAGATTATCATAATGTACAATTAAATTACAGAAACATACATACATATATATCAAACATACAATCTAAGGTTGAAAACCTAGCAAAGTTTAATTTACATAGATTATCATAGTGTACATAAAATTACAGTAACATATACATATATATGACACATATAAATAATCTAAGGATTAATTAAAACAAGCAGCTACATACAAATTATCTAATTGTTTGAAAGATAATTGTAGACGTACATACACCATTCTTGCCTTAATGTCAGCAGCTCTGTTGGTGTATACCGATTCTTACTTGAGAACTGCAATACAATATATGTAAAATATGTTAAAGCTAAATAATAGATAAATAATATTACGTATTAACTTGAATATGCATACATAAATAACAAGGTTTAAAGCTTACCGGTACATCATTTGTGTTTGCATTTCCAATAAATTTGGTAATATATGTATCTATGAATTTCATAACATAGTATCCACATTCATACGATTCTAGTTGTTTTGGACACTAAGTACAATTAAGAAAGCTATAGTTAATAATTATATAATTAATTTAATTACAACTATAAAATTACATGTTGACATATAACTAAAACAATTACCTTAACGGGAATCCAATTTGGATTAATATTTGAATTTTCACGTTGACGATGCCATGTTTGTAAAGCCCTGTTAATTACAACAATTGTTTCATTGTATAATACCCACATTTATAGGATTTAAGTTATTATAATAAACAAATAAGATGAACACGATTATATAAAAAATATTATCTAATATATAATATAAATATATGTGTGTTACCTTAACCAAATTCTTGTATATTCTTGATGAGTGCTCAAAAAGCACTAATATTTCGTGATTAATTGTGCTTGATTGATTGATATATAGATTTATTATGACTATTATTTCGATTATTTTCATAAATCTATCCATTCGGAGTCACGGGTATATTTTAGTGCATTTCAGGTGTTTTTAGCGTCAAAATGAGTCAAATGATGAAAACACGCGAAGACGGAACACTTACGGCGCTCGGATCACGAGTTACGGGCTAAACGAGACAAATATGTAAGCCTTACATAATGTGCCATCACATATGTAAGGGGGGACGTGAAAAGAAGGAAACCAATGCGCGCCGCGGCGAGAGAATTGCATGCCGCGGCGTGAGGCTCTCGGGTTTGATCCTGAAAACATAGAAGCATTGCGCGCCGCGGCGAGGGAATTGTATGCCGCGGCGGGGAGCTCTCGGGTTTTTGCATATTTTCCAAATTTTGTGTTGCGCCGCGGCGGGGAAAATGCATGCCGCGGCGCGCCTATTCCTATTGCAATCAGGAATGCCTTACATCTATAAATACCCCCTTTAGACCCCCTTTACAAGAAGAACTCGAATTGGTACACAACTCTTACACTTTACAATTTTGCAACCAAACACGACATTCAATCAACTTTGGGAGTTTTGCTACACAAAAACGAAGCAAGAGAAACCATTCTAAGGATCCAAAGAAGCCGTCGACAATCGAAGATAAAGCTTACGGAGGAGTACGTCAACCGATCCATAAGCGGTATTTAGATCTAGGTTTTCTTTGGTGTTGTAGAATTCTATTTTTCTTCTTTTTTTCGTTGGAGTGTATGTTCGTATTTTATTTGTCTATGAATATTAATATGAACATGTCTGGCTAGTTTTATTATGGATGTTTAGTTTGTGTTGCCATGTTTGCTAGGATTGTGTATGGTGTATTAAATTGATTTATGAATGAAATACCTTTTTGATTAAGAGCATGTTTAGATGTTTTATTATGAATAATCATGGACCAATTTGATATTCGTAGATAGACTGAAAAATCTGAGAATTTAGTTAGAGGAACATCACCTTAACTCTTTTCCGAAACACTTAATCGAAGCTTCAAGTTAGTGACTTAGTCATAGCATTAATTTGATTGGCATATTCTCCTTGCGCATAATTTGATAGCTAGTTAATTTACCCTGACCAGAGGCGGTTAATTAGTTCATCAATAAAGAAACCTACCCCGACCAAAAGGAGTTTCTTAATTAAAAGGAAAGCCGGTAGTTTAATTCATATAGGACGTTCATGCATATCACCATACCTTTTCGATGCAAACATGGTTAACCAAGCTAAACGTCCATACATCCTCTTTTGATATTTTATTTGATTGAATCGATTGTCTGATTGCCATCTTGATTTCGTGTGATTCTCGTATGATTGTTCCCGTTACCAAAACCAAACAAACTCTTTTTACAGTTTTATTAGCATTAGGATTCTAGTTACTTAGAGTTTTAGTTTCACTAGAACTCTATTTAATTAGCGTTTTATTTTCATTAGAACTCTATTTTAATTAAAAGTTAGTTATTTAAAACCACTGCAATTCCTTGAGAGACCGACCTTGGAAGTTTGCTTGTCACTTTACTACGAGTGATTCGTACACTTGCGAGTACACATTTTAACACATCAATTCTTCATCAGGAGGTGATCCTTTAGAAGAATTGTAAGCCTTTATAGAATTGAACCATTGAAGTTCACAAGTAAACGAGTTAACAACAGTGAATGTCCAATGACTCCTACATGTTAGTATTTCATTTTATAATTAATATTGTATTAGCTAACTTATAATGATACAAAATCAAATTATAAGTTTGAATGTAATCCTTACGATCTCCAATATGGAGCCATAAGACACATTGAACCTGTCATTGCATTAAACTTGTTCACAAGCATGTTGACTTTGTATTCTTCATCATGATACGTGCATAAATATTCGGAATCTACAAAAACAAAATGTCTCTCCAATTGGACATTTTGTCCTCTCCATTTATCAAATAATAACCTATTATTGAATGATGATATGCCAATTAGTGAAATGAAATACTCAAAATAAAGTATAGTTATAATTTTAAATATACCTGATGAAAATTTGTATATGAGAAACGCCAAGCCAACTAGAGTCACAAATGTAGACTATATCTTCTAGAGTTAATAAAATTGTTGTTTCATACTCAAAAATCTTTGGATTGCATGGAATCATACGATGGGAGTTATCACCTTCCATTTCTATATTATCCAACGCCCATCTTTGTAAAATTTCAATTCCATTGTGATCTCCAACATCGTTACTCAAACTTGACAAAGAAATAACCTCCTTTCCTTTGGATGTATTTATACATCTCTCTGGCACATCCTTATTAATTTATTTTTGTTTTTCAGGTAAGGGCTACAAAATTTAGTTATTAATTAATTAATAATAACATATTATATTAATTTTAAAGAACATATATACAAACAATAAAATGGGTGTTGAATTTTATAAAATTAGCATTATATATTACATGTCCTCTTAATATAACAAACCCACGTAATAAAGTTCATCTTGGACTGGATATGGAAGAAGTGCCATTGGTTGTGATGTAGTTACTACAAAAACTTTGAAGTTTTCTTCTCCTATTTCCACTGTATGAACCGTATCAATTGAGTTACAACAAGGAAAACAAGTGCCTTTAGCACAAATATTTGATGGGTCATCAATTGCCAAAAAGCACAATACTCCCTAAATGTATAGTCAAAGAAAATTAGTAGAAAACATAAATGTAAATCAATGATAATATATTATAAGTTATCTAATTAATAAATTGACAATTAAAAACTTATCTTTTCTATACCAGTTGGTAGGTGTGTACTACCATGTGATGAGTTAGAGTTGGTATTTGAATGTGTACATGGAACATCCTTTGCAAACCTATCAGAACGTCCTGCATCCATTTGAACGTCCATGTCCATTTGAACGTTCATGTCCATCTGAACGTCCGTATCCATCTGAACGTCCATATTTTCACTTTCTCTACTTATTCTAAGTGAGTTATCGTTCATGTGTTGTAATTTATCCATTACATTTCTCATTATTTGTTCTAACATTGCTTCAAAATTATTAGAATCTTCCTTATTTTGTTGCTGATTAATACGACTTTTTCTCCCAAAATAAGATGTAAGATTCTCTATCTTTCCTATCCCACGAACTCGACCTGAATGTTCTTCACCTAATGCCATCTCAAGTATATCATTCCTTCGACCTTTTTTTACTTCAAGTTCTCCGGTCTGTACCTTCTGCATCAATGTTTCCTATAAAATCCACAACCAAATTTTTTTTTGTCATAATATTAGAATAGGATATAAGATTTAAAGCTAATATTTGATTTCATAGTACAACATTCTTACAATTTTTTTCAAAACTTCTTTTGTTTCACCTTTAAGTAATTCTCGTTGATTACTTAGTACGTGAGTGTCAAGTTAAGTCTCATGACGCTCCACGATAACTCCAGGTCCTTTTTGCTTCTTCTGTTAAAAAATTTTGAATATTATTTCAACGTGCAAAAGAATATATATCAATCGACAATAAAAACCTTATCAATTTCTGTTTTGAACCACGATACCCAGCCTTACTCCCAAAGTATGTGTGTTTATTTAACTTTGCTTTTTCTTGCATTTCTTTCCTAAGTTTTAGCGCTTTTACAGAAAGCTTTTGATTAACAAATATCTCTCACTTATCTTTAGATATGAAGCTGTACTTATGTGGTGGAGTATACAATTGTTCAGGATCATCCAAATAAGAAAAGATGAATGTCCTGGCTAAATATGATTTGAATTTCCTGAACTTATCACCCGCATCAACCATATAAAAATGATATGTCATACGGCCATCAATCTCAAATGATTCCTACAATAAAAATTACCATGTATCATAAGTATTAAATAATTGTACACATAGAAAGGAATATAGTATTAAGTATAATTTCAGCAGTAGTACATACCAATAACGTTTTCCAAATTTTTTCTTGACGAGACTCGGGCACTAATCGCCAATCAGTTATGGTGATATCAATGGTCGATCGTACCAAACTTCCGATAGCACTAGCCCACTTTGAACTTGTATCACCATATGGTACCCCATCTTCGTCAACCTCAACTACTATCCTCTCTCTTTTCGTTAATATGTTTGACAAAGTTGTCATTCCTCGACCTTTCTTCCTTCCTGTACTTTTTCCAAGGTACCACCTTCATTTCCTGAGTTAGAAGAATGCTCCATCAATCTGCATAAAAATAAAGTAACAATATGTGAGTATACACTAAGCATGACTTCTTAGAATGCATGAACAAGTTAATAAAAAGTAAAAGTACGCAAATACCAAATATATGAAAATTACCATGTATTTATTTATTATTAATCCAAATGCCTTCACAATTAATACGCAAATAAGAAAATGATTCTTCATCCTCTGTGTCATCATCATAAACTTCATTGGGTATCTCGTTATCATCGCAAACCATTGAAGCCCGTTGAAACTCCTCAATCTTTTCATCTGTCTCATCATTCTCATCATCATTCTCATCATAATAGCCTTTATTAGGAGGAGTAAGAACAATTGACCACTGTGGGTCTTCAGGGTCTCTTACATAAAACACTTGCTTGGCTTGGCTTGCAAAAATGAAACTGTCTTCTTTATACCCAATTCTTTGTAAGTTTACCAAAGTAAAATCATTATCTTTGTCATAGCGAATATCAACCTTATTGACATTCTCAACCCAATCACACTTGAATACGCACTTATTAAACTTGTAGTAATCCAACTCTCATATCTCTTGGATTACTCCATAATATGTCATTTCACCAGATATTGGTCTTTTATCCTTTGCAGTAGCAAATTGCATGACTTGTGCTACTAAGGACACACCACTATTTTGATTAGTTCGGTTATCATCTATTTCCTTTGTATGAAATCTATATCCATTAATGATATAACCATTATATTTAAGCACATGAAACTTAGGACATTTTGAAATCCATCTAAGTGTGACAGAAATGTTATTATTTGGATCTCTGAGCTCTTGAGAAATTTGATTAAATGAGTATACTTAATTATTAACATATACAGAGAAAAAAATTCCTTAAATAATAGTTAGGTTTTAATATACTCACTTCATCACGTAGCCAGTACATAAAAGTACGATTATGTTCGTCAATTAACCATTTCTCTGTGCGTCTTGAATGTTTGTACTTGTTCTTAATATGTTCCAAGTGCTTCCTATAAAGTTATGTTCATTATTATAAATTGATATTTAATCATAAATAAAACTAAGTAATAGAATTTAGAAAATTACTCAAGATATGGTTGAACTTCATCTATGTTTGATAGAACATGACGATGGACTTGCTCCCATAATTTACGATCTACTAATGCTTGTTTTCCAGCTCCTATGGATCGACCAACACCTTTTCTTTCTTTTATAATTGTGTTTTTGATAACGGGCCTTATAGAATTCATTGCTTCTTCAGCTATATAACATTTAGCTATACATCCTTCAGGTCGATTCTTATTCCTCACATATCCTTTTAATGCCTTCATTAATCGTTCAAATGGGTACATCCATCTCAAAAAGACTGGTCCACATAACTTCACTTCTCTTACTAGATAAATTGTGAGATGTATCATCACATCAAAAAATGAAGGAGGGAAGAATTTCTCTAACTTTCATAGAGTGACAACAAGTTCTGATTGAATTGCATCCAACTTTTGAACATCAACTGTTTTCTTACATATATCATTGAAGAAATAGCAAAACTTAATAATTGTACTCCTCACCTCTTTGGGCAACACCCCTCGCAATGCTACAGGCAACAATTGTTGCATCAAGACATGACAATCATGTGACTTTATCCCATATAACTTTTTGTGAGTCAAAGAAACCAAACTACTTATGTTAGATGAGTATCCATCTGGGACTTTAAGATTTGCTAATGTGTTACAAAATGATTTTTTCTCTTTCGTCGATAAAGTGTAACATGTGGTGGGTAAGTAAGTCTTATTCGTGCCCACCTTTGGACTAATCTCAGTTCATACACCCATTTTAATGAGATCCATACGTTGACGAACACCATCTTTGGTTTTTCCAGGAATATGTAGCAATGTACCAACAATGCTATCACACACATTCTTTTCTATATGCATCACATCTAACAGATGTCTAACATTCAAGAACTTCCAATATTCTAAGTCAAAGAAAATTGATTTTTTTCTCCATGGAGTGCTTGTATCAACCTTATAATTTACTTTCCCACATGCAAAAGTCATCATCTCAACTCTTGCTAATATTTCACTTCCAGTTAAAGGAGTTGGTTGTGTTCCCTCCTCTTCATATCTGTTAAAAGACTTAACTTGTTTTCTATAAGGATGATACCTAGGTAACCATTTTCTATGACCCATGTAAGACATCTTTCTTGAATGTTTTAACCTTAATCCATGATACCCCTCACTACATACCGGGCAAGCATAATAAACTTTAACAGCATGACCAGAAAGATTTCCATAAGCAGGAAACTCATTGATCGTCCACAATAAGATAGCTTTCAAGTTAAATTTCTCAAGTTTGAAACTATCATACACATCAATTCCATCCGTCCACAACAACTTCAAGTCTTCAATCAATGACTCTAAGTAAATATCAATATCATTTCCAGGTTGCTTAGGTCTAGATATCAATAAAGTTAGCATCATGTATTTTCTTTTCATACATAACCAAGGAGGAAGATTATATATGACAAGTATAACGGGCCAACAACTATACCGACTACTTAAAGACCGGTGGGGATTGATCCCATCAGATGAAAGTGCAAGTCTAAGGTTTCTAGATTCAGCGCTGAACTCAGGCCAAGTATAGTTGACATGCTTCTACTCAGGTGAGTCAGATGGATGTCGCAACATTCCATCATTTTCTCTTTCCTTCGCATGCCATGTTAGATTTTGAGATGTTACTGAATCTTTAAACATTTTTTTGAAACGTGGAATAGGTGGCAAGTACCACAATACCTTTGCAGGAACATTAACTTTTTCCTTCCTTGATATTGGATTAACTTTCCATCTTGACTTTTCACAATGCGGACATTGTTGCTCACAATGGTGTATATGATTTAACGCAAGTGCACGTGTCGCAAACAAGTAATATAATGATAAGAAAGATCGTTCCCACGGAGATTGGAATACTAGAAAATATCGTAAAAATTAACTATTAAGATCAATGTTTTGTGTTTTTGTTTATTAAAATAAAATAAAAAAAAATAAAATAAAATAAATAATACGAGAGAACAAGAGTGAAAACACTGAAACAACGTTCAACAAGAAGAATATCACAAATCACAGATAGATAAATCAGTTAGGATTGCGAATATGACAAGTGATGTAGACAAACTGCTTTGCTACAGCAATGCTGTAGCAAAGTGATGCTGTAGCAATGCTGCAGCAAAATATACCAGTAACTCGAATTTCAAAAATTCACAAAGGATTCTTCCGAATCTGCAATGTTTATATATTCTATGACTCAATTAAACATATTCCTATGCAAAACTGAATCTAAGAACAACGTTCATGCACAAATTCTTTTGAGTTATGTGAGATAATTATATATTCCTATATCAATTTCTTCACACTATTCTAGCTTATTCTAACTTAAAATTAACCTTTCCAGATTCAATTTCAGTCTATTATCCTATCAATTGTTGATCAAGCAATCAATAAGAATGAATCAATTAATCAAGCGTAGAATAACTAGCATCCTTTACCAAGCAAAGCACATTTTTATGAAATTAAAGCACAAAGTCTACATACACTTGCATATCCACAACCCTAACTGAATGAGAATTTAGCCAAGCATATTTATAAAATTAAACATCAAATTATATATGCTCAAAATCAGATCCATATAGTTTAGAGAATTTAGAAGAATCAAATAATAAAGAAATAATGAAATAGATAAATAAATCCCTTAAATCAACCCTAAACCAATTGGATTATGATCCTTTGTCTCGTTCTTGCTTTCTCTTCAATGAAAGTCCTTGTAAATCAAGCTTCAATTGATCTCTTTCTAAAGTCAAATTGATGCTCTGTTTTGCCTCTCCTTCCTTGCACCAAATCTGTCCAGAATTTGGGGCTGCTATCTGCTGTGTTTTTCCTTCTTGCTGCTGCTGACTTGTTCTCTGTTTTCTGTCGCAATTCTGGTTGTTCCTCGCTGCTTCGCTGCTGCCCAGATTCTGCTGTATATGTGTTTTATTTTCTGCCGCAGAATGCTCTCAAATCAGCCCCTGTTTTTGCTCTTTTATATTAGGTTTAATTGGAGACAAATTTTGGTGTGTTAATTTCCAATATTATCCCTCAAAAGGTGAGTTAATGAAAGCACAAAATCGTCCTTTTCCTTTAGTGTCCAAATCAGCCCTTGAATTCTTGATTCCACATCAGCCCTGTTTTGGCGTTGATTTCCTGGTATGGTTTTGCTGCAGCAATGCTGTATCAAAGCTGCAGCAAAGTTGTATTTTTGCATTTTCTTTGTTGTTTTCTTTATTTCCTGCAAGGGCAATGAAAATATAATGAGTGCACATCAAAATATAATTCTTTTTGACACATTTCATAATTATTTTGAGTTTATTATCAAAGAATTCATTTAAGTCACAAAACCCACAAATAGTGTATAAATGATTAAAATATGTGGATATTCTCAAATTAACAAAAAAGTATTTATGAATAAGAGCTAATAATACTCTAATAAATTAGAGTTATCAACTCCCCCAAACTTAACATCTTGCTTGTCCTCAAGCAATAATTTATATGATGATTTGCAAGTGGCCATTGAAAACAAAGGTTTCAACTCACGTTAAGAACATAGTTGTCAACTAATAAATAAATAAACTAGACTTGTTTCAACATTAGAAAGAAGAGATCTCAAATTCATGGTCCAAATTGATTTTTCTCAAATGTTAGTTTCAATGTCTCAAACTCATTCCAAAACAACTCCATGTGTGTGTGTGATGTCTCATAATTTGTTATTTGATACTTCCCCCCAAACTTAGGTAATTTATGTTCCTTAAGCTTAAAATCATGCCTCCATATGTTGGTCTTTTAAATCCCTCTCCACTAATGTAGATGTTCACTAATCAAAGATCAAAAGGACTTAAATAAGCTTGAAATGTAAGGCTAGGGTAAAGGTAAGGTGAAAGTCATATTTAGGTATCATATCCCACAAGCACAAACACTATTCAAGAATACTTTTGGACTCTTTATTTACATTGCTTCTCTTCATTCATTTTTTTTTTTTTTTTTTTGGAGTGAATCTGTTTTGCTGCAGCAAAGTTGTTTCCAGATTTCTCTCTTTTTTTTTTTTTTTTTTTTTTTTTTTTTGAATGAAGGATCGATCTCAATATAACCAAACAAGAGTGATTTTCATCATAAACAACACCATTTTCAACACCATAATTTTCTTTCTTCCAAGAGGCATCAACCTTTCTAACAACAATTCTTAAAGACAGTAATGCACTTGTGAGGTAAAGGTCAAAGGATATGCAAATAAGGAAATGCTAAGTTTTTATGTGGGTGTTGACAAAAAGAATTTTGATCATTCATGGCTCAAATTAGGTGTGCAAATGAAATATATTTTTAACCAAGGTTAGCACGAAAAGCACAATCGAATCCAAAGAAGGCCTAAATCATTTCATTGAGTTGTGAACTTTCTAAAATTTCGCTTTGAGAAATTCTCCAAACCAATTCTAGAGGCTCAAACTCTCCCATAAGTTACCCTTATTCAAAGTTTATATCAAACAAACAAACAAGTAGACAGTGCAGTTAGAGTTGTGGGTGTATATTTCAAAATAAGTTCTCAACATTTTCCAATTAACACTTAATCAAATCAATTTTTCTCATAAAGCAAGATATCTCCTCTAATAAATTGACAAGTTAGTTTCTTTTTAGGACCAAGATAACAACATGAAATTAATGACAACCTTAGTTCAAACAAATCATCATAAAACGACAGCAAATTGCACATCATACAATTAACATTCAGCACAGTGATCACATCAATTCCATCAATTTCACAGCTCAACAGCACAGACATTAAACAGTAAGCACAAAGTAATCACATGAATTCCATTAATGCCAGAGTGCAACAGTAGATAAATCAGATAGTAAGCACAGTAAACAAATCAGATAGTAAACAGCAAATTCATCCCCCCAAACTTAAAATAAGCACTGTCCTCAGTGCTCATAACTAAACAGATCAGACAACAGGCAAAAAGGGCAGAAATAAATAAAAAAATTTGACAAAGAAAAGATACTGCCCTGTTATTGCTGCACAAGTCCCTTCTTCTAGCTGGAAGTGCAATGTGCACCAGTTGATTAATATGGTCACAATTTACCATGTACGGTGAAATTGGAATGTTCCGAAGCCAAAAAATATTATCCAGGTGAAGTTGGAAGTGCTGACCATATAAAACACCCATATTTGTTTTCACGGGAAGGGGGGTTTATGGGTGCTCAGTGCGGGGACTTGTGGCGTTGAACAGCGAGACTAGTGGTAGTTGCTTGGGGCCGAGGAGGAAGGTGGGGAGTGACGTAGCTGGTTGCTCGGCGAGGACTGGAGAGTTGATCGGTTTGAGAGTGTTGGGATGCACGGTGTTGTTCGGTTGGCGAGTGGGAGGCTCGAGAGTTGTACGCTGGTTGGTGGCGGTTTTGGGAGTGCGACGCTGAATCGAAACGAAGTTCCTGGGAGAGGCGGGTTGGAGTTGTAGTGCGTGGTGGGTGGTGGCGCTTGGGTAGGGAGGTGGCGAGGGGTGGGAGTGGGAGTGGGCGGCGCCGAGTGGAGTTCGGGATGAGGGAGTTGTAAATGAATAATATATGAGGAAAGACACACAGGGTATTTGGTTTATGGGTTAACCCGAATAGGCAATTTTTTTTTTTTTTACTAACTCTTGTGTAGTCAAAACTTTTCCATGGGCTAAACTCCATTGGAGCCCAATTTGAAACTTAAAATTTTTTACAACTTTCATTGAAGCCCAATCCACAAAACTGACTATGAAGTCATGCCCAACACGCCTGGTCTGAGATGAAAGAAGACAAACAGAACTTTGCTCTAGCTTTGCTACAGCATTGCTGCAGCAAAATTTTCCAGTTTTTGAATCATGATAATTTTTGGTTCTGTAGTACTTCTCCCCTGCTCTCTTCTCCTCCATACTTAAATTTTCATTGAAGCTCAATACAAATAAAGCTGAAGCACTAAAAATAAGCCCAACCAACGTAAAATTTTGCTCAAAGAAGAACAGTGTAGAACTTTGCTATAGCGTTGCTGCAGCAAAGCTGCAGCAAAGTTTTCATTTTGTTCACACTGTGAGAACACATTTGGTTGTTGGTTTTGCTTTGCTTTTCTCTTGCTCTCACTCCTTGGGATGACCTGAAAATGCAGCAAATAAACTTCTAAGTAAAAGAATTCACACAATTAAATTGAATTAAAAATCATAAACTAAAAATTAAGAAAAACTAAGAAAAGTGAAGAAACATGGGTTGCCTCCCATGAGCGCTTGTGTTAGAGTCGACAGCCCGACTTTGCTTGTAGTCATGGGTCTAGGAGTGGAATGGAAGTATGCTCCCTGTCAAGAATTTCTCTCCAATAATGTCTAATGTGTTGGCCATTAGCTTGAAATGTTTTCTTGGACCAACATTTCCAATATTTTTGACTTAGACCAACATTGTTCTTTAAGATCCTCTTAATTTCTCGATAGGACTGACATTGTTGCAAAATATTCACCATCTCATCTTCGGGAATACATCTTCTAATCTTTCGGTTTGTATATCGCTTGAACAAGAATGGCCTATCCCAATAGTAGAATTTCAAATTGTGGAAAAATTTCTTCTTTTGATAGAAATTTGAATCTGGTGGCACATCAAGTGAAGACTTAGGAAGATCCTGAGATAAAAAGTTTAGGAATTGAACTTTATTTTCCGTTTTGTATGTATTAAACCCTGTTTCCAACCAAGGTAATTTCTCTTCATCTTCCTCTTCATTATCTGAATCATATTGCGATAAAATTTGTAGAGAATCATTATAGCCACATTTTTCAGGTTCATTAGATACCAGAGAATCCACAACTGAAATGGATGAGCACTTTTCAACATTATTGGGAGATTCCATGGTTTTAAACACGTTGAAAGTGACTTGTTCATCTTGAACTCTCATAGTTAATTCTCCTTTTTGAACGTCAATCAAAGTTTGGCCTGTAGCTAAGAATGGTCTTCCCAAAATAATAGGCACTTCTCTGTCTTCTTCATAGTCAAGTACAATAAAATCCGCTGGAAAGATGAATTTGTCCACTTTCACCAAGACATCTTCAATTTTTCCTTCAGGATGAGCAATGGATCGATCTGCTAGTTGTAAAGAGACTGTAGTAGGCCATGCTTCACCAATCCCCAACTTCTTAAAAATTGACAAAGGCATCAAATTAATGCTTGCTCCCAAATCACATAAAGCCTTGCCAAAATATTGATTACCTATAAAGCATGGAATTGTGAAACTCCCAGGATCCTTGAGCTTAGGAGGAAGTTTGTTCTGTAATATAGCACTACTTTCACTTGTTAAGGCAACTGTCTCAAATTCGCCAAATCGTCTCTTTTTGGTCAGGATGTCTTTCATGAATTTGACATAATTTGGCATTTGTTCCAAGGCTTCCACCAATGGAATGTTGATATGAAGTTGCTTAAGAACATCCAAAAATTTCCTGAATTGAAGGTCTTGCTGCTGTTTCTGAAATCTTTGAGGGAATGGTGGAGGTGGTCTGTGCTGCTGGGAACTTTGCGGCAGCAATGCTGTAGCATTTTGGGTACAAGAATTTTCTGAGTTTTTCAGAATTGCTTCAGATTTTTCCAAATCTTTTTCCTCCTTTTCTTGGGTTGAAATGTTCCCTTTTTGACTTATTTTCTGTCCACTTGGTCCCTCTAATTCTTTTCCACTCCTTAGAGTAATAGCTTTGCAAAATTCCTTTCTTTCTCTTATTGGAGTTTCAGTATCACTTGGAAGTGCACCTTGTGGACGGTTCCTAAGTTCATTAGCTAGTTGTCCCACTTGATTTTCTAGATTCCTCATTGAAGCAGCTTGACTTTGAAGAATTGCATCATTCTTAGCCATGTATTCTTTGAGTAAAGATTCCAACGAGCTGGATGGTTCATTCGGTTGATTTCTCTGTGGCTGTTGCTGAAATCCTGGTGGGAATGTAGGTCGATTAGGCATGGTATGGTTAACTTGACTACCACCTTGATTGCTCCAAGAGAAATTTGGGTGTTGCCTCCACCCTGGGTTATATGTGTTGGAGTACGGATTATTGTTCCTGTTTACATCACCCACAAAACAAATTGATTCAGGATTTGAAGGGCAATTATCAAATACATGAGGTCCCGAACAATAGACGCATGAAATTCCTGAATTTTGAATTGAATTCACATTTGCCGTCACATGCTGATTCTTCAACAAATTAACCAAGGATGACACTTGAGCTGTAAGTGCCGTAACATCATTAACCTCATGCACACCAGCTACTCTTTTTGCAGTTGCTACTCTATCCATTGGCCATTGGTAATTATTGCTAGCCATCCTCTCAAGTAGATCATAGGCTTCATTGTAAGTCTTGGCTAAAAGAGCTCCATTAGCAGATGCATCAACAATAGTTCTTGTTTGAGCATTGAGACCATTGTAGAAAGTCTCCATTTGGATCCAATGAGGTATACCATGGTGAGGACATTTCCTTAACAATTCTTTAAATCTTTCCCAAGCTTCATATAGAGATTCTCCATCCAATTGTTGATAGGAGGTGATGTCATTCCTCAATTTAGCATTCTTTGTTGGTGGGAAGTATTTCATCAAGAATTTCTCTGCTAAATCGTTCCAAGTTGCAATAGAGTCAGGTGGCAAGGAGTTAAGCCATGCTCTAGCACGATCTCTTAAGGAATAAGGAAATAGTTTGAGCCTAAATGCTTCCTCGGTTACCCCTGTCCATTTAAATGAGTCACTGACTTCGATAAATAACCTGAGATGCAGATGAGGATCTTCTGTAGGTAACCCACTGAATTGCCCGACTGTTTGTAGCATTTGAAACATCACCGGTTTTAACTCAAAGTGAGTTGCTTGAATGTTTGGTCTTGTGATGCTTGGATTTAACCCTTCTAGCATGGGCAGTGCATATTCATTCAAAGCTCTGTCCCTATCATCCATTGGAGGTATCACATTGATTGCATTGTTTAAATTCTGTTCATGGCCATTGTTTCCGTTCCCTGCTTGTGCCATATCTTCAATCTGAGCGAAACCTTGTTGTTCTCTTCTTCTTAGTCTGAAAGTACGTTCAATCTCGGGATCGAAGGGTAGGATATCCTTGTCACGAAATCTGCTCATACAAAAGACACAGAAGAGATATTAGATAACAAAAATTAAATAAAAACAAAAGTCGATTTCTACGAATAATTTCTAACGTTGCCAATCCCCGGCAACGGCGCCAAAAACTTGTTGCTCACAATGGTGTATATGATTTAACGCAAGTGCACGTGTCGCAAACAAGTAATATAATGATAAGAAAGATCGTTCCCACGGAGATTGGAATACTAGAAAATATCGTAAAAATTAACTATTAAGATCAATATTTTGTGTTTTTGTTTATTAAAATAAAATAAAAAAAAAATAAAATAAAATAAATAATACGAGAGAACAAGAGTGAAAACACTGAAACAACGTTCAACAAGAAGAATATCACAAATCACAGATAGATAAATCAGTTAGGATTGCGAATATGACAAGTGATGTAGACAAACTGCTTTGCTACAGCAATGCTGTAGCAAAGTGATGCTGTAGCAATGCTGCAGCAAAATATACCAGTAACTCGAATTTCAAAAATTCACAAAGGATTCTTCCGAATCTGCAATGTTTATATATTCTATGACTCAATTAAACATATTCCTATGCAAAACTGAATCTAAGAACAACGTTCATGCACAAATTCTTTTGAGTTATGTGAGATAATTATATATTCCTATATCAATTTCTTCACACTATTCTAGCTTATTCTAACTTAAAATTAACCTTTCCAGATTCAATTTCAGTCTATTATCCTATCAATTGTTGATCAAGCAATCAATAAGAATGAATCAATTAATCAAGCGTAGAATAACTAGCATCCTTTACCAAGCAAAGCACATTTTTATGAAATTAAAGCACAAAGTCTACATACACTTGCATATCCACAACCCTAACTGAATGAGAATTTAGCCAAGCATATTTATAAAATTAAACATCAAATTATATATGCTCAAAATCAGATCCATATGGTTTAGAGAATTTAGAAGAATCAAATAATAAAGAAATAATGAAATAGATAAATAAATCCCTTAAATCAACCCTAAACCAATTGGATTATGATCCTTTGTCTCGTTCTTGCTTTCTCTTCAATGAAAGTCCTTGCAAATCAAGCTTCAATTGATCTCTTTCCAAAGTCAAATTGATGCTCTGTTTTGCCTCTCCTTCCTTGCACCAAATCTGTCCAGAATTTGGGGCTGCTATCTGCTGTGTTTTTCCTTCTTGCTGCTGCTGATTTGTTCTCTGTTTTCTGTCGCAATTCTGGTTGTTCCTCGCTGCTTCGCTGCTGCCCAGATTCTGCTGTATATGTGTTTTATTTTCTGCCGCAGAATGCTCTCAAATCAGCCCCTGTTTTTGCTCTTTTATATTAGGTTTAATTGGAGACAAATTTTGGTGTGTTAATTTCCAATATTATCCCTCAAAAGGTGAGTTAATGAAAGCACAAAATCGTCCTTTTCCTTTAGTGTCCAAATCAGCCCTTGAATTCTTGATTCCACATCAGCCCTGTTTTGGCGTTGATTTCCTGGTATGGTTTTGCTGCAGCAATGCTGTAGCAAAGCTGCAGCAAAGTTGTATTTTTGCATTTTCTTTGTTGTTTTCTTTATTTCCTGCAAGGGCAATGAAAATATAATGAGTGCACATCAAAATATAATTCTTTTTGACACATTTCATAATTATTTTGAGTTTATTATCAAAGAATTCATTTAAGTCACAAAACCCACAAATAGTGTATAAATGATTAAAATGTGTGGATATTCTCAAATTAACAAACAAGTATTTATGAATAAGAGCTAATAATACTCTAATAAATTAGAGTTATCAGACATGATATGGAATCCTTGTATTCATTTCGATATAGAATACAATCATTAGGACAAGCATGAATTTTTTCATAATTCATGCCCATTTCACGAAGGATCTTCTTAACTTCATTCGTTGATGATGGCGAAACATTATCTTCTTGGAACATCTCACTCAAAAGAGTTAGCAACTCATTGAAACTTGTATCTGAATGACCATGCTTACCCTTCCATTTATAAAGTGAGACTGACCCTGACAATTTTGTGAACTTATTGCATCCTTGGTATAATGGCTTTATAGCATCTTCCATAATATCTTGCATGTCACCCATATTATTTTCATCAAAATTGTCATTTTCAAAGTTGTTTGCACTATTTGTGAAATCATTTTCACATGGATTGAAATCGCTGAATTCTTCAGGAGGATAAACTTTTGAACTTTTCTTCTTAGTCTCTCCATGACGATACCAATTTGTATATCCACTATCAATTCCATTATGATAGATATGATTTATAACTTCAACCACACTAAAAATTTTTAAATTTGCACACTTCAAACATGGACAACGAATTCGATCTTTTTCGGTTGAATTATCATAAGCAAATCTCAAAAAAATTTCCACACCCTCAATAAATTTGACATTTGTTCTATCCATAGACATCCAACTCTTATCCATCCTATATATCATTGTAAATTAATAAATTGACAATAGCTAATTTAAAAATAATTTACTTATCGAATATTAAATAAAAGTATATTACAAAATAAATATTGGTTACTAAATTTCTTAAAAAAAATTTATAATATGTATATCATTTTATAAAGATTTTATAAGACATCCTATATATGATTGTAAATAAATATCGTGTCAATAATTAATTTAAAAATAATTAACTTGTTTAATATTAAATAAACGTGTATTGCAAAATAAGTATTGGTTATTAAATTTCTTAAAACAAAATTATAATATGTATCATTTTATAAAAATTTTATAAGACATCCTATATATGCCATGTAAATAAATATCGTGTCAATAATTAATTTAAAAATAATTAACTTGTTTAATATTAAATAAAAGTATATTGCAAAATAAGTTGGTTATTAAATTTCTTAAAAAAAATTTGTAATATGTTTCATTTTATAAAGATTTTATAAGATGATTAATAAGCATCCTAAAAAAATTTTATAAGACGGTCAAAGGCCGTCCTATAAAAATTTTATAGGACAGTCAATAGTAGTCCTATAAACATTTAACCAACAAATATGTTCATTTAAGATCGCCCTATATGTAATATTTACAAGAAAGTAGAAAACGTATTGCACACATTTTAGTTTAATTAAATCTGTTAGTACACATTTATTTTAAATAATTTCCATAAATAATGTACTACAACCATACTAATTAATATGTTCACAAATGATATGTTAGTATATCAGAAAAATCATACTAATTAATTAATATGTTCACAAATACAAAATTTTAGAAAAAAAAAAGACATAAAAGAGCTAAATAAAAAAAAAGGAAAGGCGAGGAAAAACATACCTGTTGGAGGAGGGGACACGTGGTGGTTTAGGGGAGGAGAAGGAGACGAGCTGGCCGTGCTCGACGGACTGGGAGGGGTTGGAGGATGGCAGCGGCATTTACGGTAAGGACGTGGTGGATTTTTGCATGATACGGCACACGTTTTTGCGTGTTACGACGTACATTTGTGCGGGTTACGGAGTTTTATGTGTCGTGGGGTTACGGGACGGGGTTCAACGCGTTTGGCAGTGGTTTTTGGTGGTGGCGACGTTGGGTGGTGGGCAGTTGAAATGCAGAGTGAAAATCGAGAAAGGTAAATTTTAGGGATTGTATATTTCAGAATTGGGGGTAGTGGAAATGCTGTGTGAAAATGGGGAAGTAAAAAAAATTTAACACACATTCTTATAGGACGCTATTAGCCGTTCTATATGTTGGTATATAAGACGGCTAATAGCCTTCCTAAAAGAATGTGTGTAAACTCTTTTAGGATGACTATTAGCCGTCCTATATGTTGGTATATAAGACGGCTAATAGCCGTCCTAAAAGAATGTGTGTAAACTCTTTTAGGATGACTATTAGCCGTCCTATAAAGTACCGCCTAATTTTTTCCGTAATAGCCGTCTTATATTTCTTAAACGACGACCATATACTTGTAACCGTCCTACTTATTTCTCACTCTAAATTTTAAGTCGTCCTATATTGCTTATGTTGTAGTAGTGATAGATCGGTCCCCCCTCATCTCACACAGAGAGAAATGATCGTGAGGCTCACCTATTAGAGTAGTTTCTTGTAAGAGTTGGTAGAAAAAGATCTAACCAAGTTGATTGAAAATCATGGCTGCATCAAATTTGTTTATGATCATAGATTTGTTTTCTAATACATCAATGAAATTAATATATTTACAACATAAGATTCAAGAAGAAAATTTTGCAGGTTGAACAATGGTTCAAGCTTTATTTGAAGAACTTAGTCAAGCTAGTTTCACTTATAATGTTCTCCATGACCAAAATGGTCACTTAACACATTTATTTATTTTTTGCTTACCCCTCTTAATTAAACTAACAAGGAGCTACACATTTGAATGATGGTTCAAGCTTGATATGAGTATATTTATTCTTAAATTTATCTCTTAATTTTTCTTGCATTTTGTACCTTTAAATTGCTCATTTGATTTATTAGTTATCAAATTTCTCGCAAGGGTTTGCAAGTTAATTTTATGACTCTAAATATATAATATTATTTGATTTTTAGTCTTATGAAAGGAAATAATATATTAAAGGCAATAAGTGATTTTTTTTTTAAATGAATAAAATATTGCTGCAATTTTATATTAAAAAATACTAAACGTGTAGTGCAGAATAGAGTGACTTCAAACTATAATTGTTGATGAAAAAGTAAAATATAATGAAAGATGGGATCTAAAGAAGACCCATAAATGGTGAGAGTATCTCAACTTAGGTGATAAATAGATCTTATTAGCTGAATCTATCAATAGCAGCTTAATATCTTGTTTGATCTTTTTTGCTCAAGTTGATTATTATCTCAAAAAATATGTTACTTTAATTGAAAGTTGTTATAAAATTAAATAAATATAAGAGAAGGAAAAAGCAAACAGCAAAAAATTCTTATTTGTTGTTACGTTTATAACAGAATACTAAAAATTTTATTTATAAAATTTGCAATATATAATATAAATTTAAAATTTAAAATATAATAGAGATTAAATTTTTAATTAAATACAAATTATGATATAGAGATAAATATTTATTTAAAACTTTAAATAAAAATTGAAGTAAATCAAACTAAAAAATAGATAATATTATATTTAAAATTTGACATTTAAATTATAATAAAAGTAAATTATTTATTTAAATAATGTTACGTTAATTTAACAACTAAAATAATAATAATATTAATTGAGTTGGTCGGAGTTATTGTTAATATTATATTCATTTAGTAAATGGGCTAAAATGACTTGAAACATAAATGATGAACACTGTTCATCTTGTTTTATTTTTTTTTAAGCGAAAATATAATATTAAGCAGGTTTGTTAGGAAAATTGAAAAATAAAATAAAAGGATAAAATTGTAAAAGAATAAAAACTTATTAAGAAAAAGGGATTAAAAAAGTAAGTATATAGTGTTATATATTAAACGGAACATGTACACAACCTTTTGGTCCGTGGAAATATAGCCTCCCAAGAAAAAAATTAGTTTTCAGCATAGTGTACCTAAGTCATAGGAACATAACTAATGACAATTAGACATAACATTTACAATATCGTCATTAATAACAGTGTCAACAACAATAAGAAGAGAAATATAGTCAACAGTAGTAGTAGCAAAAAGGTAGTAGGAATCGGCAAGACATGAGCTGCAGCCTGCAGGCAACTTATGTGAAAGTAGGGGCCAGCAATATCAGACAAAGCAGTACTGTTAATACAGGTTTTAAAAAAGATTCGGTTAACTTTGATTTAATTTATTTTAATTCTTAAATCATATACCACGATTCAATTCAAATTATTCTATTTTTTAATTTTTTTCTTATTATATTATTTAATATAATATATTATATATTTTTAATTAATAAATAAAAATAAGAGAATGCGTAGATTTGTAGAAATTTTTTAATACTTATTTATAATACATATATTTAAATTTTTATTCAATATTTTTATTAATGTTATAATCTATAAATTCAAAAAAAAAATTATAATAAAAAGTTTAAGATCATTAAGTTGATCTTATTTAAAATTATAAAAGGATATTATTATAAATTTTTCTTCAGAAAAATTTGAAAAATATTTTAGAGTGTCTGATTTTTTTAATTCTAAAATTTTAATTTTAAAAATATTTAAGTTTAGATCTATCAATGTCTTAATTTAATTTGATCTGTTGATCTTGTAAATATATCATGTTTTGATTCAAAAATAATTTATTTTGATCCTATCCGCAACGAATTATACAGGAAATATATTTGTGGAACTTCCATTAGATGGATATTTTGCATCCCTAGTTATTACAGGCATGGGTAAATTTTTTTAAAAAAAAACAAAAAAACAAAAAAAGAAAGAAAGAAAAAGAAAAAGAAAAGGAAAGAAAAGAAAAGAAAAGCAGTAGCCACAACATGTCATCATACAACTTAAATAGGATGACAATTCGCCAGACAATAGATGCATTTATAAAAGTTAATTAAAGGGAAGAAGATATCAACTAGGAATGATAAAGGTAAACTAAAAGAAAATATTAAATCCTTGAAATTGTACCGAAAAATTTACAACCGCATGTATGTTAGGATGTTGATTAAACTATTCATGGGATCCAAAGATATGTATATTTTCGTGTTATTGGTCAGAGAATATGTTCATTCCTAGTACTTCAAAAAAGATAAGGTCTTTACTAGGCGTGTAGGCCATCCACTAAATAAATAAAAAGCTAAAAAACTCCATTTGCTAACAAATCGTGTGGGTATTGTAATTTTAAAATACCAAGAAAGAGATAACAAAATAAACATCAGACGTTTAGGTGACCACCTTAATACTTATGGTGGTGGTGAGCATTTGCTGTGGCCCCAAATATAACCCACTTGCCCCATTTCTATGGTCCTGATCCACAAACGAAAGCAGAAAAATAAAGCAGCTTTTGTATTTTGCATGCGTTCCAACTGCACTCAAATCACTATCGGCTCTATCTGATCATTCCCAGAAAGAAGCCAATCTGTTTGAACCAACTTTGTCCCCTTTAGAATAAGTGTTTCCGAGAAATGAACAAGCAAAATTAATGGAAATCACTTGAGTTGATCCCACATGATAAAAAAGTGCATGTTAACTGTTCTTCACACAACATAGTTGATCCTGAACAATTTTCTAAAGCCACAAAGCAGTAAACACAAAAGAACAACATTGCGTTTTATGGAATAATGAAATTTTCATTCCTTCTGATTTATGTCATAAATCAAAATTGTACACACATATGAAATTCCTTTTCCTTCAACTTAAATTTTCCAATCAATAAAGAAGTAATGGACAAGACCCAAAACTCTTCTCCGTTCTCTAATCCTTATAAGGATCCCCTTATCATTTATCAAGCAGTGGCTAAAATGTATATAGCCTACATACACTAATGGCATTAAGGCAATCAATCAATTCTCTTAATCCTATATACGTACAATTACGCTTCAAGTGATGTAGAAGATCTAGGTCCTCCTTGTGACCTGGATTCCTCAAATTTTGCAGCAACCTCTGCCACAACTAACCTAGTCAGAAACAGCCCTGCAACTAGAGCTGATGCCATTAACATTGTGAAAACCAAACTCCAGCTTTTAGTCGAAATGTAGCCAGTCATTAGTGGTCCAATTGCGGCACCAACAGATCCTGTGCCATCTATGATTGCTGTCACGGTTGCCAGTGCCCGTGAATTCCCTTTCATTGAGCTATGTGTTCCCAGGTCAGCAGAGACTGCTGTTGTTATAAGAGCATATGGCCCGTTTATGAACACACCACATATAACCATAAGGGCAATGTTTAGGGTCAAAGAAGTATGTCCATAGCTTCGGTAGAAAAAGAGTGCAGGTATGGCACAATACATGAAACTTGCGGCCGTTGTTGCTCTTGCATCTAGGCGATCTGAAATGTGACCTGCTAGGATTCCTCCAAGTACCCCACCAACATCAAATAACGTTGACAGGGTTCCAGCTGTTTCACTGGACAAATACTTACCATCTATAGCTGCAATATGAGATTACATGGAGTGAGTGGAATTGAGAGTAATTTTATGATATTTGAACAAAGAATTAAAAAGATTACAAAGGGTTTTGTTAAGAAGTTCTATGTGATAATATCTTGCTGAATCCACAGAACTTAATAAAAGTGATGCCCATAAACAAACTTCTTAATAGAACTTAATTACATGAAAGGTAAGTCATATTTAGACAAAAAGCTAAATTCAGTTACCTGTGTGATTAATGTAAAAGGGAAGCCAATATAGAAACGTATAAGCCACTAATTTAGCAAAGAAAAGGCAGAGAGCAAAAGGAGCAACTCCGGGTATTTTCCATGCCTGTATGAAACCTACAGCTTTCCCATGACCTTCCTCTGATGTCAACAAGGGTTCTGTTAGTCCCTCCGCACTTTTTTTGGGAGAATGCAACTCATCTTCTTCCCTAATAGCTCCAACAGATACAGGACTAACTGGCAAAAGGAGGAAAACCACTAAACCAAAAAAGGCAATTAAGAGACCGGGAACAACAAAAGACCAGCCCCATCCATATCTCAAGAGAGCAGATGCAACCAAAGAACCAGTAATATTCCCAATAGAAGTATGAGCATTCCATATACCCATGATTAGCCCTCTCTTCTTCTTCCCAAACCAATTACCAACTACTGCAACTACTGAAGGCCATCCAGTTGATTGGAACAAACCAGCAATCATTTGCATTATAAGGAAGTAGTAAAAGCTATGAGTATTTGTCCAATAACCAACACCAAAAAGAGAAGTGAATACACCAGTTCCTACCATTCCTATAGTCAAAAAAATCCTTAAATTCATTCGATCACCCAAATGCCCAGAGAAATACATCCCCATGGCATATACTAAAAGGAAAGCAACATCAAGCTCACCGAGAAGAGCAGTCCCATCTGTTCCATTAAAAGGCACCCAACCATCACCGAGCACCGATGACATCCTGCGTTTTGGTGGTTCCTGAAGATAATTTATCCTCCATGGAACATGCTTCAACCCCAAATCTGAGGATTGGGGATCAAGAGTACTCTTGACCACACTTGTAGTTTTCCGTGCAGCATGGTAGCTAGCGTATGCGAAGAAAGTAACAATCAGAACAATGGCTTGATGGTTTTTAAAGGAAATTGATGATTTATTTATGTACTCTAAGAATCGAATTCCTGGTGGCTTCTTGTAATTCCTCTCAATCTCGGGAAATGGTAACGATAACGAACCCATGTATTATGCTTACTCTAGAATGAAGAAGAATAGGCACTTTCACTTCTCGAGATGGTGATTGGATACTCCAACCTGAACACAACACAAGGAAGAATCACATAAGATTTCAACGCGGCAAGCAAATTCACTAGAACTAACCAGAAATTCGTTATAGGGAGATCAAACATTGTCTTAGAAAAAGAGAGATGAGCGAGCGAAAATAGATTAGCAATTTAGCATAAATTTGATGTAGCAGATACACAATTCCAACTTATTTGAAACAAAAAAATTGGAGTTTTCTAGATTCATCGACACCTTCCTGATTTTACTCGCCACAGACCAAGCTCACTGAGTCAGAAGAATAATTTATTTTCTTCTTCTTCGGAAGGAAAATCATATGCTTTGAATTCGTCCAAGGATCGCAGAATAACAAATTTTAATAAGCATAAAGAAGCAGAGAGGGAAAGAAAATCTACAAATCATAAGCAGAAATTAATTTCACTAAAACCACGCAAAATCTAACTAAATAAATCGCGAATCATATATCTCGATCTTGACCGCGAACTGGGTTTCTAATGGAGTAAAAACTAATTAATTTAACGGTGAAAAAAAACAAGGCAATTCGTCATTTCATAATCAAACCCGTGATTCTATACCTCTGAAAGTAAAAGAAAATAGAAGGGTGTGTTATAGAAGAAGCCAAGCCATTGATCGAATTTTCTTCCTAATGATCAAAAATTCTACAGAAATTTTCCGCTTTAACAAGACGGATAAGGTAGATTAAATAACTGAAAGTGACATTAACAGAAAGTCACTAAAAAAAATCATCACAAGTCCGGCTCCATCAAAACTCATTCATCAGATGCAGTAAGAACTCGTATAAACTTGGATTTATAAATACACCCAAAGTGAAATCTCAAATTTACAGCAACATGCAAATCAGAAACACAAGCACCTCTGGCTTAGCCGAGATCCTTAACTACGTTATATTACTTTTTAAGCTCAATTCTCGAGTCGCCTCTTCAACTCTCCACTTTTGTCTTTCTCACAGTCTCTTTATTTTCTAAACGAACCCAAAACACTCTGTTTTACGTTTTGTACTAGCTTTGGAGGCAAACGCAGCAAGCAACCTGACGATTCTTGAGCTTGACGGTAATTATATTTTAATGTGGAATTCCTAAAAGGCCCTTCTTTACCATTTGACTACTATGACTATCTTATTTATTTCAAATTTATTTTGTTTTTCGGTTTCTTTTTTCCCTTCAAACTCTTCCATTTTTTTTCACTTATTATTTTCATATATATTTTTTTGTACATAAATTTATATATTTTCAAATAAAAAAATACTATAATAGAATTAATAACATCATTTATTTTATTATATAAAAAAATCATTTATTTTAAAACCACTTCAATTTCATATATTTTTTACTTATTAATGTTTGATACATGCTAAATACAAAGCCAATGAAAACACAAAGATTAATAGAAAATATCAACACTCAAAGATCATTAAAATAGAAAGTATGTTATCACAAAAGACACTAGAGATTAAATACACTTCTTAGAACAACCCTTCATGTTTAGCAAGATAAAAATATATTGAAAAGGTGAACATAAAGAAAACATTAACATTTAACCAATTATTGAGCATGTCAAAAAAAAACCTTTAGAAACCTAGTATGTTTTAACAGTTTTTATTAAAATTAACATCATTTTCTCTATAAAAAAAAAAAAAAAAACTTTAAATCAAATTATCTAAAAATAAAACTTCCGTTGCTTTTAAATAATGTATAACATGGTCAATATATGCAGTTTAATCTTTAATCTTGAATCAAGATTATGATTATTGTTATATAAATTCACTACTACGTGAATAGACTAATCGTTATTGTACAATTTTACATGTACATTTGCAGAGCGAATTTTTTAATAAAGAAAAGAGAAAAAATTTGTGGAAAATGCAAAAATGGTTATTAAAAAAAAGACAAAAATCTTTAAAAATATAGAATAGACCGTAAAAAGTTTAAAAACTTATGTCTAAAATTTTAAAAATTTAAGAATTAAATTATAATTTAAAAATTTAAAGACTTAAGTTTAAATTTAATTAAAGTTTAAAAATCAATGGAATAATTGAGCTAATATTGCTTGATAAGAGATTCGAAAATAATTAAAAATGGCAACAAAACATCCTTATGAAATACATGTGTGAACATTTATTTATGTGTTATTTGTCATTCTTTTAATATTTTTATTTTTGATAACTTTATCATTAATAATTTGTATTTTAATCAGCTTTATCTTATTATTTATTTTAATTATAATATTTAATATTCATTTTCCAAATGTAATACTTAATATCTACGAGTTTCAATAGTATCTTATTCTAATTATAATTGCATTACCAAGAATCCGATTATAATTATAATTATAATTCATTCCCCAAGTGTCTACCATTTCGTTTAAAGCTCTAAAATCAGCCTAATTAGTAATTGCTCGCTATATGTTGAAAGGTTAACTCAAAAAAACGCCCCATAATTACTACCGGTTAAATAAAGGATAATTTTATTTATTTTTATTTCTTATTGTTGCTTTTTATATTAGCATTATTCAAATTTCCAATTCGAACGGTAAATATAGGTTCGTATAAAGGACAATTTTATTTTTTTATTGAAATTTATTTTTATTTCTTATTATTGCTTTTATATTAGTATTCTTCAAATTACCGATTCGAACGGTAAATATAATTAAGTGCAATGGTTAACTTCTATGATTTTCAAGCTTAATCTCTGATATTGTTTTATTTGATTAGTATCGATCTTAGAGTGCGTACAATTCACCTTTCTTTACTATTAATCAGGTGCCACTTGAGAAGTTTAGACTAAAGCAAATGATAAAATTGGAGCCTTAATATTTTTCATATTAAAATAATTAAATAAAAAGTTAATTTTACTTTTAACAAAGTTTTTTTAAAATTACAAAATATATATATATATATTCAAACTTTGAATCACACTTAATATTTTTTTCAAGATAAAATTATTAATATATTTTAAGCTATTAATATTAGTTGTCCTTTTAGGATATATTATCATGTAAAATAAGGACTCTAAACATAATAATAGAATAAGAATTACATCCAATAATGATTCTAATAATATGATAATTACTATATCTAATAAGGATTATAAATATTATTTTAATTTAACAATTAATTTAAAACCATAAGAAAATTAATTTAAAACCATAAGAAAATTAATTTTATATTATATTATTACATTAAATAAGAACTCTAAATATGATAATGAAATAAATGTTATATCCAATAAGAACTCTAATAATATGATGATTACTACATTTAATAAAACTTTTAAATATTATATTACTTGTACTATTAATTTAGAAGCATACAAAAATTAATTTTTTATTTATTTTAAAGATATTATAGAAATTAATAAAAAAAATATTAAAATAAATAAAATAATTCACATAAAATAAGTAAAATTTCTAATTCATCTACGGTATAAATATAAATTAATAAAATGCATGTGCAATATACATGTAGTTGTAAAAGTTTATAATATAATATAATGAATTACAGAAGTAATAATTTTTCTTAAGTTTATATAAGTTATTTATTTTATATGTAAAATTAAAAAAAAAAAATCTTATTTTTATCTTAAAATATGTATTATATAATAAATATTTTCTTTTAATATCTCACTTTTAATTTACTAATAAACTCATATTCATCTAACTGTTTTCAAAAATAAATGTTTTGGTATGATAAAAAAATGTTAAGATTATTTTGAGATAATTAAAAATATTTTATGCAAAAAAAATATTGAGATAATTAAAACAAGGAGACAATCAGGTATATATATATATATATATATATATATATATATATATATATATATATATATATATATATATATATATATATATATATATATTTTTTTTTTTTTTTTTTTTTTCAATTGGAATTCAATTCCATTGAAATTTTTATAACTTAGCTTTTAATTTGAATTATTTTATTTTATTTTCTAAACTATTTATAAGTAATACAGACTCGTTTACACGATATGATTTTATATCAGTTCAAGTTGTCAACCGTGTTCCTCACGAAATATCAAATATGAATTTTATTTTATTTTTAATTCTATTATGTTATGAATAAATAATATTTTAGAATGAATTTTTTTTCTTTAATATATATTTTAAGTTATATAGAATTTCTTATAAGAAAAAGTAAACCATAAATAACACTATTATAATCTTATTTTTATAATAAAATAATATAATTATTAAATAAATAAAATTTATAATAATAATATTTTTATAATTAAAATAGAATGTTAAGATAAAATCGTACAAAATAATAATATATAGGCAAGTATATATTGTAATAAGATTAGCTTTGATTTTTACGAAAAAAATTATTAAAATCTTAAATATATATTTGTTTTAAAAAAAATTATCTTATAATCTTCTAACACAAGATTATCATAATCCAAAAATTACCACTTGTCTTAATTCTTCACTCAATCAGTCAACATATAAGACCTAGATCTTCGTTCTTTTTCTTTCAGAGGATTGTTAAAATTTAAAAATTATGATATTTTATTTTTCTTCATATTATGGCTTTGAGTAATATTATCTATCTTAGACGCATTGTATCTCCTAGCCATACACTCCCTACCTCTCTTATACGGTCCAAATTTTGTAGCCATTTATTATTGTATGATTCGTCTACGCTCGTTCTATTGTTCTTTTATTCTTCTTTTGTTAGAATTGTTTCTCTATTACTTAACTTTATCTAGATGAGCCAAAGTCAAACGTCTCTTGCTCATCTCATACTTGGTACTTTTTAATTATTTTAATATTCCTTTTGCGTGTAAATTTAGGTTCCTACTATTGTAATTAAGGATAATAATTTTTGATACGATACGATAGTACGATTCGAATATGACATTATACGAATTTTTTTTAGTAAAAATTGATCAATAATTTTTTTATGTTCTTAAAGGTTTTGTTATTTCTTATTATTATAAATAAGTAACAAAAAAAATTTAAGTAAATTTTTTAATGCGTTAACTAATATGAATAATACGAATAAATACAATTAACACGATATGATTGACACCCCTAATTACAACTGGGTTGATACTATCAATTTTCATATTACTAATGGGATTAATGTTTCCATCACAAATATATATAATAATAGCAAAGTACGCATATATTCAAAACAATATTTGATTAAAATTTAAACAAAAATTAATTAATACTATTATCTTTTGTGATTATTTTTAATTTTAAGCAATTAATTATTTTGGCAGTATTCTTTTATGAATTTAAATAATAATCTATTTTATTGATTATCTTTAATTTTGCATAATATTTTTCTATAATTAAATATTTTTATATTTTGTGTAATAATAAAATGTCTAAACTATCATATAATAAATCTTATGATTTTTTATCTTAAATAAGTAATGTTATTAAATAATCTTAAAGTATTGATAAAAAAAAATCTTAAAGTAAAATTACTCACCGTGCATTTTACTAATATATATCGTGATTTTACTATATATAATATGAAGATAAAATGTATGGAAAAAATGTGAAAATTTACAACAGCAAAAAAAATAATAAATAAATAATAATAATAATAAATGTCTTTTATTCATATGTCTACCAATTAATAGTACAAAAAAATTTAAATCGATAATTTGTAGAATGATAGCAATCCAAAACCAGATAAATTTAAATAATTATTGTATTTTTTAAGAGATTAAAAGTGAGAAAATTTAAAAGTAGTAAAAAAAAAATTATCTTATTAAATTCTTTAAAATTTTTCTTTCGGGTTTAAACATCTCCATATACATGAATTTACTACACAAGATGGCTTTTTATATATACATAATCATCCCAATTACCTTACCAGGTAAAATTTGTATGATCTTGTCGTATTATACTACATTCAAAACACATCAAAGTTTTGAAAAAGCAACTATGGTTGAAAATTATTACACAGACATATGATTAG
Source organism: Elaeagnus macrophylla (assembly GCA_029378325.1). Classification (NCBI taxonomy): domain Eukaryota; kingdom Viridiplantae; phylum Streptophyta; class Magnoliopsida; order Rosales; family Elaeagnaceae; genus Elaeagnus; species Elaeagnus macrophylla. Next base: position 72,843,199 of record CM055640.1, on the reverse strand, counting down.
ATTGTAGTCATCAGACTCATCACACACGGTCTATTTTATTCGACCAAACTGAAAAGGAATAAAGCCAGGACAACGTCATATTTATATGGGCAACGTTTGTTCCTATTCATATGACATCTTCAACATTTTAATGTTGGGAGGGCAAAAAAAAAAAAAGCATAATATATATAGAAATGCAATATCTAAATTCTAAAAGTAGTAGTGGAATGCTGACTTTCAAATTTGTGATTTAATGACATTTAAAGGATTTAATTTTTGAATTTAAATAAGAGTGTGTTAATAATGTAGTTATTTTTTTAAAAAAAATAGTAATAGAATAGTGATGTAATGTTATAAGTTCGTATAATTAATTATATTCTAGTGTTATGGTTGTTGTAAAAAGTAAAAAAAAACAAAAAATATTACCATAACGTAAATTGTAAATGTGTATGGTTTTGTTAGCGCTAGTTGGTGTACTTTGTAATGTTTAATTAATTTTGCTTTTCTTCTATAGTATTATCTCTCTCTTTTATCTTTCTATTGAGATTTTAATGGCTCAGAAGTCAGAACCATAAACGGAGGCGGAGCTATGTTGGGCTTGGCGCAAGTCACCTAATTAAAAACATTATATATATAAAATATTAAATATATGTATTTTTTCATAAAATTTATATTATAAATTTTTTTTTATATTTCAATTTTATTATTTAAAATTTATTAAAATTATAAACGTTTGATATTTTTTTTTTATAAAATATTCAATTAAATTTTCATACTTACAATTATTATTTAGTCAAATTAAAATTATATTTTTAACTATTTATTGTTATCCACATTATGATGACTCATATTTAATCATTATTTATAATAATCATAATGATTGGCTTTTAATTATTATTTAGTTTATTTTATATCACTAATAATACATAAGAAAAATAAAAATATTAAAACTTTTATTTACATTTTTATACAAAAATATATATTTATATATTAAAATAAATTTTATTTATCATTTAAAAATTATTTTTTTAATATTTTCGTTCTATACTAACATTATTGGACAGCGGTGGATGTGGAATAATTACAATTCGAACCACTAGAAGAGTTTTTTCCTCCTCATATTAGAAGGGTATTTTGGATACACAAAAAATTCATTGATTGACCAAACAATGGGGTAAAGGTAAATCCATACTTATGGAAATGATTAAGGGGCCATAAAGGTCGTTGAACGACATAAATCAAATAATCAGATGGGAATATAAAAGAAAAAAACAAGGATATTCGCATATCCGAAAGGAATTATTCCAAACGTGCACAGCATATACTCCAACCACTCTGGACATATTTTGCCAGCTTGGAAGTACGGAATACTGTGACATGGAGATATAATTAGATGATGTTCAAGCATTTAATCAAATGAGCAGTACTAGAGTTTTATGCTACACGATTTAATAGAACACACGATTACTTACTTATTATGGTAATTACTACTGACATTCTCCAAGTTTAGACCTTTTTTAGCTCGCATTAGAAAATGAAATGTTGGTTCGTATATTTTAATATTTATATTTGTATTGTCAAAAGACAAAATCTTATATTTGGCCATTAAAATTAATATCATAATAACACATTTATAATTTAATGTGATAAAAAAAATTAACTAAAAAATTAACAAAACCATCTCTAAAAAATTTCCATTTCCACCCCCGCAGCCAACCCAGCACCAAAATCACCCTCGACGCCCTCCTAATCCCAGACTACCAGACTTTCATCATCAAGTGCGTGAGAGGTCAATTCTTATTTCTGCATGAGTTAAAGAGGTGGATAAATTATAGGGAGTTTGCGACGTTCGGAAAAACGTCGATGGGTGATCCAGTGGTCAAGGAGGACCAAATCGGGTACGGTTTTCTTTGGAGTGAGGTTACGAATCATAGGGGATTGGATTTGGTAGGGTGAGTCATAAGCGTTCGAAAGAGAACTATGAATGAAGGCTACTGGGTTGGCTTTATGGTGGTTGGACTTGTGTTTCAAGTGGGTTGGGAATATTGACCGATGAACTATGATAGCATGAAGGGAGCTTGATGGGTTGGGGTTGGTTTCCGATAAGGTTATATGGTGGGTTATAGGTTTCGGTAGCTTGAGGGTGGTGGCGCATTGAAATTTTGCGGGGGAATGATGAAGATTGGTTCAACGATGATGAAGATAGAAGCTGGATAGACTGGTTTGATTAAATGTTAACTTAGTCATTAACTTTGTCCTTTAATGAAGCTAGTGATATTTACCCTTATTATCTAAATAAAATTCAATTAAAAATAATGAAAAAGGTTTTTGATTGATTAATAACAAAATGGTGGTTCAAATTTATTACTTAAAATTGTGCTATTAAAGATGCATTTACTATTTTCTAATAAAATTTTAAAAGAACTTAGAATTATAAAGAATTAAAAAAATAGTTCAAACAATAAACACATATTTTAGGCTTGAGCTATAATAATTAAAATTTGAATATTTGATATTTGGTCAAAGACATCATATCCTTATTAACTTGATTATCAAGGGCATAAAGAATCATAATTTGAAGGCTTTTTTATGTTTTTTGCTATTAACGTTTAGTCTATGTTATAAACATGCCATTAATTTTTTAAACGTTATAAATATGTCATTAATCTTTTTATATGAAGTTAAAAAGTACCATTATAACTCACTGTGTTGAAACTTCAAACGGAATTAGATTACTTAATATGCAGGGGATATATTTTTAGGGGTAAACTCATCCAACAAGTAACTCAAATCCAAGACTTTTTTAAATATGGGCTTCTAGAATCATTTTGCCCTAGTCTCACAAAATATAAGTGTTTCTTAGATAACGATAGTTATTTTATTGAGAAAACCTAAAACATTTTTACATTCATCCTGAAATTGAAGAAAAAATGCGTGGGTTGTATGGATTCACCATATACGATGATTATAGGTTGCGTGGGAATTAACCTCCTCCTGTATACGGTACTTATTTATTTTTCTTAATTTGTTGTTCATAAACTTGTAATGGCTTGCTTGTAAAATGCTTTTGTTCTTTGGGTCATTGTGATGGGTTGAATTTGTCATCAAAAATTGTGTTAATCAGTAACTTTCACGTGTTTATAATCATAGCCATTATTTATTAGATAGACATGATATAATATTATAAGAGCATATGAGATACGTACAAAACAAACTTTATAGTGTTTAAATATAAAAATAAAAAATAAAGTGGTAATAATTGTTGTTAGTGTTCTTACTTTATTATTTTGTTTGTAATTAAGTAACAATTAAAGCCAACTTCGATTTTTCATGATCTGGGTACAATACATTATAAATGATGCTATACATTTTGATTTTGTACTAGAAGAAAAATATTAGTCTTGATTGTTGTTTTAAATGCTTTGTTAATTCTAGTACTAAATATTTTCGTATTCAATTTAAAACAATTCTAGTATGTTGATTGTTTGCATCTATATAAACTGTAGGTATTTGGTTTGAAAGTTTCAGCCTCAAAGTTCACTATAGGGATAGATTTGAAAGGATTGCAAACATAAGATTTATGTTAATAGCTTCCTTGATTATTTAGACTACTGCCATAAAAACACTTTTTTTTTTTTTTTTTTTTTTTCTATTTAAGGGTTTAAATATGACCTTAAATCTTTTAGAGCCTGTAAATTGGTATTATAAGATACCTGGGTATAACCATGGGAATTTTATTATAGACAGTGATAGACAGGTGAGAGAATTATGTGAAGTAGTGAATATGAACAACTATAAAGAGGTTGAGGTTCTTGCAATTGAAATAAGTAAGGAGCATGAGTCATTGAACGTGGTTAATGGAGGTACTGAAAATGGTGGTAATGTGGTTAATAATATGCCAAATTTTGATGGTGGTCATCCTCCTATAACTGGAGAAAATCATGGAGTTAATAATGTCACAATTGAAGAGGATGATAGTAAGTCACTTCAATTCTTTCATGTAAATTTTTTTTTCCATTTTACTCTTCAATTTTGTTTTCTTTTCATTTTTTAAACTTCATTTGTGATTATTTAGAATTATGTTAACATGATTATAAGTTATTGTTTTAAAGGTGATGGAGAGTATTATGTGGAATTTGGTGAGATGAATTATGAAGATAACCACATCCTTGGAGAAAGTGACTTTGAAAGAGAAGAAGATGATTTGATGTTTGATGAAAATGTTGATCTAAATGCAAAATTTGCTGGGGCAAACATGCCTCAAGGTATAGACGAAGTAGAAGAAAGTGTCTCTGAGTATGGTGATGACTACATTTTAGATAGTGGGAAGGAGAGTTCAGACTCAAATGAAGTATTTGTAAGACCAATAAGAGGTCTTAGATATCCAAAATTTCAAGTGTTGACTGATATGAAAAATCCAATATTCCAAATCTCAATGAAGTTTCCTAATAAAGAATCTATAAAAGAAGCTGTAAGGAGACATGCTTTGCTCACTTGTAAAGGTCTAAGATTCTATAAAGTTGACCCAACAAGATTACAATGCATCTGCCAAAATGGTTGTCTATAGAGGCTATATGCAATTAGACTTGATGATAAGCAAACTTGGCAAGTGAAGACTTACAACCAAGTTCATCATTGCCTTGATGTGCATAAGAATAAGATGGCAAATTCTAAGTGGATAGCTGAGGAGTTCATCAATGACTTCAATAATAATCTAGATACATTTCTCAATACAGTTAGAGACAATGCACTCAAGAATTACAAATTGCAATTAACAAGATTTCAAGTTTACAGGGCACACTCAATTGCTTAGAAAATGATTGATGGCATTCATAAAGATCAGTATGCAAGATTATGGGATTATGCTAATGAGATCAAAAGGACAAATAAAGGCACAACAGTGTTGATAAAGAGTTCACTAAATGCAAATGGGGATCCTATTTTTCAAAGATTTTACATATGTTGGGATGCATGCAAAAAAGGGTTTCTTGAAGGGTGCAAACTACTAATAGGATTGGATGGCTGTCACATAAAATCACAATACAAGGGCCAAATATTGAATGCTGTTGGGATAGAAGGAAATAATGCAATGTACCCAATTGCATACGCTATTTGTGAGTCCGAGGAAACTAAAACTTGGAAATGGTTTCTTGAGATATTAAAAGAGGATCTTGAAATTGAAAATATTCATGGTTGGTGCATCATAACAGACAAGTAAAAAGGTTTGGTTAATGTGGTGGGTGAGTTGTTTCCCAATGCAAAACATAGGTATTGTGTGAGACACCGTTACAATAATTACAAAGAAAAACACAAGCAGTTGGCATTAAAAGATGCACTGTGGAGATGTGCAAGGGCTACAACTATCCCAAAATTTTATGAGAAGATGCAAAACTTACTTGTATTGTCAGAGAGTGCCTACAAATGGTTATGTGAGAGACCAACACAACAATGATCTAAGTCTCATTTCACTACTTTTCCCAAATGTGACATGTTACTAAATAACATGTGTGAGGCATTCAATTCTGCAATCCTTGATGTTAGGTCTAAACCAATTATAACTATGATTGAAAAAATAAGGTTATATCTAATGAAGAGGATTGCCACCAAAAAGCTTCAACTTGGTAGGTGAGGAACTGATGTAGGGCCACGGGTTCTTAAAATATTAGGAAAGATGAGGGAACAAGATACATTGTTTACTGTTGAATGGTCAATTGATCAAAAGTATGAAGTTTTTAAGTTTAATAAAAGGTATGCAGTGGATTTGGATGTTGGGACCTGTTCATGTAGGAAATGGAACCTTTCTGGTATCCTATATCCACATGCAGTGACAGCTATAATAGATAAGAAAGATGATCCTCTTAAATATATTCATCAGGTGTATAAGGTGGACACTTATTTAAACGCTTATAGGTATAATATTTTACCTATGAAAAGCTAATCAGAGTGGAAAAAGACCAATTACAATCCTATTGTGCCACCTAAAGCCAAAAAACAACCAAGTAGGCCTCCAAAAAAGAGGAAACTAGAGATCGACGAGACTCTGTCAAGAAAGAACAAGACACAAATGAATAGAAAATGAATGAAGATGCGATGCACTATATGTAGAGAGAGTAATCATAATCAGAGGACTTGTCCAAAGGAGGAGTCATCTCATACTGCCCTACATGGAAATTAGGTGTAATTATATTAATCTTATTATCTGTGATTTTATTTATAATTTTTATAGTTATTATTAAATTATTGATATTGTTTATTTTGTAGATTTCACAACAGGCTGTCAATGTGATATATGTTGGGCCAAGTGAATATCAGATATCATTCTTATTTGTTATTTTTTGCTCAATAACAATTAATTTATGGCATTTCATGAAATTTTGGGTTGTTATTATGAATAAAAAAATTTAGGAACAAGCTGAACAAACCAATTTCTCACAGATGGTGAGAGTGACTAAAAAGAAATTAACGGTATGTATATATATATATTTTTTTTCTTTGTATTAGAAAATAGAGGTATAATATGCTTATTTTGACTTATACGTATAAAGAATGTAATTCAAAAATTTCTCTTACTTTTGTAGGTATCAAGATAATCAAAACAATGCAGTTAGCTGTAGCTGTAGTAATAGGCAAGGAACTCATACTGAACAGTGCAAATTGAAGACACAAGAGGAGGAAGTCAACTAACTCAAGCATAGTCAAACCATTGATGCTAGGAGGAGGATGGATATGGTCAAGTTTATTACCCTGTTGTTTAAGTTTGAATAATTACTAGTAGCTAAATATGAAAATTGATATAGGCATATGGCCTAAAGATTTCTTTAGGTCCAATTAAATTTGGAAAACACCAAATCATACTTCTGTTGTTTTATAGTTTATGTCCAGGACATATATTAGCATTGTCTTGAAGGAATTGATGGATTGTTTTTGTTCTTATCCATATGCCTTCTATTATTTATCTTTAATTTCAAATTTAATCAAAATTCATAACTAATTTTTCATTTTAATGTTCTTTTATCCTTTTGGGTGAAAAAATCTACATATCAATAAATTGTAAATAATTGGTAAAAAAAATTAAAAAAAAATTATAAATAGAAGAGAATTTGAAGAAGGGCCACGTTGATACAATTTGATTTCTTCACTTTTATGAGAAAAATTGGTTTTGGAGCCAAGTTTTTTATTTTACGATTATACCCTTAAAAAATGGAATATATAATTAGCTCTAGTTTGAAGTTTTAATTCCGTGAGTTGTAATAGTAATTTTTTAATTCATATAAAAAGGTTGATGGCATATTTATAACACTTAAAAAATTAATGGTATGTTTGTAACATAGACCAAACATTAAGGGCAAAAAACATAAAAAAGCCTAATTTGAAGGAAACGCACAAAGAAGCATGGTTATTTGTTTACTTACTACTAAGATATTGTAACCAAAAACTACTTTAATTAGTTAAATATATAACAATAAATTAATATTTTACATAATATCCTATGGATAATTTTGTTTTTAATTTATTATTTCATATTTTAATAGATTTGTTAGGATAGGTTTGAAAAACAGTTTTTTTATTTAACCAGGAATCGAGTTCAGGATTTTTAAAAAGAATCAGATTTCCCTAAAATTGGTAATTTAATTGTGAATATTTGAGTGGGACTCGAAATTCACATTTAACAAGTAATTTAATAAGGGAATTATGATCAGATAACGTAATTCTTATTACGAAACATGCTCTATGATTTTTATTTATTATTACAACAATTTTTTTTAATGTCAGGTTTATTCAACAATAATATCAATAAATTTTAATTAATTATAATAATAAAATAAATGTTTCATACATTTTTATTATAAATATTATTATTTCAAATTAAGATATGCATAACTAAATTTACTAAGATTTATTTAGTTATTTTATATCAACAAAATATATATATATAGGTGACACTTGGTGTAAATTAAGCTAATTTAAACTGATTTGAATTAGTTAAATTAAGCTAGTTTAAATTGAGCACGAATGCAATTCAAACAAAAATAAGCTACCCTAAAACGGGCTAGAATGTTAATCGTATGTTTTTCTAGTTAATTGTTCTTTTTTATATATAAAAAAAATAAATTTAATATTATTAAAATTCAATTAACAAATATTACATATTGTTAGTCTCTTATAAAACTATTTGCATCAAGTACATCATTTAAAATAAATAATAGTTATGTTGTGATATATCACAACAGCAAAATAATATTTTCTTAAAATGGAAAACTAAATAAAAAAAAATTATAATAATAAAAATATAACTCGATTTGATTTTTATCTTATAAGATATTAGTTGAGCTGAAAAGAACATTACATTAGTGAGGATGTGTATAACAAAAATAACATATATTATTTAAAATTTTCTTTTTTACATAATTTTACTTTATTTTAAGTTAATGGGCTAAGTTGCCCAATCAACCCAAACATAGACCTTTTTTTTTTTTCTTTTTTTAAAGTTGACCTGAGAAATTAAATTTGATTCAACCAATTAAGTAAGTAATGATAAAATCACCTTATTTTATATGGAGCTAGTTTAATATTAAAATATGATTTAGCATACACAACTTGTTAACACATCTATTTTAGAGAATTTTCTCACTCTAAAAATCAATATTTTTTTCTCCCTTTATTTAGTTGTATGTTCATGTATATATAGACACAATAAATATCTATCTCTATTCTGATGGGACAGGTTGACTAGAAAGGATGTCAGAAGTATTAATAATTACAAATAAATAAAAACTATTTAATCACTCGATCGGTTATACGTCATCTTTTCCACGTTATCATTTTTTGAGTCTTTTCGACTTCGCAATCGGACGAGGTTGTCCTTATCTGGGTGCCGCAGGGTCGTCCCCCACTTTGTGTGTTGAGGTCGTCCTTTTACTTCGTAATCGGACGAGGTTGTCCTTATATGGGTGCCGCAAGGTCGTCCCCCACTTTGTGTGTTGAGGTCGTCCTTTTTACTTCATAATCGGACGAGGTTGTCCTTATATGGGTGCTGCAGGGTCGTCCCCCACTTTGTGTGTTGAGGTCGTCCTTTTACTTCGTAATCGGACGAGGTTGTCCTTATATGGATGCCGTAGGGCCGTCTCCCACTTTGTGTGTTGAGGTCGTCCTCTTCACTTCGTCAACACTTTGAGACCTTTAGATCCTAATAAACATGTGACATTACTCAATTATTTAATATATTAATAAATTTATAAATTTAAACTAATATTAATAAATATCTCAAACAATATCATTGCTAAATTTTTTGTCAAGTAACATTGAAATAATTGGAGTTGGCTCTATGTGATATGTCGGCCTGTATCTACGTCGGACATAGCCAAAGAGCAAGTGTTTTTTTAATTTTAATTTAATTATATTACATAATCATTTACAAATTTTATTTCTATATATTTATATATTTATTTATAACGTAAATAAATATATAAAATTTCGTATTAAAAAAAATAAATATATTTTTTTAATTATAAAATAAATTAAAAATAAAATTAATTAAATAATACATGTGTATATCAGAGTGTAAAAATTATTGAAATTAGCTCCATTCTTACTGATCAAATTAAACCAATTTAACATTTTTATTTTTGGGCTTTTATTGGTTTCTGTTAATTCTTATTTTTAAAGAATGAGTTTATATTTGTTTGATCCAGCTATTATTTCTTTTAAAATATTATAAGAATCCAACTAACTCATGTACATTTATTTTTATATTCATTCTTTTATTTTATATAATTATTTTTAAAAATTTCACATTGTATTTGCTTCCTCTCTTTATCAGTTTTTTTCTTTTTCTTTTTATTATTTTCTCATAAAAACACCTATCTCACGAGACAATTCCTCGATCCTCACTCACAACTTTACTCCAGCAGTAGCGTACAAACCTTCACCCATTTCATTATTATTACTTATTCTTATTTTTAAATATTTATTTCACCTTATAACTATAACTAGTATGGATAATAAATTAATAATAACATTTATTGATCTTCTTCATTTTATAAGATATTTAGAATATATTCTAATTTTTTAACTTTAAATTTTAATTAACTGAATTTAAAGATATTAAATAAGTGATTAAAATCTAAAATATTTAAATTTATGAATTATAATTAAATTAATATTAAAAACTACAGTATAAAAGTTTTTCTCCATCAAATAAATTAATTAATAAACAAATTTTATTAACAAAAAACGAATATCATACCCATCCCAAACCAAAAACATTGGTTCAAGTTAAATTAATTTTTCATATTTATTAAAATAGATTGATTCTTATTTCTCAAGAATGAATTATATTAATTCAATTTTGATTTTGGTTTAAAACCAAACAAACACATATATACACTCAATCCAACAACATTTTTGTTATAATTAATAAACAGTCATATATTTAGCTGTGAAATCAGATCATATCATACAATATAAAAATAGTATAGTTATGTAAAAATTTAGTACGACTAAAATGTGTAAGTTTAAATCGTACTGAATACTTAATTTAATTTATCTAAATTATCAATAATAAAATTATATGTCCTAATTTTTTATCTCAAATTAAAAAATTATTATTATTTTTATTTTTAAAATATAATAAAAATATAAAAATAAATTAAGTGTTAATTTAAATAAATTTTTTAAACATAAATTATTTTATTAAAATATTTATAATCAATTTTATCCGACTATATTATACGATTTGTCATTAAATACTGTATAGATTAATTATAATATAATTCAATACAGTTTAGTCTAATACGACTATATTTAATTAATCTAATATGATGCACCAAACATATCATTAGTGTCTAAAAATGCAAAGAAATTTCTTCATAATGGAGTGTTTGATAGACTCTAGTTGGCAGTTAGTTAGTTTGTAATATTTTTGGTGTATTATTTTTTTTTTCTTTTTCTAAATTTTGGGTGTATTGTTAGAGGTGAGTAAATAATTCAATTAATTTATCTAAATTAAGAAATTTGATCCAATTTATTGAATTTAGACAATTCAAATTGGATTAACACATATTATAGTTGGATAGCGTGGATTCATATTAAAAAGTATAAAATCTCTTCAAATTCATATCGATAAACTTTGTAATCCACTATAATCTAATTCAAATAGAATTAATATTAAAATTATAAATAAATACACATTTTATTTTATAACATGCCATATTTAAATATTAAACATGCCACAATTATATAAATTATTATTTAATTTAAAAATAAAATATAAATATTAAATTTTTATAATAATTTAATAAAATTCCAAGTATACTAATTATTTTTATTATTTTAACTGTGATTATAATTAATAAATTTTAGGTACTAATTTAAAATTTAAGTGTATGTATTGTATTTTATATATGATAATATATAATTCATAAATAAGTTTTAATTTTAATTTGGCTGTATCCAATCCTAAAAAAAATTAATTTGCTCTAATTAGCAGTGATTAAAGTTGATTACATCATTTAAACGAATTTAAATTAGTAAAAACAAGTAATTTTTAATTCAATCCTAACCCTTAATTACTATTATAGACAAATGTATGTATAAAAATTCCTTAAAAAATAGTTGACAAAGTAAGATAAAAGTAAACAATTTTATTCATAGTTGTCAACTTTTATTGATACATAGAATGGAATACAAATATTGGACAAGTTCATTAGATATAATTTCTAAATTATTTTAAAAAAAAAATAATATAAAAAATTAACAATTTGAATTAAATTGTTATTTCTTTTAAACTGATTAACTAAACTTAAAAAAAAAAACCTAAAATTAGCAATTCATTTTACAAAGTAGTGAACTTGCTTGGTCCAAAAGTAAAACATGTACGTTTTTTCAAATAATTACAATTAATATAATACGTTGAGCATGTACATACCTAAAGCCCTCTAATTCATAACAATATATAGATGCTGACACCATCATAGAATATTCTACCGAGAAAGCAAGTAAACATAAAATTCCCGTAAGTGCCTTAAAAATTATCGAAAAATTACCAAAAATAGCACCCATAAAATTTATAGTAATAAAATTAACATTCCCTTGTATTCAATTAGAATTGAACGTTTAATATTTAATTTGAACGTAAAATATTAAACATTCAATATTAAACGGGTCTAATTGTCGTCATTCAATTCTAATTGAACGGATAATATTGAACGTTCAATATTGAACAGGTCTAAATTATCGTCGTTCAATTTTAATTGAACACATGGAGTGCTAATTTTGTTATTACAAATTTAGGGGTGCTAGTTTTGTTATTTTTCCAAATTGATTTTAAGGTCAAAATTTCTACTTATAACGGTTTTATAAATACTGACAAATTAGATAATTGCACAGATATATTATAAACTTATTTTACTGTACATAAGTATTCTAATGCTAGAAAGATCCAATTTGTAAGCTTGAAACTCTCAAGCCATGCTATTATATGATAGAAGTCATACTAAAAATGGTACAACATTTCATAATTGACTTAAAGTAAATTTAAAAAATTGTTAAGAAAACAATTCTATCATGTTAGTTATGGGAAAGAAAGATGGTACAGATGACATCACTTCAATCAAAGGTTTGGTCAATCGATACAAGATTATATATCTGAATTCCATAACCAAGCTTTGGAATTGGATATGGATGTTGACAATTACGATGTCTTCATGAAATATATTGGAGGTCTTGTTGACTATATACGAAAAGAACTAAAATTGTTCACCATGGAATCAATTAAAGAAGCTACTGTCAAGGGCATTACCATTGAGGAAAAATACAAAAGACTTGACAAGAAGGATGGTAAACAAACAACTGCAAGTAAATCTGATTGAAAGCACAAAGGCAAGCAGATAAGGGATGACCAAAAATAGAAGAATTACTTTGATCATTATCGCACCAATGGACATGTCAAAGACATATGTTGGGTACTTCATCTTGAGTTGAAACCCAAGAACCAGAGGAACAATCAGGGAAGGAATGACAGAAAGTCCATTAATAGTGCAATAGGTAGAAGAGCTTCAAAGTTGAAGAAACTTGACACTACGCTAGCCTTAATGACAATGCCAACAAACGTTGTAGATGCTTATAACCGTGAAGAACTATTCCATTTGAACATCCAAGTGAAGCAAAGTATTGTACAAGCAAATATCAATCTTGGAAGTCTGAAGAATCTGATTGTAGAGGCTTTAGTAAGGAAGGTAGGCTTAGAAACAATGCCTCACCCTAAGCCTTACCGATTAGGCTCGATTCAGAAGGACATTGACATGCAGATAACAAAGCAATGTACCTTAAAATTTGTAATCACTAATCATTACATCAATTAAGTGACATGTGAGGTTTCATTGGACGTATGCCAAGTTATATTGGATAGTTCATATCTATGGGACCATGATGCAATTCACTACAGGAGGCTTTGCAAATATCGTTTGGTGAAGGATGGAAAAGAGTTTCTCATCAATGCTTGTAAACCCCAAACTACAGAGAATTTTTTGACATCCAATCAAGCCAAGCAATTGGTTAATTCTTGTGGACAGTTCATCTTATTGATGATTCGAACACAAGATCATTGTGTTGATGTTGTCACTTTTTCAACAATGACTCTAACACCATTACAATGTTTCAATATTGGAAAATTGCAGAAGGATTTCAAGGATCTTTTTCAGGATTTGTAGAGGTTACCACCATGGAGAGCTATTGAACATGAAATTCAATTGATAGGAGATTCACCTCTATCAAACTTGGGTTTATATCGCACTTCTTTGACGAAGAGTAAAGAAATCAAGAAGTAAGTACAAAAAACTTCTTGAACAAGGGGTTATCAAGCCTAGCTACTCACCATGTGGTTCACTAGTACTACTGTGCCGAAGAAAGATGGAGGATGGCATATGTGCATTGACTATAGAGCAATTAATAAGATTACCATTAAGAATTGGTATCCATTACTGAGGATTGATGATCTCTTAGATTAATTGCATGGTGCTTGTTATTTCACCAAACTTAATCTCAAATCTGGTTACTATCAGGTACACATCTATGAAGAAGACACTTGAAAAATTGCTTTTAAGTCAAAGTAGGGATTATTTTAATGGTTGGTTTTTATATAATGCTCCAGCTACCTTTTTTAGGTTAATGAATGAAGTACTTCGCCCTTTCATTAATGACTTTGTCATTGTTTATCTAGATGACATACTTATATACAATGTCTCATAGGAGGACCATCTTCGTCATATTACTCAAGTTATGGAGGTATTACAAGCTAGTCAACTACAATTGAATGGTAAGAAATGTGAATTTAGGAAGCTACAACTTGTATACCTAGGGTTCATTGTTGGTGCTAGAAAGCTCAAAATGGATCCAAAGAATGTGCAAGTTATCACTCAATGGCCCACAACTCGTTCAATGAACGAAGTTTGAAGCTTTATAGGTGCATGCTAATACTTAAGAAAGTTTATTATTTATTTCTTTTTAATTGTAGCACCATTACATTCTCTTACAAAGGCCAATCAAAAGTTTCAATGGTAAAAGAAATATGAAGAATCTTTTCAATTGTTGAAACGGAAGATCAACGAGGCCCTAGTGTTAGCACTGCCAAATTTGTAGAAAGCATTTGAAGTTGAAACAAATGCATCTAACTATGCAATGAGAGTCGTATTACTTTAGGATAGTAAATCAGTTGCATACCATTCAGAGATATTTAGTGGACCAGTATTGAACTATCCAACTTATGATAATGAGCTATATACCATACATCAAGCAGTGAAGCATTAGAGAGCTTAATTGTTAGGGAAGGAAGTTGTGATTCACTTAGATCATAAGCCTCTTTAGTATCTAACTACACAGTCTAAATTACAAAAAGATTGACATATGAAGTGGATGTCTTACCTACAATAATTTAATATTGTAATTAAGTACAAGAAGGGAATGACTAATAAGTTGGAAGGTATGTTATCTTTACCCCTTACACTAGTAAGTTTTGCATTATTGGTGGCTATACAGATCCAACCTATAGTTCCTTTTGAGTACGTAAGAAGGGTATGACGCAGACACTGATTTTAGTTCAGCTCACGTTAAGCTACAACAAGGAAAGACTAGTGAGTTTCAACTGAAGGATGAAGTGATGTACAAAGAAACACAATTGTGAATACTAAAAGATGGCGGCAGACTATAATGGATTCGAGAAGCTCATACTTCCAAAGTAGTAGGGCATTTTGGGGTAAAGTCTTCCAATACAAAGTTAGAGTTGTATCTTTCTTTACCAGTACCTAACTGGCCTTGGGAAAGTATCTCAATGGATTTTCTTGGTGGATTATCCAAGACTAAGTTTGGATTAGACTACTTATTTGTTGTAGTAGATTGATTCAGCAAAATGATGATCCTCATTCCATGCAAAAAGACTGTCACATGAGAAAAAGCAGGTAAGTTTTGGCCTTCTAACATCGATTATATCAAACAGAGATAGTTAATTTTTAGGGAACTTTTGGCGGTCCTTTTGGGGAATGATGGATACTTGGTTAAATCGAAGCACTGCTTTTCATCCACTGGCTGATGGATAAATAAAGGTTGTTAACCGGACTATGGTGCATTTATTGAGGGGTTATAATTCCAAGCATCCAAAAACTTGGAATGAAAGTCTCCCTTACATACAATTTACTTTTAATCAAGCAATTTATGGCTCCACACTGAAATCTCCATTCGAGGTTTGTTTGGGTTGCTTACCCCAAAGTCCTTTTAATATGGCTTTCATGATTAGTGATAAGCATCAATGGAAAAGAAGAAGAAGAACACGTTCGAGCACAAAAATTTCGTGAAAGAGTTAGAAAGATTCAATCAAAAGTGAAAGCATAATTGCAACGTTCACAACAACGATATAAAAATTGCCATGACAAACATTGCAGGCCATGAAACTTTACAAAAGGTGACCTAGTGTGGCTACACCTTGGTAAGGATCATTTACAAGGAGAAGGAAAGAAACTTAAGCCCATTCGCTATAGACCTTTCAAAATCATCAAGAAAATTGATGATAATGCCTTCTAGCTCGATCTACCAGCATACATGCATTTATACTCAATTATTAATGCCGAGAAGTTGAAGCTCTTTGAACCATGACTATTGGATGATAATCCTTATGAAAGACGTTTGCCTTCCTTCACTCGATAACTTGAAGATGGAGCAAAAATATTCTTTAGAGAAAGATTGTATCTTGAAGAGAAAGGATCATAAAACTCAACATAAAAAGTAAGAATATTTTGGCATAGCCAAAAAAGGTTAACTTTCCAGCAAATCTAAGTGTTACCTATGGGACAAGGCAACTACGAAGATTCCTCATCTCAAGATAACTTTGAGCAGGAGCCCAAGGTTCCTAAATGAAGTAGCCATGATCCAGGTATCCAACATAATAAATTATATGATATATTGATAAATATCATACAAAATTATTTAATTATTTCAAACCCGTAAAACTTTGAAGTTCAAACATTAATCATTTGAATCCATTCAAAGTTTTTTGATTTAAGATTTTAAATCATTCATCATTTCTAGTTTAAATTCATTTGCTATTTTCAGTTCTCTATTCTAGGAAAACCATGTTGTATATAAAGCACATTAGTCGAATAAATTAAACAGGCAATCGAAAGCAATTTCAGAACTTTCAATATTATTCTTCTTTTAGTCTTTTGATAAATTTCCTCTCATATTAAAAGTCCACTTCTAAAAGATGCAACTCTTATTCCTTTACGACTCTTACTGAAGGTTATATCTCCTAAAAATTTTGGATTAAATTATGATTACAAGGATTACTTATTATATAGCACGGCTTTCATATATTTGACAAACACGTACATTCTTTTATAACCAAAATCACTCTAAAAGAAAACAAAACAAAGAGCCTACACTAATTGAGAGCAGCTAGCTATTTCCTCCAAAATCATGTTCCTTGCGGTGTTCAAGCCCAAAAAAAAAAAAAAATAGTTAAAATTAAACAACCCTACAACTTATATTAACATCACACGAGTGTTCAAAAAAAAATATTATTGTTAAAATATAAGTTTAAACACAATAATACTATTTTTATTATTCAAAATTTTTTAATAATATTATTTTTATTGTTAAAAAAAATTCTACACAGTAAAACGCAAAAAATATGAAGTTGTTCCTTTGTGATATGCAAGTTTGCAAGAGGAAGTCGGCTTATCCTATTATATTTTTGATAACTCATTATATTTACCTAACTCTTAAACAAAAAAAATAATATTTATGTTTAATTTAAATTAGTATTATAAAATTTTTATTTTTAAATCGATACTTGTGTTATGTTATTTTTTTTTCCACTTGTACGTCTTAAGCTTATATATTATATAATAATCAAAATTTTATTATTATGCATATAAAAAAAGTTATGTTTTTGTGTATTTATTTAATTTATTCATCTATATTTGTTTTCTTTAATAGTTAAAAGAAATTTTATTTGAACTTTAGGATTATTTATTTTAAATAAATGTGAGATTTTATAAGGACATAATAACTTCTAACTTTTAAACGAGTAATTTAATTCTATTCATTATCTAATTAATTTAATAATTAATTTATATATATATATATATATATATATATATATATATATATATTTTGTTTTATCGTAATATGACACCCCATCGACCATTTCTTCCTGGCTAATTATAACAACTCACTTGTGCCTTGTAAGATGGCCCCTTCATTGTCATTTCCCATTCGTTGAAAACGTCATACCTTTCTTAAAACAAACGAAAATCCAAGGAAAAAGTAAAGCACTAAACGTTAACGATGCAATAAATGTTTTGAATTAAAATGAACAGAGTGATGCATGACCAACTATTTATGAGCCTAGTAGCGTTGATATCTTGCCATCAAGCCATTTGGTCAAAGCCCGATTAGAACGTTGGTGCATCCCGTTCATACATATATATGAAGCCGTCCCCAAATCCTGGTCAAGTATTGTTAATGTGAGACTTATCTTCTAATTATTTTTGCTTGTTTTCTCCCCGTAATTTCTGTTTTTTAAGTAACCATCACTTTGTATTTCAAGAATTTTTAAAGTAAGATTCACTCCACTTTATGTCTTTAATTTTAGGGCTTTGGGTGATCCCCGCTCACCTGCCGTTTATTCAATGATATCATTCTCGAAAGAAAGAATCGATAATTTAGCAATTAAAGCGCTAACATTTGTCTTTGAAACCTTTTATTTCGAAAACGAGAGTCCAATAACCACCTCAAGACATGACCAAGAAAACAACAACAAAGACGTGAGTGGTTTCACACTAGCCTAGCCTGTTGGTTGCCCAGGCCCATATTTATCCTTTGGGCTATGACACACAGACCTATCATGTTCACCTAACGACTACAAAAACCCTAAACTGAAAACAAAAAAGCCTAAACATTTTCAGAGCCCAAAATAAAATCAACCATATGTTATTATCTACTCAACCTTAACGCTGACAACGTCTTTCCTTTCGTCTTCTTTCATTTTAGGGACCACCACTTTAAGTACACCGTTCTTCATCACAGCCTTGACCTCATCAATCTTGTACAACTTTTCCGGCAGATCAATCCTACTTGAGTATCTCCTTCCACTCTCTTCATCACCTTCTTCTTTGCCACCTTCACCTTTGATAGTAAGAGTATTCTGCTCCACAGAGACTTTCACGTCATCTTTGCCGAGCCCTGGCATGTCAATTCTCAGATGCAGAGCGTCATCAGTCTCTCTTGCTTCCCAACCACGGCGCAACCCTGTTCCTACGCTTCTTGAGCTTGAGATGAACGGGTTTGCCCGTGAACTGGTCCATTAGGTTCAGCACCTCGCTTAGACTCCTTGTTTGCAAGAACGGTTCGAAAACATCTATAAATTAGAAGCTCAATCAGGATTCACTGGTAGACATTAGGAAACCGATTGATGAAAAAATATAGAAATTGAGACAAAATTTATGATGGAAATCTGTAAAGATATCGGCTCATTTGTTCACTTAAGCCATCTTTTCTATAATGTACTGAGTTCTACATCCTCTGTTTTAGCCATACAAAAACTTTTTATACAGTTTTGTTAAATCACAAGTGACATGTTCAATAAATCAGCTTGCAACGTAAACGAAATTATTGATCTCGATGATATAGGTTAAGAATTTATTTTCATACATGTTAAATTATATCATGCGAAATTACAGTTTTTCTAGGGGAAAATAAAAAACTTCAAAAACCTAATAATTTGGAAGTAGAAGACGACTACCTGAGAGAAAATCGTCATTACCGCGTCGAGAGACAGAACGGGCAGATCGGCGATCAATATCTACGCCACGATCGTCAACGCCTTCGTGGTCTTCGTAGTTACGGACTGCGTTAGTGTTAAAGAACCTTGAAGGCGAATGCACGGTGGCGATTGGGCGAATTGAACCAACGGAAGACTTGGGAAGGATGTTCGAAAAAAAAAGACGTTTAAGAGCGAGTGCGGCAGCCATGGATGCTCAGAAGATTGAAAAGAAGAGCTTAAAAATTACTTGAATATTATAAAGGAGAACCTGAAAAGAGCTTGATTCTTAACGAACTAAATGATCACAACCGTAAATTTTGTAGGTGGTGAGAAAGAAAGGCAACGAAGGGTGTTCTTTATAGTAGCCTAGTAGGCGAGTGGAATAGCGTGTCCGAGAATGTGAACGTTCTAGAAGGATATTCAACTATGGATAGTTCTAGAAACGGCACCTCAGTCCTCAGAGGATACAGAACCAAAGAAATAATTTATCCTGCTCCCACTCCTTAAAAAAAAATTTTTTTTTTTTTTTTTTATATATGATAGATGTCTTAAAAAGTGGGTATTTATTAAAAAAATAATAATAAATTAAATGTTTTTTATTCCTATTGTGAAGAGTTTAACATTTCTTTTCCTTCCACATCAATTTTTTATTTGTCTCTACTTACAATTTTATACATTTATAATAAAAAAAAAATTATTAAAAAAATATTTTATGAGGATATATATTTTTTTATATAAGAATATCTCATTTAACCAATGAAATCATTTTGTTAATTGTAGATGTACCGTTTAAAATGATAAAATAAAATGTATACATGTAGAGAAATAATATGGTGAAATCTGTTAATTTACGGAGAGATCTAAATAGGTAAAATACTCCACGAATTATGACACATTCAAGGGGTGAGAGACATTAAAAAGCATGTCTAAAAGAAAATTCATGTAACAAAACCTAATTTGAATGCGGAGAATTTTATATAATCATATAATTTTTATTACATATAATGTTGTGCGTAAATTATATATTTATTGTATTTTATATTATGTAAAAAAAGTTATAAATGATTAAATTTGAAATAATATGTATTTTTTTTTTACAAAAATAAGTTGAGAACACGGTATCTATGATTATGAAACAACCCTTGTTTCTAGTAATTTTAAATTTATACAAGTAATTTTCTTGTTTGAGGGCGATTATTTTTTGTATTTTTATGTATGGATAAAATAATACTAATATACCCTAGGCTCTAGCTGGTGGCGCAGAGTGATTCAATGTGCACAATACAAAAAGAAACTATGCAAACAGTAAAACAAAATACAATTGGCAACAAGGTGTTCAACCACCACTGGGACGTTACCCTATTATCCAAAATCAAAGCTAATTTTGTGGCTGTCCTTCAACTTTTGTTATACTAAACGTTCTTCTAAAACTCAGTGTACCAACAGTGTTATCACTTATCATCATCAAAATAAGACCTCGTTTGAACCATGAATGATACAGTGGACAAATTGGTCATCTTTTTGGCAAAGAGAGATGGCATTGACAAACTTGTCAAGACCTTCCAATACGTCTCCAAGCTTGTGCACTGGCATATCGAAGCCACCAATCCAAACATGTCTAAAAAATTCAAGCAATTGGAAGTAGCCTCCGGACTTAGTCGAAAAGCCTTTCGCAGTGGCCGGTTTCTAACAGGATTCAACGCCGTTAGACGAAGTCCTGGCTCATCTCCTGCTTTCAAGTTCCTAGCTGTTCTTTCTAATGCTGGAGAAATGGTGTATTTCTTCTTTGACCATTTTCTTTGGTTATCGAGAATTGGGACCTTAGACCCCAAATTGGCAAAAAAGATGAGCTTTATATCAGCTTTTGGTGAGTCTTTTGGGTACATCTTTTTTATCATTTCTGATTTCATAGTGTTGAAAGAAGGGGTAAAGGAAGAAAAACAATTACTTGTTACTAGTTTGAATAAGGGAAAATCTAATAAAGATGTGACTGTGAGTGAAAAAATAAAAAAGATTAGAGTTGATAGAGTGATGAGGTTAATGGCAGTGGCAGCCAACATAGCAGATTTGATAATTGCTCTGGCTGAAATTGAACCAAATCCATTTTGTAACCATGTTGTTAGTCTTGGCATCAGTGGATTGGTCTCTGCTTGGGCTGGTTGGTACAGAAATTGGCCCTCATAATTAGAAAAGTTCTAAAAAGTTTTCCAGGAAAAGGATTGTATTTGAAGAAACATATATCTATTTTGCTGTGAATGAACAACGATCAATGTTTGTGTTAAAAATTGAATGGTTTTAATTTATACTCTGCTTCAATTGGCCCTTATACTTTGCTTTTTCATGCTTTTTAAACTTTAAACATGATTAGGTGTGTTTCTGTTCTGCTACAGTGCTTAATATTTTTTTTTGCCAATAAATGTTACTTTCAGTGATGAGAAAAACTGTTACAAGATCACCAAAATTGTTACTGATTTAAAGCTAACTTCACATGAAGTTAGCAAAATGCATCAAAATTCAAAGTCATGAAACACCAAGGTCATAAACTAACAAATACCAAAATTAAGTCCTCTACAGTGAGAACACCGAAGTCATGTGATAGTTTTAAGTTGTTTGTTAGATGCCAAACACTTCCTCTTCAATTAAAAGATTTCAACAAATGCATGGTAGACTCTTAGCAATATGCACCATGCGCAATCCCCCAAAAGAAGGTACTCTAAAACTAAAAAACAATATAAACCAATATGCTTCATGACTAAGAGTTCAATAAAAGCATTAAATGGGAAGAAGAAGGGGGAAATTTGTTGAAAAAAGATTTTCTCTAAGGAATAAAAGCTCCATTCATCATGGTTCAATCTAGTTAGCGTTGCAGTTGAGCTGGTAGATGTGAGGGTACAAATTTGAACGCTGCCTTAAGCTCAATTCAGATTTAATTCTTGTGTTCATGCACTACGTAATAGTACTTCTATCATACCTCTGCATGCAATTATGATGCGTAAATTGAAATAGAAGTCCTAAAACTCTTTCAACTTGTCGATTAAGTGAGATACAGTGATTGCTTCTTCTCACGAAGGTTTTTTCACTAAATAAGAAAAAGAAGCTCCGTCTTCGACAGAAGATAAATGATTTAAAGAGAGTACTAAATTACATTCACATAGAGTAATTATAGAATTTACAAAATTTTATAATTAGTAAAGAAGATATTTGTGTTTTAAACATTTATTTAATTAAAATTAGCAAATTTTTTTTTATTATTAGTTACGCGGGATGAAACTAGTTAAATTACTACAAATTTATGTGAAAATTGAAGTTTAATATTTTAGATGGTGACCTTGACCTGAGATTTGCAGTACAGACGAGGAGTATGAAATTATCTTACCTAAAAAGTGACTGCAAATCTAACGATGTAAAACTCTAATGTCACGTTTTTAGTTCTCACGTTCACGTGGCAAGTGAATTTGCAAAGTTCTCTGCTCTTTAATGTAAAATTTTGGTTTAATTATATATATATATATATATATCTCTGCTCTTTAGTGTAAAATTTTGGTTTAATTATATATATATATATATATATATAATTTTAAACTTTCTTTCATTCCGTTTACGTATTTTCCTTTTAATATAATATAAAAAAATTATTAAAAATGCATACATACATATTTTTATAATATACAAAAATATTTTATTTTTTATAATGAAAAATATATAATGTTTTTAAGATAATTAAAATTAAAATTTTATATTTCTCTTCATGGCGTAAAGGCTAAAGCATTCCATGCATTTTTTTTGTGTGTGTGTGGCTAATTAGGCATACGTACATTTGAAAAACCAAAAAAGCATACTAACATGTGAGATCTACCTATATTTGAGCTAAATTACATGAATATATGATAAGTGTGTGTATATATATCTTATTACTATATAAAAGTGTGAAGGGTATCAACCATATTTTTTTCCCAACTTTACCCATATGTATTTTGCTCTAATGCCAACATTGCCCTTGATATCATTTTTTCCTTGGAATATCAATTGTATCTTTAACATAGATAATGCATGGGCTGGATAAATAATATCATAAATTAATTTTGGAGGTTGCTATTTTCATAGCAAAAATACTAATGTCATTTCAATTTAAAATTTTGCTTCATAATTTAATGATTTAGTATTTCTAACAATAGAAATGTTGTCTAACATTAGTGTTTTTCTCTGAAGATAAGGTTAATTACCTTTATTTTTTCATAAGCTTTATATCTAATTTAACCTAGTAAGAAATTCTACAAATTATCTTCTTATTTCTTTCAAAATCTATGATTTATCTTTATAAATTGAATCAATTATTTTTACAAAGGTTAATTTAAAAAATAATTGTATTTCATCTTTTTATTTTGTGTTAAGTATTACCGTATATTTTTTGTTATTCTCTTTAATTAATTTTTTTTTTTATTTGCTTTATATCTAAGTTAGCAAGATAATAAATTCTATCAATTAAATTGTTGATTGCGACGAAACTTTCGTATCTTATCTTACTTTTGGGTGTCTTTGTTATTATATTATTTTGTTTGTTTGTGTTTTAGTCACAATTTTATTAAAAAAATAATTATGATAACTATTAATATATTTATAGGCTTCTTAAAAAAAACATACATATAATGCCTGGAACGAAAACTCGAAGTGCTAAAAATCATATTTAAAAATGAGAAACTTCATATGTAGAAGAGTCAAATGGTGTTTGCTCTTCTTTAAATATCTTCAAATCTTTGATTTTATTTATTTATTTATTGGGTTTTGCTTTGCATGCTTGTAACAATTTTTTTTCGTTATTTTCATACATGTTTGTTTTGGTCTCATTGGAGTTTAGATAACTTGGGTAACATGGTAAGTATCTTTCTTACAATCAAAAAATTTGTATCTCTATTTTTTTTTTTTTTTAATTTGTAGAATTTTATAATTCATTATTTTTGTTACATCTCTTTATCTAACATGTATATTAGGTCGAATTTAATATTTTTATTCAAATAAAATTAATTTAGGTTTAATTATATGATATAATTCTCTTCATACATGAATTTTTTTTTAACCCATATTATGTATGCTATTTTTTTTTTTTTTACCTTGTAAGAAATTAAAAATAAAATTATATAAATAAGTTAATTATATATGCACCGAAGAATAAAATTTAATATAATGGATTGATTTAGAAAAATTCAAGGTTTAGGACTATGAAATTCTACCTTACATCTAAGTTAGGATGATAATTTATTTGTTTAATATCATTACATTTTTCTTTTAATTTTATTTATAGTAGAATTTTTAATAAGTAAAATAGGAGCCTAAATTGTAATCAAATGTTTTGATATTTGGTTTATCGAATTACGCCTCCTCACCATGAATTATGATGTTCAATTTAAGATGATTGTTTAATATGGTTACATTTCTTCTTAATTTTCTCTGTAGTAAATTTAAATAAGTAAGATAAGAGTTAAATATGCTAAATAAAGTGTATTTTTTTATTGTATTATTACCTCACAATAGAGGTATATATAGAAGATAAAATACAAGAGTTCTAAATAAAATAGAACTATGTACAACTTAGAACTCTATTACAGATAGACACTAATTACATAACTCACGCTAACACTCCCCCTCAAGTTGGCGCATACATATCAACCATGCCCAACTTGCTTAGTGAGTCATAAAACACCTTATTGGAAACTCCTTTGGTGAGCACATCTGAAAGTTGCTTATCAGTGGGAACAAAAGGAAAGCTAATGAGTTTGGCATCTAGCTTCTCTTTTATAAAATGACGATCAACTTCCACATGCTTAGTGCGATCATGCTGTACTGGATTTTGTGATATGTCAATAGCTGTTCGACTATCACAATACAACTCCATAGTATTTTTGAGTTCGAGACTCAAATCAAACAATAAACTTTTTATCCACAGCAGTTCACAAACATCATGAGCCATACCTCTATACTCAACCTCAACACTAGACCGCGTCACAACTTTCTGCTTCTTACTTTTTCATGTAACCAAATTACCTCCCACAAAGGTAAAGTAACCCGATGTCGACCTTCTATCTGTAATACTTCCTGCCCAATCTGCATCTGTGAAGCCACAAACTTCAAGAGGATTGTTGTGTTTAGTGAACATTACTCCTCTCCCTGGAGCTGACTTCAAGTACCTTAAAATTCTCACAACTGCATCCATGTGACTCTCACTCGGGTTATGCATGAACTGACTTACCACACTTACTGCATATGCGACATCTGGTCTAGTATGTGTCAAATAAATTAGGCGCCCAACCAACCTTTGATAGTGAGCTCGATCAGTTGGTACTTGATCTGGATACTCTACTAGATAATGATTTTGCTCAATAGGAGTGTCAATAGGTTTACAATCCAATATGCCGGTTTCAGTTAGTAGGTCAAGAATGTATTTTCTCTGACATAGAAAGATTCCTTCGCTCCCCCTAGCTACCTCAATTCCTAGGAAGTACTTCAGTTCACCCATATCCTTCATCTCAAACTCAGAGGCTAGCTATCTCTGTAATTTATCCATCTCAGCAGCATCATCTCCAGTAATTACCATATCATCAACATAAATAATTAGAGCTGTTACCTTCCCTTGTTGATGTTTGAGAAATAACGTATGGTCTGAATTACTCTGCCTGTAACCAACCTTCTGCATGAATTGTGAAAACCTTCCAAACCAGGCTCGAGGGGATTGCTTAAGACCATACAAAGACTTCTTCAATTTGCATACAAAATTACCAGGAGAAGCAGCTACATACCCAGGTGGAAGATTCATATATACCTCCTCGACTAACTCTCCATGAGGGAACGCATTCTTGACATCAAGCTATCGAAGTGGCCAATTAAAGCTTGCAGCAAGCGAAAGTAGAACTCGAATAGTATTCATTTTGGCAACTGGAGCAAAAGTCTCATCGTAGTCTACACCATACGTCTGAGTGAACCCTTTTGCTACAAGGTGGGCTTTATACCGATTCACAGATCTATCGACATTATGTTTCACAGTAAACACCCATCGACAATCAACTGCCTTCTTGCCTTGTGGTGAAGGCACAAGTTGCCAAGTATCATTCTTCTGTAATGCCTCCATCTCTTCCTCCATTGCCTTTTTCCATTTTGGGTCTCCCAACGCATCCTGCACTTTGTTAGGTACTGATACAGTAGATATTTGATTTACAAATGATTCATATGGCTTAGACAATCTTTTAGTAGACATGTAGTTGGTTACTGGATATTTTGATTTTACATGGATACTTGGTTCATATCTTTTGGGTGGTTGACCTCGAGTAGACCTATTTGGTAACACATACTTTCCAACACTAGACTCAACGCTATTAGTATCAGTAGGTATACATACCTCAGATGAGTGACCTTCAGTACCAGGGAGCTGTTGATCAAGGGTATGAGTGATGCCTGAGGGAACAGCAGTATCTTCATTTTCATTTTCAGTGGTTGGAGCTGGTGCTTGGACACTTGGAGTATCTGTTTCTTCCACTACTGGATTCAATGGGTTAAGAATCTCAACTAGACCCATAGAAATATCAGTAGGTGATTCTTCCAAATCCTCCCCCTCACCATGATACAGCTCTTCGAAATATAAATTCTCCCCCTGACGAGCAGTCAAGTGAGGAAAAATAACTCATGTCTCAAAGAAGGTAACATCCATAGTGACATAATATTTCCTGGTCGGAGGATGGAAGCACTTGTACCCTTTCTGATAACCTCCATAACCAACAAACACACATTTGATTGCTCGGGCATCTAACTTGGACCTTTGATTTTTAGGAACATGGACAAAAGCAACACAACCAAATACACGGGCAGGAAGATTATGAAATGATGACAAGGACACATGAGATGCGAGAATCTCGAATGGGATTTTGCCGTGAAGGACACTAGATGAAAGACGATTGATGAGATGGGCGGAAGCTTGTACAGCATCGCCCCAAAGGTATTTTGGCATATGAGCACTAAATAGGAGTGCACGAGTCATATCAAGTAAATGACGATTTTTTCGTTCAGACGCCCCATTTTGTTCTGGTGTTTGTGGGCAAGTAGTTTGGTGAATAATTCCATGTGTTTTGAAAAAATCTTGAAACATACAATTAACATATTCTCCCCCATTGTCAGAACGTAGGACTCTAATGGTGCTATTGTATTGTGTTTGAACATGAGTACGAAAGTTTTAAAAAACTGAAAAAACATCATCTTTGGTTCGAAGAAGAGAAACCTATGACAATCTTGTACAATCATCAATAAACGAAACAAAATACCTCATGCCCGATACAGTGGGTTCTCTACTCGGTTCCCAAATATCAGAATGAATTAACTCAAAAGGAACAGTACTTTTATTAGAAATACTAGGAGAATAAGTAATACGATGGTTTTTGGCCAAAACACACGTCTCACAATGTAAAATAGACTCACTAACACTAATAAAAAAAGTAGGCATAGATTTTTTCATAAGACTAAAAGAAGGATGCCCTAAGCGGTGATGCCATAACCAAATTTCACTTAGATTGTCAGAACTCGAGGTCAATGTGGTGCGGGACTGTGCTCCTGGTTTCTCCCCTGCGTAGTTCTAATCCAGACGAAACAGTCTGCCCCTCAGACACCCTCGACCAATTATTTCCTTGGTAAAAAGATCCTGAAAAATCATATACATAGGATAAAAGGTTACAAAACATTGAGACTCAGTATTCAACTGTGGGACAGATATTAAGTGATGGGATAAGTCAGGCACATATAAAACATTATGGAGCTGTAAAGTTGGAGTGATACGGACTGACCCTTTTCCTAAGACAGGAAAAGCTTCACCATTAGCATTCGTAACATAAGACACTGGAAGGGAAGATAATTCAATAAAATACGATTTATCATAAGTCATATGATCAGACGCACCAGAATCAATAATCCAAGTATTAGACCCAACAAAGTGAGAAACGCTTAAGGCCATACCAAACTTACCACGACTAGCTATTGAAGCTATAGGGGTACCTTCACATGTCACACGATGATCCTGTCCAGTCACACCATAGAAATCTAGTTCCTGTACTACTTGTACAGCAGCTACTTTCGCTTTAGAACGATAATTTGGCCTTTTAGGTCTAAGGTGCGGGTTCAGTTTCCAGCAAGTCTCTCGGATATGTCCTCCTTCATTGCAATAAGAGCAATGGGGACGAGGACGATTGGCAAAGCCTAGTGGAGGTCCTTGCTGATGAAGTGGAACTGAACTTTGCTGTTGGAGAGAAGGTGCCTTTGAATTGGCTTGAATGGCAAAGCCTGGTGGAGGTCCTTGCTGATGAAATGGAACTGAACTCTGCTGCTGGAGAAAAGGTGCCTTTGAATTGGCTTGAATGGCTAGACTAGATAATTCAACCTGTGCCTGATTAAGACTTTCCTGCTGAGATTCGTCCTTACGAATGTATGTAAAAGCTATGGTCAAGCTCGGAGGGTTTGGCATTCGGAGCAATTCGCCCTTAGCACTGTTATGTTTAGTATCAAGTCCTCCTAAGAATGCATGAACTCGCTCAAGCTCCTTTTCTTTCTGGTATCATATAAGGTCCTCTTAATTTTTGATTTTGCACGGACGTTTCTGATCAATTTCAGCCCATATATTCTTCAGCTTGGTAAAAAACATAGACACCAGTTGCCCATTCTGTTGCATGCTGGCGGCTTTGCACATTAATTCATAGACCTGTATAAAGTCAGATTCATTAGTGTAGAGGTCTCCCAAAGTTTTCCATATGGTCTCAGTTGTGTTACATTCTTCCACCATCTGTAGTACATCATCAGTGATGGCTCTAAATAAAATAGACATAATAAGACCATCATCATCTTTCCACTTAGTATAGGCCTCCACATCATCTTTACGAGGAGCCTTGATTGTTCTAGTGACATGTCCCATTCTGTGTATCCCGTGGAGATAGACGGACATAACCCTTTTCATGATCGAAAGTTAGTACCATTGAGTTTGGTACCATCGAAAGAGCCACCTTCTGAACTCTTGACAGAGACTTCAAATTTTGGAATTTTAGGTGTCTTAGAACTCTGATTTTCTCTTGAATTTCCCATTGAAACAGACAATAAGATGCAGCGGAATAAAAATTATTTATCTCCTCTTTTTTTTTTTTTTGAGTTGATCGTTGACCGTGTATGGACTGCTGACTGTGTCTATTGACTAGACTAATGACTGTATGTTGACTGCTGACTGGACAAATAGGAATGGGCTTGGGCTAGATGAGGGAGAAGAGACTGGGCTGAAATTGGGCTAAGGCTTAGTGAGTTTGGGCTGATTTTTTTTTTTTTTTTAAGTGTGCTAGGGTAAAATTGGGCTAAATTGTGTGGGCTAGGGTTTGATGTGTGCTAGGGTTTGAATTGTAGGCAGATCTAGAGATGGAGGCAGGTTCGGCGGCGGCGTGGACGGCCGCAGGTGAGGACAGGCGACAGATGGTTGTAGATCTGGCGCGGTGGAGACAGGCGAGGCGACTGAGACAGGCACGCGAGCGGAGACAGGCACAGGCGAGCTGGCGGACAGGAGGGCGAGTGGACAGGTGCGGTGCGGCAGGCGAGCAGGCGCTGCGCGACACGGCGCGGGATAGACAGGACAGGCGAGCGCGGCGCGGTGCAGGAAAGACAAGCGCGGGACTCGCGACATAGCGGCGGAGCTGGACAGGAGATCGCGAGAGATAGGTGGCGGCGCTAGACAGGAGATCGCGCGAGACAGGAGGCGGCGCGAGACGGGCAGCCTTGGATAGGCGGCGGCGCTGACAGGAAAGAGACGATAAAATTTATTTACGAACCTTCGCTCTGATACCAAGTTAAATATGCTAAATAAAGTGTATTTCTTATTGTATTACTACCTCACAATAGAGGTATATATAGAAGATAAAATACAAGAGTCCTAAATAAAATAAAACTATGTACAACTTAAAATTTTATTACAGATAGATACTAATTACATAACTCACGCTAATAATAAGTACCTAAATTATAATAAAATATTTCTTATATTTAGCTTATGGATCTATGCCCTGACACAATAAAAATATGATTCAACTTAATGTCCTCACAAAGGGATGCCATTAAATTAAACGTTTGAGTTTTAATTAGAAAATGTATATATTTAATATTAGAGTATATATTTTACATAAATACAAGATTAAAATATATCTTTAAAAATTAAGATGTATAAGACTAAAGAACTTATTTTTTGGCAAATTATTTTTACCTTAATTTTTTTTGAATTCATAGCATCCCATAACCCGGTCACAATAACAGGGATTTATAAATACCCCCCTCAGTTCCTCACAACGCTATTTTCTCTTCTTTCTTATTTTCTTTCTCCTTGAACCTTTTCATTCATTTTTTTTTTTCAACCTTTTTCCTTTTTTTTTTTTTTCTTTTCTTTCTTTTGCTGCTTTTTATTTTCTTTTATTTGAGTTAACACAATTTTTTTTTTTGTATATAATGATATATTTTTTATGTTTAATTAAACATATATATTTTTATGTATAATTCGTCCATTTATACTTAATAAAAAGTGAAAGTTATTAAAAAAAAGACATATGTGTTATATCAAGGAAAAATCATATGTTGCATAATATAAGAAAAAAATGTGACATCTTACGTATTACTTTAGAAAAAAAAAAAAAAAAAAAAAAAAAATAATATATATATATATATATATATATATATATATATATATATATCATCTGCTAAAAAAATACATGTATTATTTGACCAAAAAAAATATATGTGTTCACTCAAAATGAACAAAGGTAGGGTGGGAGAGTAGAAGAGATTATTTTTTAAATAAGTTAAATAAGGGAGTTATAAAAAAAAAATCAGAGGGAAATTTTTTTCTGTTTATGTTACATGGATAGTTTTCATTTATTAAAATAACATAATTTTTTATCGAATGGTATTTTTTTTTTTTTTTTTGATCTCAATAACCTCCCCTGGATAGGCCGGATAGGGCATCATCGCCACACACCGCCACACACCAGGATCACCGGCCGGTTGTTTGTACCACAAGCACGGTAAATGTCTAGCAGCACCAGCGGTCTACGGTCTGACTCGACAGAGTGCAAGGTTCGAGGCGGTGGTAGTGCACAAAGGCCACACCCTCACGCAAGCCTGGAGGCCGAACAAGTCATGCGCTCGCCAAGCTTCGAACCTGCACCCTGCCGTGTGAGGACAGAGGACTGGTGCTTAGCACAGTACCCAGGCCACTGGGCTATCCCGTGATGGGTTTATCGAATGGTATTTAAGGATTGGAGATTGCAACTAGGATATTTTAGGGTGAAATGTTATGCTTTATTTTTTATTATGTTATATTACTAAAATAACATAATCAAGTTTCACGTGGGCTTGATTAATATATATACACACATATATACATAAAAGATGACTAAAGAGACTAAAATATTTATATGTTTAAAAATTGAAGGGTTAAAGTGTACAATTTTTATTTTATAAAAAATGTATCAATGAGTTTATTCTTGAAAATTCATATGAATTAAATGTCTAATACACTTTTAATCTAGACAGTGTGGTGGTGCAAATCTTTTGCATAATGATACTATTTTTTATATTTTTGATACTCCCTAACAAATATGTCAAAAATTAGGGTAGGTATTTATCAATATCTTTATTATTATTTAGGTACTCATTATTGTTTAAGTTCTCTAATGATACCTTAACAATATCATAATTATCCAAAAGATACCCATTTAATCAAAAAATAAATAATACATGTACAAAAATTAGAGGATATTGTTTAGTATTTATAATTTAGGGTTTATATTTTTAGGGTTTATTACTCGTTTGTTACACAGTACTAAAAATACTAACTGTATAATTTTTAAACAATTATGTATTTGACTGTGAAATCAAATCGTATCGTATAATATAAAAATAATATGATTATGTATAAATTTTATACGACTAAAAAATATGGGTCTAAATCATACTGGACACTTAACTTAGTCTATTTAAATTTTTAATTATAAAATTATATGTATTAGCTTTTTATTTCATCTCAAAATAAAAATAATATTTATTTTATTTTTAAAATTGTAATAAAAATATAGAAATGAATTATATATTAACTTAAATAAAATTCATAAAAAAATTTATTTTAAATATAATTTTTTATTAAAATATCTAAATTAATTTTATTCGATTATATTATACAATTGTCATCAAATACTGTAAAAGTTAATTTTAATATAATTCAATGTAGTTCAGTCAAATACGATTATATTTAATTTATTTAATACAGTGCACCAAATATACCGTTAGTGTTTAATATTTAGGATTTATGATTTATAGTTTATTGCTAATGTTTTAGGGTTTAGGATGTAAGAAAAAAGATAACAAAGAGAAATAAAAAATAAAAATGTTTAAATTGTCTTTCAATTTTTATGCATAAAAATTACTTATAATTAAATAGATATCTTTTAAATAATATAAGTACTTTTAAAATATCACTAAAAAATTTAACCTGTAATAAATATTAAAATAATAATATAAATACCAAAAGTATCGGTCCCTCAAAAATCTATGAAGAATAATTGGCACATATGGCAGGGATGTTATTTGGTTTATAAGTTATAGTCCTTTGTATTATGCTGGTCCTAAATTTTACCTCAAATTAAAATTTAGTCTTTATTATTTTAAAATATATAATTTAAATTTTTATTTTTTAAATTTTAACATTGTATTTATAATTTAATAGAATTTTATTTCTAATAAATTTTTTATAAAAATTATAAAATTAGATTAAAATTGTTAAATTTTAAAATATTAAAGAATAAATTATATATTTTAAAAAATTTAAAATTTAAAATTATTTTAAAATAAAAGTTTGGTACCAACGAAACCTTAATTATAACAAAGGGATGTGGTTGGTAAATTAACCCTAATTGCCAGGACTAACGAAAGAGTCTACCTTACGGTGTGAAAGGCTTAACAGAAATTTGGACTCCTGTTAATTAAAGGATTTTTACTTTTAAGGGATTTGCTACTGCAGTGATATTTAAATTAAATAAATACTTTTTTTTTCTATATATTTGAAAAATTTTAATTTAATATTTTTGTTTGATAAATGATATTAATATTATAAATTATGAACAATAAATGCGTTTAATTTGAAGATTTTAACATATGACAAAAAATTTAATGACAATTTTGATATTTAGTTTTTTTTTTCTTTTCAGAATTATTTTTTTTCTAGCACTGCACAAAAAAAAATTATAGTTCTATAAAAAAAATCAATTTTTTTTCCAGCACAAAAAAAATCTGGTTTTATTAAAAAAAAAAATAGAGAGAGAGAGAGAGAGAGAGAAAAGAGAGGGAGAAAACAAAGAAAATTAGTTCTAAAAAAAAAGAAGTAGAAGAGAAGGGGAGGGAGGAAAAAGAAAAAGAAAAAAATTAAATACTAAAATTATTTCTAAATTTTTTATTATGTTCATTACATATGTTAAAAATTTTAAATTAAACGTATTTATTATTCATAATTTATAATATTAATACATTTTATCAAATAAAAATACTAAATTAAAATTCTTTAAAAATATAGATAAAAAAGATACTATTTATTTAATTTTGGGTAGTACTATGCTACCAAACCCCCTTATGATTCTGTTTCAAGACCCCCAAATGTCTTTTTCAACCCAGCTAACAACCGGCTACAGCCAGATTCTGTTTCAAGACCCCCAAATGTCTTTTTCAACCCAGCTAACAACCGGCTACAGCCAGTTTTCTTCTGCTGGTTTTGTTTTGGTTTCTATCAACTTTCGGATCCTTTAAGACAATCTCCTACTAAAACTATATTTTAATATAATTTTTTTTATTATATTAATGCAAAAATTAAACTAATTTTTTATCTACAATTTTATACTAAATATTACACTAAAGTACACTTTTTGAAGTATTTTTTTAATATTAAAGCTTTTGAACTAAAATAATGTAAAAATTGTATTTTTTATATTCAATTTACTATATTAAATATCATATTAAAAATACATATAATAAAATTTATAAAACAAAATAGTAGTGCAATACTAAATTAGATTATTTTATTGCAAAATTACACTATTTTTATTGAAATAGAGATGCTCTAACCGTACCTTGTCTTTTTTAGGCCTGAAATAAGTTTGGACGTTTCCCAGAGAGGAATTAAAAAGTGAATTATAGTTAAATATCATTATAAAATATGATGATCAAATCAAACTAATACTGTTTACATTATAATTCAATTTTATTCATATTACAATTCTTATTCTGTTGACATTATGCAAACTAAACAGAAAGAAGCCCATTGCAGCCTTGGTTAAAGCTTCAAGCCTAATGTCATTTTCCCTGGCTAAAGATGAGTACATTACAAAGAATTCAACCAAAGCAATAATGAAGAATAACAATAATGTTGATCCAAAATTCGATATTTCACTTTAGGCAACCCATTGGTCCACTATTTTTATTTCAGATTCTTATTGTACGGAGGAGAATGCTAACATTTTGACTTCAAGTGCAACTATTTATGTATGTTTTTTTCTAATTAGGAGTCCGTTTTAGGTTTAGTATGTATGGAATTATAATTTTAAATTTTAGATTTTTAATGCTGAATAATTTCATACAAATTCAATAATTTATATATATAATATTTTTTAATTAAAAATAAGTAATAATTAATAAATACCTAATGCTATTTTTTTTACCGAATATATGGTACTCGTTTTGAATATAAATTCAAGATTTGCAACTGTCACTAATTTTAACCATAATTAATGTAAATTTTTTGAAATAGTTTTGAGTTTTTTTTTTTTTTTATCTCTAAGTGTTTTAATTTTTTAAGTTGTTAAATTTTTATGAAAATAGTTGGTGAGTAGTGAGACAACGCACAACATTATTTAATCTATCTATATATAGTGTCACTATATGTACAGGTATAGTGTCAATACCTGTCAAACATATATGCCCTAAATTTTTTTACTCTATCGAAGCAAGTTCTTAAATTTCTACAAAGTAAATGTTCATTCAAAACCAGAAAGACATCCAAGCTCAACAACAACAAAATGTTTTGGACATAGTAGTCGAGTTAAAAAAAAAATTGGGTTCCAAAAGCAAGATAATTTGCTCTGTTTACAGAATCTGACTCCATGCAATATTCTATCAAAAGAGTCATCAGAATAGGTACATGAAATTAACATAGAGTGTGAGAGATTTTAGAAGGCTAGTCTATCATTACGTGTGTTCAAAATGAATTTAATTTAACTTTTTGTGCAGATGAAGAAGTACATATTACTAATTTAACTCCATGCAAGTTGGAGCTGGGCACAGAGGCTCCTATTAGCTAAAGCTTGTCTCCAGGAGGAATTGAGAACAAAGTGGCAAACTGGTGCGTAAGGCGTGGGAATCTGCTGAACAGTTCGGGCCAAAATCCTAAAGAAAACTAAAAAGCGCTGTTTGATGACCTGCGTAGTATTAGGTAGTTGGTCAGGTAAAGGCTGACCAAGCTAATGATGCTTAGCTGGTCTTTTTGGATGATTAGCCACACTGAGACTGAGACACGATTTGGAGTTAATTGTTTTACAACTAAAATTTTGTTAAACTTTAGACTGTTTGATTCTTGTATTGGTTGATGATTCACTGATTTATTGTTAAAAATATATTTAAATAAGCGTACTCGAAAAACTTCAAAAGCATACATCATGGGAATGCCTTATTGGACTTCACTATCAGCATTCAGCACCAAAAGTTAATCGTGAAAGTGAAAATTGAAATACAGAGCCATTGAAATTTCAGATGTCGAGAGTTAATAAAAATGGCTAGTCACTTGTAGCTGTTAGAGTGTTGGCTCTATGCACCATGCAGGCCAAACACTTACAATTCAACAATTGGGATTACTAGGCCTTGAACACAGGACCTCTAGCTCTGATACCATGTTAGACCAACTCTCCTAAAAGCTTAAGCTGTTAGGAAGAGGGCCAACTATACTTTTATATATCTATAAGTAGCATTAAACAAATCACAAATAGTGAGACTTAAAGCAAAACATGTTAGCTCTCTCTCCTAATATATATCATAGAAATCTGAATTGAGAATAGTTTACCACTTGGTTGCACCAAGAGAAATGTCAAAATTTTCTTATCTTCACCATTGTAATATCATCAACATCTTCGACAAAAAAAAAAAAAAAAAAAAAATCAATGATTATCATCCTTTTATTCGACATCGATCGTTTTGTTTGAGTTGTACGTCATTGTCACCGTCGTCTTCTTTTTTTTCCCGGGGATGGACGTTGGCGGAGCATTTTGGGCTGTATGGCCAACTTTAAAAATAATAATAATAATAATTATATGTATATTTTTAGCTTTAAATAAATATTTTATTTATAATAATATATTGTGTATAATTTATATATATATATATTAACAATATTTAACAAATATGTTAATAAAAATAACATAAATTGTTAATAAAGTGGCTAAATATATGCATATTTTTCATTATTTAGTAAGTATTAGTGACATAAATAAAATTCTAGTCATATATTATATAAAAATACTTATTAAATATGATAATATAAAAAAAAAATTCAAATATTTAACTTTAAACACAATATTATAAAAATAAAAAATAAAAAAATAATAATCAAGTTTTTAGTTTTTACGATTTATATTATCAAATTTTATTTCAACCTAAAATTTAAATTTATCTAATGTTATATTATTTTATATTTTATTTTAATAATTTTTTAAATTTATTTAAAATTTTCTTTATATGAAAATTTTAATATTTTTTTGTCTTTAATTTTTTTCTCATTTTATTTTTATTGATTAGTCTTATATTATTTATCAACAACATATTTTTAAATATAGTCTCTAGCTTAAATTTTTAAATCATATATATTTTTTTAATTTTAACAATTATAAAATTTTATATTATAATAGACATACAAAATTTACTATTAAATTTAGTAGATTTTATTATAATTTTTACAAATCATATATTATAATATATTTTACAGTATTTTAATAAAAAAAATATTTTATATAAAAAATTTTAATATCAACCTCCTTTAAAGGCTCCACCCCGAGTTTGAGCCTTTTGAGTGCAAAGAGGGTCCTTGTTCTATACCGTGTTTATCTTGGACGAATTTCAACGCAGATAAAATAAATAAAAGAAACCGGTTGTCAACTGGTTGAAGACTTGAAGGTCCCTTGCTGAAAATAAACTTATTTACGGTCTTAAAAGGTGAATAGCCTATTTAAAGGGTCTCATGTGGATAAAAGCCGTCGATTAAGTCTAGACGGCGTCTGTCAAAAGTTCCCCAAATCTACGGCTAAGCCGTCTTCAGATTTATCTTTGTTGCCTTGGATTCACTCCACCTCTCGCTTACACTGTCCGTCTTCTTTTTTCTTCTTCTTCTGTATTTTCTTTTAATTCTTATAGACTTAACAGAGATTATGCTTTTTGGCTTTGCGATAATTCAGAGGTTAGCATTCCATTTTTAAACGAGCCTTTGATTGTGAACTTTTGTTTCGTCATTGTCCGGATCGTTGCTTATGAGGTACATAGGGTTTTTTCTTTGGGGTGGGGGGGGGGGGGGGGTCAAAACGAGGTACATAGTTGGAGATTGGAATTTAAGAGAAATTAAGTTTGGATCTTTGGGTTTATTTCGTTCTTGCTGAGTAGGGTTTATGTGGATCTAAATTAGGGTCCATATACTGTGAAGTGATTCGTTATTTTTCTTTAAATTTCATCGCAGTTACATCCTTAATCGAACTGATATTGGTGCTGGCGGTTCATTTATCTGTTTGGGAGTTATAAATTAGAAATTACAATCATTATGGAGGATGGGACTGCTCAATCGCGTTATGTGAAGCTGAAAAAAGATCAAGTGCCTCTTCAAGATATTACACCCGGGGAGCTTAATCAGCCCATTGAGGTTCCTCAGGTTTTTCTCACACACATTCTCTCCCCCTCTCAATTAATATTTCTAATGGATGTATTGCGAAATATTCTGCTGTTATATTGTGATTTACTCTATGATCTAATAGTGCACTTGAATATGTGGCAAATTGCACTGGTCTTTTGCTGCTTCAAGTTTTAACTCCAACTAGAGGGTAGAAAGAATTTGTGTGCCATGTTTCATTGACTCATTAGGGCTTCATTATTCACGGGCCATGCTTCTGTGCCCAACTCAGGTATGGATTTGAAAAACAGGGAGATTTGCTGGTCATGGTGCTCTGGCCTCATATAGATGGATAAACAAGGTGGATTGCAGGGATCCCGTTGCTGATTCTTTGCTTAATATTGATTAACATCAATTTCTTATCAAAACAAAAAGAATGATTGATTAACATTAACTTTCTGAAAAGATTATAATTCAATGAATTGATACATGTGGCTCATGTTTTGTGTGCC
Organism: Elaeagnus macrophylla; assembly: GCA_029378325.1. Classification (NCBI taxonomy): domain Eukaryota; kingdom Viridiplantae; phylum Streptophyta; class Magnoliopsida; order Rosales; family Elaeagnaceae; genus Elaeagnus; species Elaeagnus macrophylla. The sequence continues at coordinate 72,804,444 of CM055640.1, read as the reverse complement.
CAGTCTTCTGAAGTAGTTTATTTTATAAGGTACTTTCAGTAGATTACCAATCTTTTGAAATTAGGAGGTGAATTTTCTGGTTTATGTCATTTTAGAATTATGTTTTTCTAGCCTAGGATATCATTGTAAGATTTTGGACTTTTGGTCACTCTTAATGTTTAATGTAAATTACTTTGATGCAACTAATTATTGTGAATAATATCAAATAGTTGGCTGTCCGCAAGTGCAACGAATGTGGGCAACCTCTACCTGAAAGCTATCAACCCCATGCTGATGAACCTTGGACAACTGGGATCTTTGGCTGTTTTGAAGACAGAGAAAGCTGTAAGTCTAGTTTCGAGATTACATATTGTATGCTTCATGGTGGTATGGCTTGATTGTTTAGCTGAACATACAGGAAGCTGAAACACATTCCTGTTTTTCCTAACTTTACAGGCTGGACAGGACTATTTTGCCCCTGTGTTCTCTTTGGGCGTAATGTAGAAAGCTTGAGAGAAGATACTCCATGGACTTATCCTTGTGCATGTCATGCTATTTGTGTGGAAGGTGGCATTGCTTTGGCAGCAGCAACTGCAATTTTTCATGGTATTGACCCAAGAACTTCATTCCTAATCTTTGAGGGGCTATTATTTGCATGGTGGATGTGTGGCATTTACACAGGTCTTGCTAGGCAGTCACTACAGAAGAAATATCATCTAAAGGTAATTTGACGACTTCTTTTTTTCTTTCCAAAGTAAGGTAGGCAGTAAAAAATATTGATCTTATTCTATATTATCCAAGTTTCCTCACTCTATTGTGTATTTTGTGGTTCTTTCCTTGTTTTCTTCAAAGTATTGGACATGGAAGAACTATCATAATTGAAAAACTGAGTTATAACTCTTTATGTTCTTCCTTGCATGTGTGCTTTATCTACAAGCAAATATTGAACTTGCATAACATGATTACTATATCCTAAGTGCCAATTAGGCACATAAGTTAAACACAAGTCTTGTTCAGCTTTCATCCAAAAATGAAATTTGTAATGTTTGAAACCCTTTTTTTCTTTCCCGGGAAATTCTAGGGTTATATTGTAGAGGGTGGCATACTGCTGTAACCTGGAGAGTACACATCTTCCTCCACCCTTTGTGTATATAGTGATAGGAATAGAATCTAGCTGTGTGCCCCTTAACCTTAACATTGTTTTAAGAATCAGTGTGCGTTTAAATGGACAAATAGAAAGCAATTTTAGAGGCAAAAGTGCTTTTTTATGCAGTCGGCATGAAAAGTGCTTCTAATGTATGTGAGGACCACATTTAAAATATCAGTTGTGCTTTTTTAAAGAAATCCTTACATCTGAAAAAGCGATTTTTAAAATCACTTTATTCTTAAGTGCTTTATGTCCAAACACACTCTTAGTTTATTGGATTGTATTTTTATTCAAATTTGTCACTGACATGTAGAACTCGCCATGTGATCCATGCATGGTGCACTGCTGCCTGCACTGGTGTGCCTTGTGTCAAGAACATAGGGAGATGAAAGGGCGTCTCACAGATAATGCTATGGTGCAAATGACCATCGTCAACCCTCCCCCTTTTCAAGACATGAAGAATACCGATGAGAATGAGGCTTCTGCTGCTCCACCCTCTATTAACAGGAACGAGGAGCATACCCATTTGGAAATGCATGCACTCTAGGACATTCTCTTGATTTATCTTTTAAAGTTTTTTTTGTCTCCATTTGACTTGCACATCTTTGTATAAATATATGGATCACATATATTACGGATTTTCCATTTCATACCTCTTTTAGTATATCAATCGAGGGATATAAAAATACGTAGGGCTAGGGAGGTCATGTTTGAGGCTAAATATTTGTTTTATTTTCTTTCAACTTTAAAAAGCATATATTGTTTTTGTTTGTTGTCTGTCATTGTGGTATGCCAAAGTTAATTTGAGATAATTCGACAATTTTGCGATTTTTGGTGGCACAAGTTTGTTTACTTTTTTTATCATTTCTATTTTGCTCTTTTTTGGACTAAAAAGAGTATTGTTTTGCTAAAATGGAGGAAAAGTAAGATAGATGTAACTTTATGTTGGAACTTACTCGCATTTAAACCAATAATGTTTGAGTTGTCCAATTTATTCATCGTACGCCGTAAGCAAATTTATGTTCAGCAAACAAAAATTGCTAATTATATTGTAAAAGCCATACTTTGTTATTTTTTATTCCATGATTTGCATTCTGACCTAAATAATAAAAACGAAGATTCCGTTATTTATCAATGCTTTTGTACTATGTTAGTATATGAATAAATTTTGTTTATATGATAAGGTTAATAACCAAATTTTATAAATTGGTTAAATTTTAAAAAATTAGGAAATAAATTATGTGCTTTAAAAATTTACAAAACATATTCCGTACAGAAGCCTAGAATGAATTAAGGAGAGCCAAAACAAAAGGGATCTCAACTGTGGACGATGGGGATTACTGGGTCCATTAAACGAACGGCAAAGATACATTGTAGCTTATGCATATTAGGCAGACAGGAAATGAGAACCTCGAAGCTTTATTTGTCTGCTTGGAGGCCACAGTCAATAACAGTCAAAGTTAGAAACATTGCTAATTATTTTGATTGGCCTCTAGTATTATCTCACTTGCTCTCTGTATCTCTGGCTCTGACATAGTGACGCATGGAGACCTTAGAACGGAAGAAGGGCGAAACAAGATGTGCAGGAGCAGCAAAGCAAAAGGAGCGTGTGGTACTGAGCCATCCTCAGCGCACGTTAGCACCTCCTTCTAACGCTATGATAGTAAGAGCTCCGATGAACGAGGTGAAGTTGGCAGCCCTAGCCGTTGATTTGAACATACGGCTGAGATCGGCGGATATGCCGGCTGTAATGCAAGAACGTGCGCTTCGGTACACCAGAACACTAGTCGACTCTATCCCAGCTGACAAGAAACCCAATCCCACCCACTTGGCTATGTCTCTCAAGAAGGTATAAATTTCTTTCTAGGTATCAAAAGTTAAAAAAAAATCATAAAGAAAAAGAAAAAAAAAGTTTGTTTTAAAAACAATGTTTATTTGGGTGTTGGTTAACTTGAAAGGAATTTGACGCACAATATGGACTGGCATGGCACTGCATTGCGGGGAAGAGTTTTGGATCGTTTGTGACTCACTCGAGTGGTGGATTTATTTATTACTCTCTTGGAAAACTCAGCTTTCTTCTTTTCAGGACACAAGTTCGACCAGTACCTCCAAAGCGTCCTCCTCAGGTCTGCTTTGTTCCTCAAACCTGATGCTACTTTTCAATTGTGCTTATTGCTTCTAAGGAAATAAAAATGGAGATGTAAAGCATTAAATTGCTGAAGTTAACTTGTGTGTGTCAATTAATATCATTTCATAATGTTTTATGTCTACACTTCTGTTTTAATGCCTCGTGTACGAATTTACTTTATACTAGATTAATAGCGACACTTCAAAATCATTATAATTATAGTTTAATTTAATTCAAAATTTACACTTCAAAAACTACTTTGCCTTGACCATATGTTAATTGTTAATTGTGCGCACAAATGTTCATGGCTCATATCTTCTAAATGGGCTAATTGGCCCATTAAATTATCCCCTGCACATAAAATCCCTAACGTATTTGCAAGTATGAGCATCAATGGAGATCGATCTTTATGGATGATCATATATGGATCGATTTTAGTTTAGACCAAAATTAGAACTAATTTAATATAATCAGTTCTTTAAAAATGAGAACCAAATCAAACCAATAAATTTGAAAAATTAATCCAACTTTAACCTCTTTTTTTTTTTGTTTGGATTGGTTAAAGGAAATTTCTTTATTTTTTTTACTAATAGATTTTGTTTATTATTCATTTTTTTAAACTCTTGCATTATAGTTTTTAAAGTTTTCAATGTTAATTTTATTATAATATCTAAATTTAAAAATATAGATTTCAATCACTTATCTAATCTCATTATTTATGTCGAAGATAAAGTGTAAGAAAGATTTAAAATTAAGACAAATAAGCAATAAGGAATAATAATGACTTGCCTAGCAAAATTTCCTAATTTTTATATCTAAGTTATCCATAATATTTTTTATACAATATAAACTCTAACGACAAAAATATGGAAGGCGATGTAGTTATATTTGATAAATAATTAAATAGTACAAAATTAGTGTCTCAAATGAAAAAAAAAAAAGAAAAAAGAAAAAAAGAGTACCTGGTACAGGAGTGCAAAAATATGAAAAAATTTCATATCTAAGTCATCCATAATGTTTTTCATACAATGCAAACTCTAAGGAAAAAAAATATGGAAGAAGATGTAGTTATATTGGATAAATAATTAAATAGTGCAAAATTAGTGCCTCAAGTGGATAAAAAAAAAAAGAGTACCTAACATAGAAGTACTTGCATGAATTTCGTTTAAATATTTAAGCTTTAACGATAAAAATATGAAAAATTTTCATATCTAAGTCATCCATAATGTTTTTAATACAATGCAAACTTTAAGGAAAAAAAAATATGGAAGAAGATGTGATATTGGATAAATAATTAAATAGTGCAAAATTAATGCCTCACGTGGATAAAAAAAAAAAAAAAGACTACCTGGCATAGAAGTGCTTACATGAATTCTGCCTAAACATTTAAACTATAACGACAAAAATTGACAAAACTTGTTTATCTCACACATACAATCTAAAAGACAAAAATTTCTAAAATATTACCGAAAATGAAAACGTTTCTCCTCTTAAACATAATAAATTAGCAATAAACAACAAATCAAAACATAGAATCGTTTATTACAAAATAGAGAATGAGAGTAAAATACTTAAATTAACCATGAAAAAGCATACAAAAATCAAAATTCTAACCATGTTTCAAGCTCCTATTTCTAAGTACTACATATGCTTCTAACATATTAATAAAATATAAATACTATAATTAAACATAATTTGACTTCAAACTCAAACCAATGATGTTGCCAATGAGATTATTGAGGTTTACAAGAATAAAAAATAAAGTCTCAAATTATGGATTAAATAAATTAAATATATATTTAAGTATGTATTAATTATCATACTTACCCAACTCTAGCAGCTCAAATATATTCACTTCATTTATATATTTGGAAAGATCCTTATCTATTGTAATTTGAAAAGCATCGAATTTTGAAAGTATTCAGCTTTGAGAGAAAAGTAGAGTTGCCACCATCTTAGGACGCAAAGAACTTCTATATGGATCAATTACATTCTATAGTATTAAAGGATGATTTAGATGCAATTGTAGAGACCGTTGCAATTTTAGAGAGGATAAAATAACTTACAACATTTGATCTCTACCATAGTAGAAGAACACAATCAATAATAGCAGGATTAACACACTAGTCAAATAAATGCATTTCTATCTCAGACTTTTTTCCAAACAGTTATCATCTTATAATTGATGTAAATAAATAATTAACTAACATTCAAGGTTTGTGCATCTTTTTCCTTTTCAATTTTTTTTGTTAGTATAGGTTGTGAAGATTGAATACTACTTGAATACATTTTTATTCCTTTCACTAGTATCATAAACTTTAAACAAGAGCAATCTTTACCCCATTAACTAATCCTTATGCAATATGACTCAAATACAAACGTTTGAATATAAATGCAAGTACTTCAACTTATATCTTGAATCAAGCATCATTGCAACAAAGAACAATTTATTTATCTTATCCACATCACCCAAATACTTTTCAAATTTAGCGTTCATATTTCTAGCCCACTTTTTCAAAGTTTCATCTACCCCTCCCATCGCATTCATCAATACAATTTGAATAACATGAAACTCATGGGCAAAACTGCTAAAGGTAACATACAATGAACCACTAAAGTTGATAGTTACAGTATAAAAACTATGCAAACATTCAACAAAAATATTTGCATTCTTCCAATATTTTGGTGGGGTGACCCTATAATGTGATCATTAAAATGATCAAGAAACTCATATCATAGACATTCAACCACTTAAATGTTTTTTAAAATTTTGAAGCTTTTTTCAACATAAGATAGGTAAAATTTCACCTTGTTTGGACAACCAAGTAAACAAGTTCTTTGGTTTTAATTCCTTTCCATTTCACACACTCTTTGAACTTTTGTAATCTTGAAGGTGAGGATCTGACATATTTGATCGTATTTCAAATACTCTCAATTGATAAATTGACCTCTTTTAAACCATCTTTCATTGTTAAATTCAAGATGTGTGCACAACATCTTACATGTAGAAATTCACCATGTATGACTAAGCCATTCCAAGTGTTCCACCTCTTTTTCAAACTACTTATAGTAGTGGCATTTGAACTTACATTGTCAACTGTCATAGTAAAACCACTTCTAATACCTTAATTACGCATTGAAGCATTAATGAACTTTACAAGTAGATCTCCTTTGTGGTTGAAAATTGAAGTAAAGTATATAATTCTTTTTTGTAGTTTCCAATCATCTACATAATGAGAATTTATGCGCATGTAGTTGATATTTTGGCAAGAAGTCCACAAATCAATAGTGATAGAAACCTTTTACTTAGAGCATGACAAAAGCTTTTTAATGATGACTTTTCTTCCATGAAAATCTCATAAACATCACGAGAAATTGTAATAGAGATGATATTTGAAATTTAGGTATACCAACTTCACACAATTGTTTAAAACCAATGCCTTCAGCAAAATTAAATGGAAGTTCATCCATAATAACCGGCTAGAGCCTTTCTAACTGTTTTTTGATCAAAACTAGAAGCAGTTAGTTTACTATCAGTATCATCTTTACCGACTTGAATGTTTAAAGTTTTATGTTTCTTATTGTCATTGTCTCTTTTGTAATTGGGGTAAACCTCAAAATGTTGCCGACAAATTGAACTCCCATTCTTTTTATTATCAATGCAGAACTCTTTTACAATAATTGCAAGAACTCCTTGCACGTTTAGGATTAAGAGGTGTGAAGTGTTTCCATATATTAGATGGTGATCTCTTAGACTTGTTCTTTTGTGATGTTGTTGCTAGCAATTTTGGTAGTAAACTACTACCAATAGGGGGGTTTAGTTTGTGATGTATCTTCTTAATTAGATATGATCTCGAACCGAACTTTTTGAGTTGTTTCCAAGACCAACCTAACCCATTAAGAAGATGCCTTAATTTATGTATCTTCTTGATTAGTTCGATTTTGAGATCATATCTAATTAAGGAGATATATTACAAACTCAACCAACATCTATTGGTAGTAGTTTACCACCAAAATTGCTAACAACAATATCACAAAAGAACAAGCCTAGGAGGCAACCATCTGATATATGGAAACACTTCACACCTCTTGTTCCTAAACGAGAAATGAGTTCTTGAAATTATTGTAAGATAGAGTATTGCACTAATAATAAGAAAAATGAGAGATCAACTTGTCAGAAACATTTGGAGGTTTGTTTACAAAAGAGACAATGATAATAAAAAGTAAAAAACTTTGAACTTTCAAGTTGATAAAGATGGTACTAATAACAAACTAACTACTTTAAGTTTTGATCAAAAAGCAATTAGAAAGGTTCTAGCTCCGATGGTTATTATAAATGAAATTTCATTTAATTTTGTTGAAGGCATTGGCTTTAAACAATTATGTTAAGTTGATATGCCTAAATTTCAAATATCATCTCGTATTACAGTTGAACATAATGTTTATGAGAATTTCTTTGAAGAAAAGTCATCATTGAAAAAGCTTTTGTCACGTTCTAAGCTAAAGGTTTCTATCATTACTTATTTGTGGACTTCTTGCCAAAATATCAACTACATGTACATAACTACTCATTATGTAGATGATGATTGGAAACTGATGAGAAGAATTATATGCTTTATTCCGATTTTTAGCCTCAAAAGGGATCTACTTGCAAAGTTCATTGATGCTTCATCGCATGATTGGGTATTGGAAGTGTTTTTACTATAATGGTTGACAATGCAATTGGCCACTAATATAAGTAGTTCGAAAAAGAGGTGAAACACTTGGAGTGGCTTAGTCCAAGTTGGTGAGTTTTGACATGTAAGATGTTGCGCACACATCTTGAATTTAATAGTTAATGATGGTTTAAAAGAGGTCAATGTATAATTGAGGGTATTTGAAATGCAATCAAGTATGTCAGATCCTTACCTTCAAGAGTGTGTGAAAAGTGAAGGAAATGAAACCAAAAGACTTGTCTTCTTAGATGTCCAAAATTTTACCTATCTTATGTTGAAGACCGCTTCTAAATTCAAAAAGAATTTGACCGGTTGCATGTTTATGATGATGAGTTTCTTGTTTTAATAACCACATTGTAGGGCAGCATTTGTCAGAAGAATGCAAATATTTTTGCATAGTTTTTATACTGCAACTATCAACTTTAGTGGTTCATTGCATGTTACCTTTAACAATTATGCCCATAAGTTTAATGCTATTGAAATTGTGTTGATGAATGCAATGGGAGGGGAAAATAAAACTTTGAAAAAGTGGGCCGGAAGCATGAAAGCTAAATTTGACAAGTATTGAGATGTTGTGAATAAGATGAATAAATTGTTATTTGTTATTCCAAGGTATAAGTTCATGAAGTACTTGGCATTCATATTCAAATGTTATTTGAGTCATATTGCAGAATGATTGATTAATGGGGTGAAAATTGCTATTGATAAGTTGTTTAAACTTATCATACTAGTGAAGGGAATAAAAATGATGGGTCATCTTCAAGTAGTATTCAATCATCACAACCTGTAATATCTGGAAAAATTGAAAAAGAAAAGGATGCACCAGCCATAAATGTTAGTCAATTTTTGTATTTACATCAATTACTGGATGATAATTGTTTGGAAACAAAGTCTGAGATAGAAATGTATTTAGCTAATTAGAGTGTTAATCTTGCTATTCTTTATTTTGTCCTTTCACTGTGGTGGTGATCAAATATTGTAAGCTATTTTATTCTCTCTAAAATTGCACGAGATGTCTTAGTAGAACCGATCTCTATAGTTGCATCTGAATCAACTTTTAGTCCTAAATTACGTGTAGTTGATCCATATAGGAAGTCTTTGCATCTTAAGATGGTGGAAGCTTTAATTTTCTCTTAAAGCTCGATACTTGTAAAATTTGATGCTTTTCAAATTGCAGTGGATAAGAATCTTTCCCAGTATACAAATGTAGTGAATATATTTAAACCACTTGAGCTGGGTAAATATGATAAATAATACATACTTTAAATATTTATTTAATTCATTACAATTTAATTTATTTAATTCATAGTTTAACACTTTATTCTTGTAATTATATTTGGCAAATATCATATCTCATTGGCGAAATTAATGGTTTGAGTTGAAAGTCAAATTATGTTTTATTCTAATATTTATGTTTTATTAATATGTAAAAGCTTATGTTGTGCTTAGAAATGAGAGCTTGAAACATGGTTGAAGTTTTATTTTTTGCATGATTTTTCATGGATAATTTTAATATTTTACTCTCATTTTCTATTTTGTAATAGATGATGTGTACTAAAGTTTTGAACTTCTATGTTTTGATTTGTGGTTTATTCTTAATTTGTTATATTTAAGAGAACAACTATTTTCATTTTGGATAATATTTTTAAAAAAAAATTCTTCTAGTTTATTATTGTGAGATAAACAAATTTTGCTTATTTTTGTCGTTAGAGTTTGAATATTTAAGTAGAATTCATGTGAGCACATCTGTACCAGGTACTTTTTTTCTTTCTATCCACGTGAGATACTAATTTTATACTATTTAATTATTTATCCATTATAACTACATCGTCTTCCATATTTTCGTTAGAATTAACATTTATGAATAACATTATTAATGACTTGGATACGAAAATTAACAAATTTTGATGGGTAAGTAATTATTATTGCTTATTTGTCTCAATTTTAAGTCTTTCTTACATTTTATATTCATTTTCTTCTAACACTAAAAAACATATATTCATTTACGTTAGAAGAAAAATAAACATATGTTATTTTTTCTAAGAAGGGTTAAAAATAAAACTTTATACATGAAGGAATGTCATGCTATATAATTAAACCATAATAAAATTAACATTGACAACTTTAAAAACTATAATAAAAAAGATTAATAAATAAACTTCATTAGCAAAAATAAAAGGATAAATTTCCTTTAATAAATTCAAACAAAAAAATTAGCTCAAGTTTGATTGATTTTTCAAATTTATTAATTCGGTTCTCAAAATCGATTATATTGGGTTAATTTTGGTTTAAATCCAAACTAATTCATATATTTTACCCCTACATTTTAGATAACTAGGCTTGATTTTTGTTCTTATGCTCCCATTTATGACGAATTTGAATGTAATTTTTGAAGAATTTTGCAAATTTTATGATGGCATAGTTTTTATAGTTTTTACTTAGAAATTGTATATTGTAACATCTGGCTAGAAGTATTTGAATCAAATTTTCTATACAATCGAATTTGGAAAATATTGCAAATTTTATGATGGTATATTTGTTGGAGTTTTTACTTAAAGATTGTTAATTTTGTTCTTTTGGTGTCATTAATGAAACATATATTTGATGATTAAAAGAAAAATGAAACATTTCTTTGACTCAATAAAAATTGTGTTCGTCATTCTCGTATTCAGACTCAAATCTATGTGCCGATATTGGGCTAGGTTGAACATGAATTTTCAAATAAAATGAAATACCAAATTTTGGTCACAAGAAAAATCGATGAGGGGCTTTGTATTGACTATTGGGTCAAATCACAATTTCTGTTATATATATTTTTTAAATTAAAAGAAAATTAATTAAAGGAGTAATTTATATTTAGTACGAATAAATAACCATCTTATACATAAATAATTTAATTATTTTATTTTATTTTTAATTTCATTCAGTGAAAAAAAATGTTCATTTTCTTCCGATACTAAAAAACATATGTTCATTTACATTATAAGAAAAATGAACATTTTTTTTTCTGAGGGGGTTAAAAATGAAACTTTATGTAAAAAAAAAAATGGTTATGTCATTCAATTAAACCAATAAATAATTAAGTAATATTATTTCAATGTATTGGAATTTTACTTCAAATTATGAATATAAAAATAATGTCATAAAATTGTCAAATGTATATATTTTTTAAATTTAAAATTTAACAGATATTTTAAACAAATTATGAAAAAAAAAAATTACATAAATATTATCCAAAAACTTAATATAACAAAACTACTTTTTTGCCCAAAAAATGTAATACTGCTAGTGCCCTATATTCAAAAATATTTGACACTTAATGAGACCCTTTAATCGAGTTTGGTTTTTTGAAACTATGTCAAATTGACATGTCTAAATAAAACATTAACGGTATATTTAGTACACCGTATTAGATAAATTAAGTATAATCATAGTGTACTAAATCATATTGAATTATATTATAATTAGTCATACAGTGATTGGTGAAAAAATGTATAATATAGTCGTATTAAACTGATTATATATATTTTACTAAAGTAATTTATATTTAAAATGATTTTTTGTTATAAAATTTATTTAAATTAATATTTAATTCATTTTGAATATTTTTATTATATTTTTAAAAATAAAAAAAAATATTACTTTTAATTTGAGATAAAAGATAAAGTTAAGATATATAATTTTATAATTAAAAATTCAGACAGATTAAGTTGATTGTTCAGTACGGTTTAAACCTACACTCCCTGGTCGTACAAATGTTTTACATAATCGTACTATTTTTATATTGTATGATACGTTCTGATTTCATAGCCAAACTCATGATTGTATATAAATTATACAGTCAAGATATTTAGATGATGTAATAAACATCCCGTAAGAATATTTAGCAAATAGAGCAAAAATTAGATAAATAAAATACATTTTGTTATTTGATTCCTTATCAATTATTGGCAGTGACTAGTGTCTAGTCACTAGTAAGGACTAAGCATTAGAGAAGAAGGGCTCCATGGGCCCTACCTTTTTAAAATTGGCATTTTAGTAGCTAATATTTTTTGAAAGGTTTTATGTAAGGGTAACTCGTGTTATAAGTTATTTTATTTATGTTATTTGGTCGTTTTGATCACTTAGTTTTGATTAGAGATACATAAGTCACTTTGTTTTTTAAATTATAATACTTTAATCACTCTTTGAATGGTAAATGAATATTTTATTAATATAATTAATTATCTAAGTTTTTAAAGGGGAAAAAATGTCTTCTCTCTCCGTTCGCAAGGAAGATAATGGTGGATTTGACTGGTATTATAACTCCAGCAAAAACAACTCATATTATAAGTTTCTAGCTACTGCAAGAAAGGCACAGAAAAGTGGGCATTTGGTTTGTGCTATTGACGGCGCTGAAATGGTAAGTAGAGATGACGTTAGCTATGGAAGTAGAAGGTGAAGGTGTTTATAAGGTCCTTATCTACGATATCTCTTCCAATTTTTTTTTTCTTGTTTTGGCTGGGTTTAAGATTTTCCAACATTAGGGGTTGTAAATCACATTATAGGTGGCGATAGGGGTTGGAGTCACGATGGATGTGACATCAAGTATTGGAAAACACATGGGGAGTCGCAACAAGAGCTAAGATTCATGATGGGGGTTGCATTTTAAGTTAGGTTTCGAGAGTTCGAGGTGGAGAAGGTCAGCGGAAGGTGGGTGCAACTACTATTGAAATTGGAAGGAAACATGAAGAAAGACCCTTTTGCCCCCACTAAAAACTTTTGTGGTTGGTTATATTAATAAAATATTCATTTACTATTCAAAGAATGACTATAGTGTCCTACTTTTAAAGAAATAATGATTTAAGCGTCCTGTGTAAAAGTTGAGTGATCAAAACGTTCAAGTATTATAAGCAAAGTGGCTTTTAAGGTACTTTATCCTTTATTTTAGTTCCTTACTTATTTTTAAGATGCATGTAAGTCCAAATTGTGTTAATTATTTTAAGAGTGAAGAGCCACACTAGTCTTTTTGTTTACACAAAAGGTGTCATTTAGTTTTCTAGTTTAAAAAATGTGTTATTTAATCCTTTTGTTTGTAAAAAAAAGTGATAAGGAAGGATATTTGATTTTTTTAACATTATTTTATTATTAAAATCTACATGTAATTAAGCAAAAGATGGCAGAGTGATCATTTTATCCAAATTAAAATTCCTACCCATTCGAAAGCCCCAAAAGCATATTAAAATCCCTTTTCTTAACATCCTAATCTTCATCATCATTCTTTTTCACACTCCTCTTTCTCTGTAAAAATTTGTTGATTTCTATTTCCATCTTCATCTTTAAGTCACACGAAAACTCCACCTTCATCATCTCCTTTCTCTCTCTCTCTGCTTAGTTTTTTTTTTTTTTTTTCCAATAATGGAATAAAACATGAAAATTATCTTGTATTGCTTTTGAGGGATTGAGGTTGAAATATCAACTTTGTCGACTCTAAAAAATCCTGGGAGGTAATTTTTTGGTTATTCAATAGTATGTAATATTTTTCTACAAACTATTTTAAATTGCTAGTTAGGGATGAATAAATGTGAATCCCTTATTGTTTTTGTGTTTTTGTCATCTTTTAAGGATTCAATCCTTCTTACAAATACCAAACAAGTCTTTGTTTCTTTTCTCTTCCTTCGATTATCTATTTTACTATCAGAAATGAGTGGAGGTAGTTTACGAATGGTGGGTTAATGGACTTTTGAGATTTTTGTTTAGGTCTAGGAAACGAATGGGTTAATGGGTATTAGAGATGTTAGGTTATTGAGTATTGCAACTTTTGATTTTGATTTTTTATTTTTTTAATATGCATGAAATGACAAATTTTTCCTCTTCAATATTTTAGTTGGAATATTTTAATAATAAAATATTAATTACAAATACAAAAAGGTTTTATTTGGCCATTTTCTTATAAGCAAAAGGACTAATGAACAAATTTTATAAAGTAGATAACTAAACACCACTTTTTATCAAAACAAAAGGACCTACAAGATACTTTTCTCTTATTTTAATTTTACTGCTATTTTGATGACACTTGTAGGAAAATTTTATTTATGGATACTCAATAAGGAAAAGACATTGTTATCTTTTTTTTAAGATCAAATAGTATTTTGTGTAATTTGAACTTGTCATTTGAAATAATAAAAAAAAGTAAATCTTATTGTCACATCACTAAAATATTTGTTTTAGTAAATTGAAGATGTTTAATTGCCGATTTCTTTGGTTATATATGTTTAATCATTTATTATTCGGTGGCAATATACACCTCGAATTGCTAAACTTTGATAAGTGTATATAAAATATTTTAGTCCTTATTTCAATAATACAAGAAGGCAAACAATATTTTTATACGTTATCATGATATATGTTGATGTTATTTTTTCTCTACATCAGAAAATGCTGTACTTTTCTTTACTATGGACCTGCAAACAGAGAAAACAAGCTATGACCTTGGACCATCATGGGGTGTTATGGCCTTTGTCCCTTCGATTTTTAACTTAGTTTGGGTAATGACGATGAAGGAGGAGACCTAAGTCCCAATTCAGTGATAATAGGGAGAATAATAAGTAAAGATAAGGAGAATTTAAAAGTTGTGTATATTATTCGTTATATTATGAGATATGTTATGTCCATTCTTACTTGTCTGTGATTGTGTACAAGGTTCATATACATAAGGGATAAATATATACCTTTTGTCGGTTACTTATTTCAAGAGATAGGCTTATCCTAATATCGAAGGTTATATCTATCTAATCATCTCTCCTTAAATTATTAGAGGATATTTGGTATTTAATTATCTAGCAGTTGGACTTATCTACTATTTATTGGGTTGTGCTACAGATCATACTATTGAATAGAACCAATAATATTGTACCACGTAGCATGTATTATTTTATGTCTACCATATTGACTTTTTTTCAATAACTTAACAATGGTTAATAATACTTCTATTATAGTTGTTTAAAAGGAAAAATGTAATAAGAGATTAGCACATTAATAAATAAATAAAAGAGATAATGTGAGATTAGCACTCAAGGGATTAGTAGTTCCTTTTCAAATTTCAAAATACGTGCATTAATTATACGATATTTTTCCTTTATTTATTTCCTTTTAGATTTTCCCGGAGACATACTCCATTTTTCATAATTTATTTAGACAGAGCAACCATTCGCTTAATGGATAGTAGTACGCATTTGAAGATTTTTTTGTCTTATCTTATTAAATGACCAGAGGTAAGATTGCATTAACTTTTTGATTCAGAACTGAAACTATAGTGTTGTAGTCTCTCTCTCTCTCTGTTTTCTTTTGTTTTTTAAATCTTTTACATACAGCTAATACTTATACAGAAAACCTTCACCATATGCAATATGCATATCTTCACTATATTATCGGATCAACCTTAAAAAAAAAAAAACAGAGAATTATCACATCCACCTTATTTTTTTTATTTTAAAATATACAATAATTTTCAACCTAGTTAATTCCCAATGAGCTTTTATTTGTGTGGGTGTCAAATATATTATAGACTCGTTTATCCAGTTTTCAATATTATATTTTTGTGAGATACATCAACTACGGTATTATAAGAATAAGTGTATTTAAAACTATTTTCTATTTTAAAATTAGAAAAGAAAAGAAAAGAAGAGTGCATTTGATAAAGTAGTAGACATGCACAATCTCATTATAAAATTAAAATATTAAATTGTATGGTTGTAGCCAAATAAATAAAATCCATTGTACGATAGAACTCTATTGTAACAGTGAATAGAATATCAAACTTATATATTATCTCATATATAGCAATACGATCATTGACCCCAAAAAAAAAAAAACTAAAAAATTTATATAGCAATACTCTAACCAATCCAATTTAGTGTCTCTGCTGCTCCGAATATATTAGAGTTAATTTCACCGTTAGTCATGGCAGTGGAAATTCGTGAACGTGCAAATCACAGTGCATCAAGTGATAGTGGGTTTTGCAAGACTAACAGAGTTAAAAAGTCTAATGAGTCATTAGAGAGAAAAGTGGAAGACATGAGAAACGTCTTCTTAGGAGCACAAGACATAGAAGATTTGGATTTTCTGTACAAAGAAGATTTGGTTGAGCATACGAGAAGAGGAGAAGCTATGACGTCTTTCAAGAGGAAGAAGAGGAGTAGTGGTACTAGTAGTTGGTTCTCATTCATATGTTGTCTAGACTGTTTACAGCTTTTTAACTGAATCGTTTCAAGCAAAATAGTGTTGGTTTGGTTCGGATAATATTTGTGAGTAAAAAAAATGAATTGTTGACCGGTTTTTTTTTTTTTTTTTTTTTATAAACTGGAAAAAAAACATTATAAGTAAATAAGCGGGTATTCGAATGGTGCCCAAACTGAACGTATTTTTGCCTCAAACAGGTCGAATACTCGAATCGTCGGATCAAATTGCCATCCCTATAATCACCCACTTGATATTTACATAGATGTTATTTTTTTTTGCTATAAATTTTACGTTTGTGATTTTAAATTTTATGTCTTCCCTTGTGCGAAGAAATTTCAGGTATATTATTTTGGTATAACGGCATGTCGTTTTGCTTAGAGATGGGTTTAGTCGTTTACGTAATTTATTACTGTATGAAAAAAAAAGTTTAATTCAATCTCATCCGTTAAATTTAAAAAATATTATTTTAAAAACTATCCAACACAGACTAATTTTTTTTTTACAAATAACAGAGACTCAAATTTGAGAGTAGAATTTTCATATATACTCTTAATAATTAATACAATACAATACTTTTGCACAAAATAATTACTGTTTATTTGATATTTCAAAATGGACAGGACAGATGTATTCGAGTAGAACTGAATTATATTCCATTGTATTAATACAATGTTTGGTGAGAGTTACTTGGATATTATAAATATTGAAAAAAAATTATTTTTATAATCATTAAAATGATAGCACATTCTTTTTTTGCTACATTTAAATAAAATAAATAAATAATATCACCTTTATTGATTAAAGATATATATAATACCACTGTTAGTGAGTCATGTTACTCAAGTAAAATATATTTAGAATTTGAAATTTTAGAATAAATATATTATTTTTTGTAATAACATTTTGAATTATATTTTTTATTTTAATGGTAAACTAAATAATGGAGGGGTAAACATATTAACTTTAATATTATAAAATCAATACGGAATTACTAGTAAATTATTTTTATAGAAAATATTAAATTTTATATTATTTATATAATATTTTTTAACATAAAAAAAGTCTAACAGTGAAAAAAACACTTCTAAAATAAAACAAAACTCTATTAAAATATTAAAAAAGGAAAAAAAAAAAATTAACATGATCAATGATGAAGGAAAACATAATTTCCTCTCTGACGAAAAAACAAAGTAAAGAATAAATCACAGTGGGAGAAGTCCTCCACCAGGTAAACATAGACCCACTTATATTATAGTTGTCCGGTCGGACCCATTTATGATTTGTTGTGTGTAAATTTGATAAAAATTTAACATATTTATTAAGTAAGTTAAAAAATATAATTTTAATTTAATTTAATTTATTTAATAAATAAGTTGATACATTTAAATTTATTAAATAATATATATTATATTTTATAATTTAAAAAAATTGAGATATTGTATCAAATATTAATATATTTTTATGTAACATATTAACATAAAAAATTTAATTAGACTACAAAAACTAAATTAATTTGAACATAATTTCAACAACAAAAATGTTAAAATATAAAATAAAAATAATATCAATAATCATAAGTATTGTGATACATCAAAGTCAAGGTGTTATAGTCTCAAATACTAACAAAAAAGTCTAACAAAAATATATATCATAATTCTTCGTAAATAAAAACTTGTTTTAGGTTTAAAATAAATAATCAATAATCAAAACATACAAAGTTAAACTAAACAATATATTACTATAAGTTAATAAAAATATGAAAATAAAAGATGAAAGGAATTTGAACATTATCCCAAGCACAGACCTAGAAAACAATTAAATAAAAAACAATTATCTACATACTTTAATAATTTTAGTTATTTATTCGGGTTGCTTATACGGGTTACAAGTTACTCGATTAATCCGTTATAACCTAATTTTTAAATGGGTTAAACAAGTCGGTCTGTTTACGACCTAACCCATATAAACTCAACCTTCATCTGAATATTTTGTGGATGGGTCGTGTCGAATTCATAAGTCGTATAAAAAATTGCCAACTTTAGACCCACTCCCCTTTTATGGTAAAAAATTTCATCGTTAGATATCAATAAACAACAAAAATAATATTCTCAAAATTTATAATAACAAAAATAAGACCCTTTATATTTAAATTACATATTTTCACAATAAAAAAAAGAGTAAATAGATTTTTCTACTATCAAACTATGGAGTTGTTATAAATATACCACCGAACTTTTTTGTTACATCCATATCATCAAACTTCTCAATTGTTACAAATTTAGCATTAATTTTAAAAACGTAACGAGGATTACGGGAAGTTACACATGCAATGCACATGTTCTTCCCCTCCTCCTTATAATTAATTTCTTAAATTAAAAAAAAAAAAAAAAAAGACGTCCAAGACAACACCTCCATCAACCCATCTCTCAGCCTCATGCCACCCATAGTCCTCCTAAAACCACCATCGCGCCACCAATTCGTAACCCACCATTTACCGATACCCATTTTTACACCACCACCAAAAAAGTCACCCCCAATGCCTAAGTTCTACCAGTTTGTCGCATCACATAACTCATTCTCATCAATGCCTTCGTCATTTGCGCCACTGAGAGACTTATTTTCTTCAACTATCTGGGTTATCAATAAACATAATGTTACCATATTCATCAATTATCTAGGTTCTAGCTCATCCTTTAATAACATAAACAACAGAGTGGGCATTTAGGTTCCAGTGAGGAGCATAAATTTCATTGTTGTAAAGCACACATCTTTCTTCACTAAGTCTAAGATGAGACAAAATTGGGAAGCTGAAGTTCTTCACAATTCTCAAAGAACTTGGGTAATATTCTGGAGTGTAAATATTAGCTCTTGATGGGTTACCAATGTTCTCCTTAATCTCAATGAGCAAAAAGTTTCTTGAAGTCCATTTTGACGAATATGACCACTATGTCTTCTTTGTTACCTCTCTCTTTCACGCTCATTCTCATATTCTCTTAAGCTTTCTTGCTGTCTTAATATTAATTTCTAGACCTTCGGCTAACAATCTAGAGCCCAGTTTATGCTTTAATTTAGGTTTCTTCCTTTTTTAGTCTCATGCATTGAAGCTCAATTTAACACATATTGTTGCTTCTTGTTGGTATCTTTTGAGGTTGTAGTGTTTTCCAAGCTTTAATCTTTTGTCTGACTCATGGGTTAAGGAAATCACTCTATTTTAATTATGGTAGGTGAGTTTTATTGCCTTTGAGTGAGATTTTGTTTCTAATTTTTTTTTTTAATTTTACAAATTAATTATGAGGATGAGAAAAACGTGTACATTACACGTGTGACTTCCTGTTAAATCCCTTTACATTTTTAACATCAATGGTAAATTTGTAACAATAAAAAAGTTTAATAGTATGAATGTAACAAAAAAAATTGGTGATATATTTGTAACAACTTTCATAATTGTAGTAGAAAAATCTATTTACTCCTAAAAAAGAACTGTTACATCATTTTTTTTAAACGTCCGTCTAATTAAATACCGTTCAAATTAAACTTTGGTAATTTAGACTCATTCAATGTTATTGGGATACTATCTTCATTATTATAAATTTTAGAAGTATTATTTTTAATAATTTCTCTTTCTTTCTTTTTTGGATACATGTTATACAGGTACGTGTTATTGCCAAACATTGTTTTATTATAATGAATAACAAAAGGTGTTAATACCATTTAATTTTTTTTTATTTGAGCAGCTGTTATGGGTGTTTATGCATCATACTACGAGCATGAAATAGACATCAAAGCTTTAGTTTATCATCATCGGGATATGATATGGCTCATGCATGGAGAATAGTAGTACGAGCTATTATTAAAATATATTTTTTATTAAGGGTAATAAGGTGTTTAATGTTGCAAATGTCTCTAAGGAAAATACAAGTGTTGCAATATTGTGCAAACTGTTGTCTAATGTTGCAAGCTTTAGTTTATCATCATCGGGATATGATATGGCTCATGCATGGAGAATAGTAGTACGAGCTATTATTAAAATATATTTTTTATTAAGGGTAATGAGGTGTTTAATGTTGCAGATGTCTCTAAGGAAAATGCAAGTGTTGCAATATTTAATGTTTAATGTTGCAATATTGTCTCTAAGGAAAATACAAGGGTAATTGGAAAAACAAGTGATAATAGTGCTGGTGAAGTAGAAAACTGTTTAATTGTGCAATATTGTAATGTGTTGTAAAGTGTTTGTTAAGCAATGTCTTTTAAGTTAGAGAGTCACAGGTATAGCTAGACAATAGAGTTAAGATGTAGGTTAGTAGGTTGTTTTAGCTAGTCTATAGGTTGTTGTAAGGTTGTTATAGGCTAGACATGTGTAAAGGTGGAAGTGAAAGACTTTATATATAAAAGTAATTGTGTACTATTATGTTTTGACTATTTAGAAAAGTAATGAAAAATAATTTACTCAGCTTTCTTCTTCTCTCTCTCTCACACGTTTTATTTTCACCACTTTTACAAAAGCTTCAGATCTTCTTCTCTTTTCTTTGTCACTTCAACTATAAATTGTTGTAAGTTTCGCATGGTATCAGAGCATAGAAGCACGTAACTTCTATAATTTCAAACAATCTTTGCGTAATTATGGGTGTTTCTCAAGTAGTCGAACAAATAGCTATGGCTCCAAGTGATCATATTGTAGTGAGTTTTCAGAATCAAGTAGTTACTATGAAGTTAGATAAAACGAAATATATGGTGTGGAAACAGTAGATTATGAAAATCTTATATAGTTTTAATTTGGATCATTTTCTTGTTGATGATTCACCTTTTAGTACTCTTGCAAATGGCTCGGTAAATCCAACTTTTAAGTCTTTGAACAAGCAATATCAAATGATAGGGAGTTGGTTGATGAATTGTATCAGTCAAGACATACTTAGACAAATTTCAGGATTCAAGACTGTTAAAGAAGCCTGGAAAGATCTAGAACAGTTTTTCTTGTCCAATTCTAAAGTTAGAATAATTCAGTTGAGGCAGTAATTACTCAAGATCTATAAAGGAAATATGAGTATTAACGACTATGTACTGAATCTCAAAGAATTGGCTACTAAGTTTAGAGTTAGCAGGTTATGCCTTGAGTGAATAAGACAAAGTGATGTACTTAATAGTTGATTTAGATAGAGATTTTGAGTCAGTTGTTTTAACAATTTATGAAAGAATGCAAAATTAAGTTATAACTGTTTTAGATGCTACTGCTTTGTTACTTGGACATGAAAGCTGGTTGGAGTCTCGTAATTCAGTGATTGATAATGTTCTTCCTACGGTACATGTTGCACAACAAAGTAAAAGCAATAATCAAGAAATTCAAGCTAGTGTTTCACAGAAAAGATCAGAATCTGATGGTGTAGTTCATAATTCATCTCAGTTTATGAATTAAAGAATAATGCCTCAAATGTTGCCTACTTTGCCTAATGCTTTTCCTCCAACTTAGAGTTTTGCATTTTTTTTTTTTACCTTTTCAAGGTTTTAATCCACGAGGACGGGGACGTGATAATGGTAGAGGAAGATTTTATTTTAATGGAAATAGACCTTTGTGTCAACTATGTGGAAAACAAGGTCACTTAGTCTCCAAGTCTTGGTATAGTTTTGATCATAATTTTCAAGCTCAAACACAAGGCATTCAAGGTGGAACTAATCAGCAAAGTCAAGCACCTGTAACAAACTCATAGTCTAACAATGTCTCTGATACTTCACAAGTCTCTTCTCAAATCACTGGACGTGCATCTATTCAACCTTCAGGATAGGGAAACACCAATAATTTTCCTTCATTTTCTATGAATGGAATGCTTGCATCTAGTCCTGTATCTCCATGGCTATCCTTTTGCTAGACCTTAATAGTCATAAATTGCAATTTAGGTCAGCAGCTTGTACCTTTCTTGGGTATAGCCCAAGACATAAACGCTATAAGTGCTTAGATTCCAATGGAAAATTGTTCTTGTCACGTCATGTGATCTTTAATGAGGAAGATGTTCCCTTTGCCTCTAAAATCTCTTATAGTACTCAGATTGTCTCTCCATTAGTTAGGATAGTTTTACCTATTGTGTATCCTGACACATCTTTTCCTATTGCACCCTCTCAAGTAGAGTCTCTTCTATTGTCACTTTCTTCACCTAATCCTTGCTTTGACCAAACTGTCCATTATGAGTCAGAATTTGTCCCTTTTGATGTCATTACTTCTAGTCAATTTATTCATATTTCTAGTCCCTCTTAGATCAGTATGTCTACATCTCCAATGCCTATAGCTCCAAATTTACCATCTCAAGCTATTTCAGTTCCTTCTTTTTCTATTCTTCCTATTTCTTTTACTATCCCTTCTGAATCAATATGTGTCTCTAAGACACCCACCAATATTCATCCTATGACCACCCGGTCCAAAGATGATATTTACAAGCCTAAAGTTTTAACTACTGATCTTTCTTTTACTGAGCCAAAAATAGTGAAACAAGCACTTCAACATGAAGGATGGAAATAGTCAATGCAAGCTGAGTTTGATGCATTGGTTCGTCATAAAACATGGATTTTGGTTCCACCACCACCTAACAGGAAAGTCATTGGCTCAAAGTGGGTTTGGAGAGTTAAAGAAAAGCCAGATAAAACTGTTGAAAAACTTAAATCTAGAGTTGTGGCACAAGGTTTTAATCAACTTCTAGGTTTTGATTTTCATGAAACCTTTAATCCGGTTGTTAAACATGTGACTATAAGGATAATTTTGAGTCTGGCTTTGTCAAAGAAATGGAAACTTCATCAACTAGACATCAACAATGCATTTTTAAATGGCACTCTTTAGGAAGAGGTTTACATGGCTCAACCTCTAGGATTTGAAGATCCTAATTTTCCTCAACATGTGTGTAAGCTACAAAAAGCCATTATGGTCTTAAGAAAGATCCAAGGGCTTGGTTTGACACTTTGTCAACAACTCTTTGTGCTATGGGATTTGAAAAGTCTAGAGCAGACCCTTCTTTATTCTGTAAGTTTGGTGATTCTAGCATTGTCTATTTGCTTATTTATGTTGATGATATTATCATCACTAGTAGTTATGAGGATGAGATATACCAGCTTATTGCCTTATTGAACAATACTTTTGCTTTAAAGTACATGGGCTTGTTGCATTATTTTCTTGGGATAGAGGTGACAACTCTACCTAATGGAGATTTGCTTCTTACTCAATCTAAATACATTAGAGATTTGTTAGCCAAAGTTGGTATGAAACATACCAAACCAATTTCTTCTCCTATGCTTTCCTCTCCTACTTTATTTGCTCAAGATCCAGAAGTGTTTGAAGAGCCTTCCTTTTATAAGCGTGTGGTTGGTGCTCTTCAGTATATCACCCTTACTCGGCCTGATATTTCTTATGCTACTAATAAGACATGTCAGTTCATGTACATTCCTAAGGAGTCATATTAGATTGCGGTCAAAAGTATCTTGAGATACTTACAACGTACCGTTATGCATGGTGTGGTTTTCAAACCCTCTGCTCAGTTGATTGTTACAAGTTTCTCAGATGCCGCTTGGGGATCTTGTGTGGATGATAGAAGGTCCACTTCAGGAGTTTGTGTATTTCTTGGTGCTAACCCTTTTGTGTGGCATTCAAAAAAGCAATATGTTATTTCAAAATCTAGCACAGAAGTGGAGTATCATGCTTTAGCTAATATTGCAACTGAGGTTCTTTGGTTGAAAGCTTTGTTGAGGGAGATGCGTGTTTGTAATCCTGCAGTGCTTGTTTTATAGTGTGATAATTTGAGTACTGTTACTTTAGCAACGAATCCTATTCTTCATGCTCGTACCAAGCATGTGAAATTGGACATACATTTTATTCGAGAAAAGGTACTTGCTTGTGATTTTTTGGTGCAACATATACCTTCTTATGAGCAACCTACAGATTTTCTCACAAAGCCTTTGGCTATTAAACCTTTTTTGAAGTTGTGTGGCAAACTCAATATGCATTGCATACCACTAAGTTTGAGGGGGGCTGATAAGGTGTCTAATGTTGCAAGTGTCGTACACGTGTTACAGATTTTGAAAAAACAAGTGATAATAGTGCTGGTGCAAAACTGTTAACAGGTGCAATATTGTAATGTGTTGTAAGGTGTTGTAAAGTGTCTGTTAAACAATGTATTTCAAGTCAGAGAGTCACGGGTATAGCTAGACTATAGAGTTAAGATGTAAGTTAGTAGGTTGTTATAGTTAGTCTATAGGTTGTTATAGGTTAGACATGTGTAAAGGTGAAAGTGAAAGACTTTATGTATAAAAGTAATTGTGTACTATTATGTTTTGACTATTTAGAAAAGTAATGAAAAATAATTTACTTAATTAGCTTTCTTCTTCTCTCACTCACACTCGTTTTCTTTTCACCATTTTTTTAGATATCCTTCTCCTTTTCTTGGTCACTTCAACCGTAAATTGTTGTAAGTTTCTCAAATGGTTTATTTATTAATTTATAATAAAATTTAATCTAAAATTTGAATAAAAACTAATTGGAGTGAAGAGTAAAAGAAAAAAAAAACATTCTCTTTTCATGTGTTTACCAAAAATTTTAATGAATTGAAATAAAAATATTAATGTAATTAAATATCTTTCTTAAAAGTGATGATAAAAAATAAACAATAAAATAAAATATTAAAAGTAAGAATAATTATGAAATTACAAATTATGAATTTAAGAAAGGAAAATAATGCTAAGAGGGTGTAGAAAATCAATTAATGAAAATCACTCTAAAATTTGTGGAGCATTTTATTTCATTTTCTCTATATTTTTAGAAAGTAAACATAGAAATAAGAATGATTTAATTTCTACTCATTCACTTTTTTTATTGGTAAATATATATTAATTTTATTATTTATTTTTTTTATCAAGTATCAAAATTATTATATTAAAAAAAGAATACTTAACACAAATTATATATATATATATATATATATATTTTATAACCACAAATTTTATATTTTAAGAGCAATCAATTGCTCTTAATCACACTTAATTAATAATATTATATCAATAATATTCATAATTAGTTAGATATTTCTCCAATATTATTATACACCAATCAAATGAAAAAGAACGTGTCCATACTCCATAGTCAAAGAAATGAATGAAAAACATTGAAAATCGATGCAACGTGGCCAATTGGAATTAATCTCATTTATGATAGCTGTCCTACTTTGAAGAAAAAGAAGAGGCTACTATCAATTTATCGATGGACGGAACTATCTACGAGCTTAGGGTGGCCCCGTTTTACAACTAACAATATTATTCATAATTATATTTGTATATAATATAATAAATAAAATATTAAATATTTATTTTTATGTAAAATTTATATTATATTAAAATTTATTAAAATTATAAATATTTGATATCCTTTTATAAAATATTAAATTAAATTTTCATACATATAATTATTATTTGATTAAATTTAAAAATATATTTTTTACTATTAATTATTGTGCATATTATAACGGCCATGTTCAGTCATTATTTATAATTATTGTGTGTGTATGTATAAAAATGTGATCATATATTAAAAAAAATTAATTCATTTTATACCATCAATAATACGAAAGAAAAATAAAATATTAAAAATTTATATTTATATTTTTATATAATAATATATATTTATATATTAAAATAATTTTTATTTGTCACTTGAAACTTGAATACCATAAATTGGGTTTTATCATCTATGGTGTTCAATGTTGTGCGCACCTTCTTGGAGATATCTATGGTCGCAGGTATACTGGCTTACAAGTTTGGGGCACCTTTCGTATGGATTACCTCTTTACCAGTTGCTGCATACATTGCTTTTACATTGATAGTGCACAGTGGCGGACCACGTTTAGGAAGGTCATGAATAAGGCTGATAATGATGCAGTATAAAAATAGTACGATTATATAGAAATTTTGTACGATCAAAAATATAGGTTTAAAACGTACTGGATAAATAACTTAATTTGTCTAAATTTTTAATTATAAAATTATATGTGTTAACTTTTTCTTTTATCTCAAATTAAAAATAATATTTGTTATTTTTAAAAATATAAATAAATTTTATAATAAAAAACTATTTTAAATATAAATTATTTTAATAAAATATATATAATTAATTTAATCTGATTACATTATACAACTTTTCACCAAATAATGTATAATCTAATTATAATACAATTCAATATAGTTCAGTCTAATAAAATTATACTTAATTTTTTCAATATGGTGCAACAAATATACTGTTATTGTTCATTTGATACTTCATATTGGACGAGACAAATGTAATCGAGTATAACTAAATTGTATTGTATTGTGTTAATACAATCTTTGGTGAGAGTTACATGGATATGATAAATATTGAAAAAAAAATTATTTGTTTAATATCGCTAAAATGGTGGCACATTTTTTTTTGCTACATTTAAATAAAATAAATAAATAATATCACCTTTTTTGTTTAAAGATATGTATAATACCACCGTTAGTGAGTCATTTTACTTATGTAAAATATATTTAAATTTTGAAATTTTAGAATAAATATATTATGTTTTTTATTTTAATGGTAGTCTACTAAATAATGGAGGGGTAAACATATTGACTTTAATATTATAAAAATAATACGGAATTACTAGTAAATTATTCTTATAGAAAATATTAAATTTTATATTATTTACATATTATTTTTTAACATAAACAAAGTCTAACAGTGAAAAAAGTTTAAAGAATTTTTTTTTCTTTCAAACTTAAACAAAGTTTTTAATAAAACTTAAATAAAATTTTCATTGTTTGATATTCAAATTCACACATTAAACAATAAAATTTTTATTTAAATTTGATTGAAAATTTTGAATAATTTTTTTAATTAAGAATATTTTATTAGATATATGCCTATCGAAAAATACAAACATGTATGTACTAGATATATTATTCTATTATATTTAACGAAAAATTAGATTAAAAATTAACTTTTTTCTATACAATTTTTACAAACATATGGACTTAAAAACACATCTTTTACAAATAAAGAACTTAAAAAAATACATTTTTTAAATAGTAATACAAAATAACACATCTTATCTAAATAAAGACACCCTCACGACACTTTTCTCACATTATTTATGGGTCAATACATAAGTCGCTTCACGTACAAGGAAGGTGCCAAGGTACTTGCCGTTTAGAAAATGGGTAATAACAAGTTTGGGGTTACTTGGAAAGCTTTGTTTTTGGTTATTATGCTTCTATTAGCTTTCATAGCGCTATCGAGGGAACTGCCTCCCACTACTACTCCCAAGACTCGTACAACTTGTAAGTTTTTGTTTCCCTTCTTTTTTCTTCTACTATCAAAACATGATGTTGCTCTGAACATGAAGGTCATAAGATCACCATTCAAATAAATAAAAAATTAAAAGAGAAATTGCTTAAAATGATATCTAATGTTGCTTAAACTTGCTTAAATTAATTTTGCAATTTTTTCATAATTAAACGAAGAAGGTAATAAGATCTTAAAAAAGATACTTAAATCAAACCAACACGTTTTTGAAAAAGAAAAAGAAAAAGAAAAAAAACCATTGAATTTCTCATTTATTGGTTTGATGACCAAAAAATTACTACTAACTAATATTTACCTGTTAGATTATTAAACGGGTGTGTCCCACATTGATTGTAAATTTGTAATTTGTAAATAACTCTATATTAGCGTTTAAACTTTAATGGTTATACATAGCGATATCAAACAGTTGAGTTTTATTGGGTTGGGATGAATTCATTTATAATCTAAGTATAAATTTAATTTAAATTTAACTTATTTATTAAATAATTTTAATTTAATTTATTTAATAAATAAGTTGATTTATTTAACCTGTTTAAATATATTAAATAATATATATTATATTTTATAATATAAAAAAATTAATCATATTGTAGCAAATATCAACATATACTTATGTAACCTTTTAATATAATAAATTTTAATCAAACTCCAAAAATTTAATTAATTTAAGCTTTATTTCAACAACAAAAAAAATATTAAAATATTAACTAATATAAAATAAAAATAATATTAATAATCATAAATATTGTGATACATTAAATTCAATGTGTTAAAGTCTCAAATATCAACAAAAAAGTCTAACAAAAATATATATCATAATTTTTTAAAGCAAAAACTTGTTTAAGTCTAAAATAACAATCAATAATAAAAACATACAAAATTAAACTAAACAATATATTACTATAAATTGATAAAAATACAAAAAGAAAAAAAAAATAAAAAATTTGTACATCATTCCAAGAATATTTTGAAGTACAAACTTATAAAATAATTACATTAAAAATAATTAGC
Organism: Elaeagnus macrophylla; assembly: GCA_029378325.1. Classification (NCBI taxonomy): domain Eukaryota; kingdom Viridiplantae; phylum Streptophyta; class Magnoliopsida; order Rosales; family Elaeagnaceae; genus Elaeagnus; species Elaeagnus macrophylla. Next base: position 72,775,900 of record CM055640.1, on the reverse strand, counting down.
AATATATTTTAATGATTTTATTATTTATTTGAATTACTTAAATAGGTTATGGATTATCTGAATTAATTTATTATGATATAATTTTTTAAATGAATTAAACAGGTTATAAATTTAATTAAATTTGATTATTTTATAAATTAGTTATGTTATATTTGCAAATTATATCAAAAAATTTGATTTTAATTATATGTCAATGAAATATGGTTCATCGGTACGAAAACGAAACTCACTTAAATGTATTGAAGATTTTAAGCTCAAGTAATACTATAAAAAAAACTATAATGGTCCTACCATCTAATTAATTAGTTGACTTTTCAGAGAGACACGCCATAATAATTATTTACTCTTGCAAAATTTAATCGTCTCTCGGATAAGAATGACTTAAGCTTATAAATAATATGAAAAATTAATAAAAATAATACTTTTAAAAATTTATCATAATAAAAATAATATTTTTTTTATTTAAATTTATAATTTTATAATTAAAAAAATGATTGATATATTATTATTTTTAATATTTATTTAATTAGAATTGAACGATGATAATTTAGATCCGTTCAATGTTGAACGTTCAGTATTATTAGAAAGTTAATTTTATTATTATAAATTTTATAGGTATTAATTTTCATAATTTCTCAAATAATATTAATGTAAAACTATCTTTTAATTTTCAATTGTTCTATTCCGAACACTAATCCTGCATTGTAATATAGATATTTTGTTTACAACTGAATCTAACCAAATCCTTCCTATTGTAGTAAAACGTTAATGAGTCATAATAAGCTTAAAAATGTCAAAAATAATATTATTAAAATTTATAATAATAAAAATATCACTTCAATAATATTAAATGTTTAACATTAAACGGATTTAAATTGCCGTAATTTAATTTGAATGATATTTATCTGGACGGATATTCAAAAAAAAATGATGTAACAATCATTTTTTAATTGTAAAAATATATTATTTGAAAATAAAAAATATTATTTTTGTTATTATAAATTTTAAAGATACTATTTTTATTATTTTTCTTAAATTATTTAATTCAAATCATTCTAAACGAAAATCATTCTAGTTTTATAATTATTTAATTCAAATAATTCAAATCATTATAGTTTTCCCTTTTTATTGAGTTGGTTTTCAAAAGTCCAAAATTAGATTTAAAATAGATTGAATCGGGTTTTAATATCAAAAATTTGATATATATGAACCAATACAACCCATAGTAATATTATATTATCTTATTTTTATTTTTTATATTATATATTTAATAAAATTAAAAGAAAAAATTAATAGGGTTAGTATTTTACAGTTCTTTGCCTTTCAAATTAAGCTCAAACAAAAGTTAGAGCATTTCGCTGTTAATCTCTATTTCTTCCAAAATAAAGTTCTCTACCTCTCTCCATTGCTAGACATTGTCATCCACTTTTTAATGTTCGTCGAGTTTTGTTGATTGTGGGGTTTTGCTTCTTTTTTCCATTTTATATCTTCGTTTTACATCAAGCTACAAGCAACTACATCTTTCGTTTTTCAAATAAATATAGCTGGTAACATTGGCACAAAAAAAAAAAAAAAAAACACAAAAATCAATCTATCTATACAATCTAAAACTTTTGGTTTGTATTGGTTTTATATATAGTACCTATATTAGATCGGATCGGTCTTTAATTCTTAAGATTTTTTAGATCGGTTATGATTTTAATTAAATTTGAATTTATGTATTCCCCTAATTATGTAAGAATTAATTTGTTTTTTTAATGACAAAATTTCCTTTTATCGTCTTTATCAGATGTGAAGAGCGAGGAGATAATTGGTAATGGAAGAGTTCAAGATTTGGTGGAGTCTGAAGATATGCCTCGTCACCACAATTATATTATAAACCAACCCCCCCCCCCCCGGATGATCTGACCTCAGAAAAAAGATGCTTAAATCTGTATTTGTATATGATATTGGACTTAATGAAATGTACTAGCTATGTAACAATAAGGAAGTGTGTTATGAACTTGTGGTTTGTATATTAGATATGTATTATGAAAGCAAGCTCTTAATATGATAAAAAATAAAAATGTGATTTAAATTTTTATATATATTTAAATAGATAGATTAGTTAATATTTTAATAATATAACATTTTTTGTTAGAAGAAAAATGTACACTCTTGTATCATAAAGGTTAGGGATAATAATTTATGCTGCAGCTCAATTATCTAAATTAAAAATGCGAATTAATTAAATTTAAGTCTAATTTGGGCCTGCTTAAATAACATGAAAATCTTATGATTGACTTAGAACGAATCCGATAATATGAAAATAAAAAATAATTATTGTTATATACTAGTATTATTATTTTTTGTATAAACTGAGCCTACTAATTCATGTTCTAAAAATTTGCTGTATTTTTCTTACAATTTTAGTGTAAATTTTTCTATCTTCATGTATTGATTATTCTTTTATCAACAACAAACATGACTACTTATATAAGCATTTTTTAATTTTATTTATAAATGAGATAGTTTCTTTTGATTTCAAAAATTATTTTATATAAAGAGTTTATTAATTTGTTTTTGGGTCTGTCAAAATGGTTTATAGTTTTATTACTTTTAGCGACATGTAAATATGATATGTTATCACTAAACACAATTACTTGAAGTTTAACTAAAATATTCATATACTCTAATTTGAAGTAGTGGTTCATTACATTGTTTTGTAATATACTTATGGCTTTGAAACTTTTATTTTTTAATTTTGTAAAACCTTGTAACAAAATTTTTATTTGTATACTTAATGTTGTTAGAATACATTAAATTTGATTCAAAGCTTTTATTATTGTAATTAGATTAAAGATTATTAGAAAATTTATCATATTTTAAATTAATATCAGGTTAAATAAAGTAAAAAAATATTAATTAATACACATGTATTAAAATTTGAGTTAGTTTGAGTCGGTTCGAATTTAAACATATATTTTAAAATGATAAGAATGCGTCTTACTAATTACCACTAGACTATTAAATAAACCACCTTTAAATAAAACATTAAAACTTAAAAATGGATGAAATTAATCTAAAAAAGTTAAATGCTAAAAACGAAGGGATATAACATAACTAAAGAAAATGGTGAAACTAACCAAATTTGGTACGTTGTTCCTATGAGAAAAATACTACAAAACAAATCCGACAATTCGTGTGCTAACGGGCTTGTGAATATGTGTAGTACAATTATTTAAAAAAAAATTCATGTGATAACTAGAGAACTTCATAGTTCATACTCTCACATATAACTTAATAGATGATGCCGATTGAAATTGGCTTGTACCAATTAGATCAAAATTGAACCACATTTGTATTTGCAGAACATACATGCAAGTAATTAAAGCTCTAAATTTTTGTACAAATCGATTAGTCGAGGACTTGCATCCTATGTATATGCATATGAAGATAGTCTTTTTGCATCGTCTATGTATTGTTAGTTTGTTCATATAGGACAAACATAAAACTGCAATTTTCTTTTCTTAATGAGTCAACTTTGCGACTAAATTTATCATTTATTTATTATTTTGAGCATGTAAATATATAATTGAAAAGTGTTAGCAGTAAAGAATTCAAATAAAAAAAAACTACACACTTATATCAAATAACTCCAATTCAAAATAATAGAGGTGGATATCGGTTGAGTTAGTTGAGTTTCACATAAAATTGAACTCAACCCATCATTTTTTAGTTCAATGAATCAACTTTGAGACTCAATTTATCATTTATTTATTATTTTGAGCATTTAAATATATAATTGAAAAGTGTTAGCAGAAAAGAAATCAAATCAATAAAAACTACACACTTATATCAAATAAGTCCGATTCAAAATAATAGAGGTGGACATCGACTGGGTTAGTTGAGTTTCACGTAAAATTGAACTCAACCCATTATTTTTGGGTTAAGAAATTTTCAAACCAAAACGATTAACAAATACATCTCAACCCAACCCATTATTTAATAGTCTGGTTGGGTTGATTGGGTTAGTTTGTTGAGTTCAATTTAAAAATTATTTTTGTTAAAATTGTTTAATTTTTAAATAGAAAAAAAAAATTAACATCAAGAATATTTAATATTTTGAAAAAAATCAAATTTATTTATACAATATTACATATTTTTTTATCTAAAAAAATTTAAATTTAAAAACACCTTGAGGTAAAAAAAAAATGATAGTAATATTTAAGTATTTTGACTATATTATTCATATTCTTTTTATCAAATTTCTTAAAATAATTCAAGAATTTATATAAGACATGTGTTATATACTATTTCATAAATAATTATCTCAAAATATTAGTTATTAAGTATAGTACTAAATTATTTGTGAATGTTAAACATTTCTATATAAAATGTATTTTTTAAAATATTTTTTTGTAATTTACATATTACGGCTAGTTCAGATTCCATGGGTTGAAAATTTAAGAACCCAAACTAGCCATGAAAAATTCAAATTTATTTAATCAACTAAATGCATTTCTATCTCCGACGTTGTTTACAAACAATTATCATCTTATAATTGATGTAAATACAATAATTAACTAACATTCAAAGTTTGTGCATCTTTTTCCTTTTCAATTTTTTTTTGTTAGTACAGGTTGTAAAGATTGGATACTACTTGAATACATTTTTATTACTTTCACTAATATCATAAACCTTAAACAAGAGGAATCTTTACCCTATTAACTAATTCTTCTGCAATATGACTCAAATATAAACTTTTGAATATAAATGCCAACTACTTCAACTTATACCTTGAGTCAAGCATCATTGCAACAAAGAACAATTTATTCATCTTATCCACATCACCCCAATACATGTCAAATTTAGCTTTCATGCTTCTAGCCCACTTTTTCAAAGTTTCATCAACTCCTCCCATTGCATTCATCAACACAATTTGAATAACATGAAACTCATGGTCATAATTGATAAAGGTAACATACAATGAACAACTAAAGTTGATAGTTCCAGTATAAAACCTATGCAAACTTTCAACAAAAATATTTGCATTCTTCCAATATTTTGGTGGCGTGACCCTATAATGTAATCATTAAAATGATCAAGAAACTCATATCATAGACATTCAACCAATCAAATGCTTTTTAAAATTTTGAAGCTTTTTTCAACATAAGATAGGTAGAGTTCCACCTTGTTCGGACATCCAAGTAAATAAGTTCTTTGGTTTTAATTCCTTTCCATTTCACACACTCTTTTAACTTTTGTTATCTTGAAGGTGAGGATTTGACATATTCGACCATATTTCAAATACTCTCAATTAATAGATTGACCTCTTTTAAACCATCTTTTACTGTTAAATTCAAAATGTATGCGCAACATCTTACATGTAGAAATTCACGATCTATGACTAAGCCACTCTAAGTGTTCCACCTCTTTTTTCAAAATACTTATGGTAGTGGCATTAGAACTTCTTTTTTTTAAAACAAAGGGGCTCTAAAGTCCCTTTCTTTTTATTAATAAAGAGAAAACATACTCACATACTCGGGTGGGATTCGAACTTGGGTTCTTAGTAGAGGGATTGGGAGTCTTACGACCTGAACCATAAGAGATTCCTAAAATGCAATGCAGTAAACGTGGTATTTGAACTTATGTTGTGAACCGTTATAGTAAAACCACTTCTAATACCCTAATTACATATTGAAGCATTAATGAACTTTGCAAGTAGATCTCTTTTGTGGTTGAAAACTGAAATAAAGTATATAATTCTTTTTTGTAGTTTCCAATCATCATCTACATAATGAAAAATTATGCGCATGTAGTTGATATTTTGGCAAGAAGTCCACAAATCAAAAGTGATAGAAACCTTTTACTTAGAGCGTGAAAAAAGCTTTTTAATGATGACTTTTCTTCCATGAAAATCTCATAAACATCACGTGAAATTATAATAGAGATGATATTTGAAATTTAGGCATACCAACTTTACACAATTGTTTAAAACCAATACCTTCAACAAAATTCAATGGAAGTTCATCCATAATAACCAGCTAGAGCATTTCTAACTATTTTTCGATCAAAACTCGAAGCAGTTAATTTGCTATTAGTATTATCTTTACCAACTTGAATGTTTAAAGTTTTATATTTCTTATTGTCATAGTCTCTTTTGTAATTGGGGTAAACCTCAAAATGTTACGGACAAGTTGAAGTCCCATTCTTTTTATTATCAGTGCAGAACTCTCCTACAATAATTGCAAGAACTCCTTGCACATTTAGCATCAAGAGGTGTGAAGTGTTTCCATATATTAGGTGGTGATCTCTTAGGCTTGTTCTTTTGTGATGTTGTTGCTAGAGATTTTGGTAGTAAACTACTACCAATAGAGGTTGGTTTAGTTTGTGATGTATCTTCTTAATTAGGTATGATCTCAAACCAAACTTTTTGAGTTGGTTCCAAGACCAACACAACCCATTAAGAAGAAGCCTTAATTTATGTATCTTCTAGATTAGGTTGGTTTTGAGATCATATCTAATTAAGAAGATACATCACAAACTCCACCAACATCTATTGGTAGTAGTTTACCACCAAAACTGCTAACAACAATATCACAAAAGAATAAGCCTAGGAGGCAACCATTTGATATATGAAAACACTTCACTCCTCTTGATCCTAAACGAGAAATGAGTTCTTGAAATTATTGTAAGATAGAATATTGCACTAATAATAAGAAGAATGAGAGATCAACTTGTCAGAAACATTTGGAGGTTTGTTTACAAAAGAGACAATGATAATAAAAGGCAAAAAACTTTGAACTTTCAAGTTGATAAAGATGGTACTGATAACAAATTAATGATGAGTGCTCGAAAAGTATTAATATTTCGTGATTAATTGTGCTTAATTGTTTGATATATAGATTTATTATTATTGTTTATTCAATTAATTTCATAAATCTATCCATTCGGAGTCACTGGTATATTTTAGTGTATTTCAGGTGTTTTTAGCGTCAAATGAGTCAAATAATGAAAACACGCAAAGACGGAACACTTACGGTGCTCGGATCACGAGTTACGGGCTAAACGAGACAAATATGTAAGCCTTACATAACGAGCCATCACATATGTAAGGGGGTACATGTGAAGAAACTGAAGACAAAGCGCGCCGCGGCGAGGAAAAGTCATGTCGCGGCGGGGAGCTCTCGGGTTTTTACACAATTTCCAGAATTTGTGTTGCGCCGCGGCGGGGAAAATGCATACCGCGGCGCGCCTATTCCTAATGCAATCAGGAATCCCTTACATTTATAAATACCCCCTTAGACCCCCTTTACAACAGAACTCGACCAATTCGTACACAACTCTTAGATTTCACAATTTTGCGACCAAACACTACATTCAATCAGTTTTGAGAGCGTTGCCACACTCTAACGAAGCGAGAGACACTATTCTAAGGATTCAAGGAAGCCAACGACGATCGAAGATAAAGCTTACGGAGAAGAACGCTATCCAATCCATAAGCGGTATTTAGATCTAGGATTTTCTTATTGTTATAGAATTAATTCTTCTTCTCTTTTTGTTAAAGTGTATGATCATATTTTATTTGTCTATGAATATTAATATGAACATGAGCGGCTAGTTTTATTATGGATGTTTAGTTTGCGTTGCCATGTTTGCTAGAATTGTGTATGGTGTATTTTATTTGGAATAAACGAATTACTTTTTGATTAAGAGCATGTTTAGATATTTGATTATGAATTATCATGGGCCCATTTGATGTTCGTAGTTAGGTTGAAAAATCTGAGAATTTAGTTATAGGAACGTCACTTTAACTTTATTCCGAAACACTTAATCGAAGCTTCAAGTTAGTGACTTAGTCATAGCATTAATTTGATTGGCATATTTTCCTTGCGCATAATTTGATTACTATTTGATTTACCCCCGCCAAAGGCAATTAATTAGTTAATCAATAAAGAGACCTACCCCCGCCAAAAGGAGTCTCATAATTAAAAGGAAAGCCGGTAGTTTAGTTTATATAGGATGTTCATGTTATCTCACCATACCTTTTCGATGCAAGCATGGTCAACCAAGCTAAACGTCCATACATCCTCCATTGATATTTGAATTGATTGTTTGCTTGCGATCTTGTTTTTGTTTGATTGTCGTATGATTGTTCTCGTTACAAAAACAAACAACATTTTTACAGTTTTAGTAGCTTTAGGATTCTAGTTACTTAGAGTTTTAGTTTCACTAGAACTCTATTTAATTAGTGTTTTACTTTCATTAGAACTCTATTTAGATTAAAAAGTTAGTTATTTAAGACCACTGCAATTCCTTGAGAGACCGACCTTGGAAGTTGTTTATCACTTTACTACGAGTGATTCGTACACTTGCGAGTACACATTTTAACACATCAAGTTTTTGGCGCCGTTGCCGGGGAATTGGCGTTTTGAATAATTTTCTTTTTAACTTTTTAGAGTTTCTTAATTTTTTTTTTGTTTATTTATTTTATTTGTTATCTTTTTATTTATTTATTTATATTCTAAAAATACAAAAAAAATCAAAAAATCAAAAAATCAAAAAAAAATAGTGCTTTTATTTGCTTAATCTGTGGTGCTTTGATTTCTCTGTTGTTTTTGTTAGATTTTGAAAGGTACCGTTCATAGACAACATCAACAAATTTTAAAATGCACCTAATCCGGCTGGATACTGAAATCCATGAGCCAATACAAGGCCTTTTGAAGAGCTGCATGATATGACAGACATGGAGGTATGTAGCATTTGTGGTTTATATGGGCATTATGCTAATGTTTGCACTTTTGCAGGTGATTACTATGCATCCACTAATTCAAACTTTGATCTTAATGAGGGATGTCACCCACCTTGGAATGATCCCTATTTCAGTACCTATAATCCTGAGTGGGGAAATCATCATAATTCTTCATGGCAAGCAAACTCTACCCCACCTTATGCCCAATACAACATGCAAAGCTCTAATTTTCAACCATATGACCCACCTTATGCACAATACCAAATGCAAAGCTTTCATCCATATCCATCTAGGACAACCTTGGAAGAGAGCTTGAATTCTTTCATACAAGGAAGTAGAGTTTATAATCAACCTAGGAAGCCAACCTTAGAGGAAACCTTGAATGCTTTCATACAATCTACTAATGAAAGGATGGAGTCTATGGAGGCATCAATAAACAGAATAGAAATGCAAGTTGGGCAATTAGCGGAACAAATTCAAAAACAAGAAGAGTTGCCCACTCAAATTGAGCAAGTGAAGGATGACACAATCCTTCAAAGTGGTAAAAATTTTGAAAATATTTATTTTCCTGAAACTTTTGATGATTTACCATTTTATGTAGAAAATACAGATGGGGAGCAAGCAATTCTCAAAGAATGCCAAGCTAAGGAATATCAAATTCTACAAACTTCTATGGAGAACAAGGAGGAATTATCTTCACCTCCCATGCCGCACAAGGGACCTAAGACTTGCAAATCCCCAAATCATTTTCCATACCACTTCCACAAAAGAGTGTGTGCTGTACTTCATAGGAAACAACTACCGAGATGGAAGGACAAGCTTAATGACATATTAGCTCGAAAAATTGATATCACACACTTCAAGATCTTTGATGATGGTGGATAGAAATGAATTAGCAACGTCTTGCTAAGACGTTAAAGAAAGCGCTTGGTGGGAGGCAACTCACCATATTCGGTAGTATCAACTTATTTTCTTTTCTTTATTTTCTTTTTATTTAGTTTAATTTTCTTTTTCAGTTTTTCTTTTTTTTTTTTGGATTGTTTAACTTAGTTTAATGTTTTTCTGTTTTCATCTGACTTAGTTATAATCTAAAATTGGGTTTGAGTTTGAATTGTGTTGCATACACTTTGAGGTTCAATATATGTTCATACACATAAATTCTTCATGAGAAAAGCGAGGAATAGTGAATCGGAGCATAACGAGTAATGACACAATCTCATACGAAAGGGGGGTAACTTCTCACACTTTTTCTTATTTCTTTTGTTCTTCTTTTTCAACATTGAGGACAATGCAGAAAGTAGGTTGGGGGTGGGAAGAATATTCCATGAGCATGAAATATGACCAATTTTAAATTTTTAACTTTTGTCACTTGAATTGTTTTAGGTTAGTGTCGTGTTTACTTGAGTCAATCCGAAAATCTATGATATTAACATGATTGTAATGACGATGACATGTGAGAGATGTTGGACTTTTACCTAAGCAACGAAGCACATAAATGTTAGATTCATCTAATTTGAGGATTTTGTGGTACATGTGGTAGTTTGCATGGTTAGTATAGCTATTTTGATTTGTGGAATGTATGCATGTTCATGATATGTTTTAAGTCTCAACAAGCTCTAGAACCCATTTGAAAACAAATTGAAGCGAAATAATAGAAACAAATGCCACCTAGAAAGTGATTTAGGCCATCCTTGGATCGTTTGGACTTTTCAAGCCTCCCTGTATTATTGTTATCCATAGTATACCCTTGAACTCAACATTGACATATATTGTACTACCCTTAGTGATAAGAGTACTCAATATAATATTTGATTTTCATGAGCAATTATGTTGAATTTATTTTGCTTCATCATAAAAAAAAAAAAATGATGATGATAATGATTAAAAAAATAAGCAAGAAAAATAAAGAAAGAGAATCAAGCAAAAAGATCCAAGGGACATATGGAATTTATAGGAGGATGAAAAAGAACACTTGGTGGAAAAAGTTGAAAATAAGTTTGTGACATAAAAAGTACTCTTGTCCTATCGAGAACATCATTTTCGTACTTTCATAATCACACACCTAACCACAACTTTACAAGCCTAATGAAGTCCTATTGATTCTAGGTAGTTTGATTTCTATATTAGTGGAGATGAGTTTGAAAAATGAGCATATGGAGTTTGCAAGTGCAAAATTCACATTAATATTTTACTTGCACATTTATGAGATATTGAAATATAACCTATGAATATCATGCATGACACGGTCAGATAGTATAACTAACGGGTTTGTGGTTTGATTGGTTGTTCAAAATCCGATTACCATGATGAGTTTGATGTTTAGACTGTTTTTGAGCTTAGGGGATGTTTAACTATTTCATGTGCCATTCGTTATTAACAATTTTTGAGACGTATGCATGGATTGATTCAAGTTTGTTTTGAGTCTTTATTTGTGTCAGTTACGATGTTTGCGGGTATCATCACTGGAAACCCTCACGAGACTATAAATCGTCCACTAGGGCCACCTAGGGGTTTAAAGGCTTGTTGCATATGCTAAATGCAACCGTGTCAATCTACGGAAGTGATTTAGGTTAGGTTAGTTTATTTGTTTGTTTTTAATTTTATTTTAGGTCGCTTCACTTGCTAGAGACTAGCAAGAAGCTGGTTGGGGGTTGTGATGAGTGCTCGAAAAGCACTAATATTTCGTGATTAATTGTGCTTAATTGTTTGATATATAGATTTATTATTGTTGTTTATTCAATTAATTTCATAAATCTATCCATTCGGAGTCACGGGTATATTTTAGTGTATTTCAGGTGTTTTTAGCGTCAAATGAGTCAAATAATGAAAACACGCAAAGACGGAACACTTACGGTGCTCGGATCACGAGTTACGGGCTAAACGAGACAAATATGTAAGCCTTACATAACGAGCCATCACATATGTAAGGGGGTACATGTGAAGAAACTGAAGACAAAGCGCGCCGCGGCGAGGAAAAGTCATGCCGCGGCGGGGAGCTCTCGGGTTTTTACACAATTTCCAGAATTTGTGTTGCGCCGCGGCTGGAAAAATGCATGCCGCGGCGCGCCTATTCCTAATGCAATCAGGAATCCCTTACATTTATAAATACCCCCTTAGACCCCCTTTACAACAGAACTCGACCAATTCGTACACAACTCTTAGATTTCACAATTTTGCGACCAAACACTACATTCAATCAGTTTTGAGAGCGTTGCCACACTCTAACGAAGCGAGAGACACTATTCTAAGGATTCAAGGAAGCCAACGACGATCGAAGATAAAGCTTACGGAGAAGAACGCTATCCAATCCATAAGCGGTATTTAGATCTAGGATTTTCTTGTTGTTATAGAATTAATTCTTCTTCTCTTTTTGTTAAAGTGTATGATCATATTTTATTTGTCTATGAATATTAATATGAACATGAGCGGCTAGTTTTATTATGGATGTTTAGTTTGCGTTGCCATGTTTGCTAGAATTGTGTATGGTGTATTTTATTTGGAATAAACGAATTACTTTTTGATTAAGAGCATGTTTAGATATTTGATTATGAATTATCATGGGCCCATTTGATGTTCGTAGTTAGGTTGAAAAATCTGAGAATTTAGTTATAGGAACGTCACCTTAACTTTATTCCGAAACACTTAATCGAAGCTTCAAGTTAGTGACTTAGTCATAGCATTAATTTGATTGGCATGTTTTCCTTGCGCATAATTTGATTACTATTTGATTTACCCCCGCCAAAGGCAATTAATTAGTTAATCAATAAAGAGACCTACCCCCGCCAAAAGGAGTCTCGTAATTAAAAGGAAAGCCGGTAGTTTAGTTTATATAGGATGTTCATGTTATCTCACCATACCTTTTCGATGCAAGCATGGTCAACCAAGCTAAACGTCCATACATCCTCCATTGATATTTGAATTGATTGTTTGCTTGCGATCTTGTTTTCGTTTGATTGTCGTATGATTGTTCTCGTTACAAAAACAAACAACATTTTTACAGTTTTAGTAGCTTTAGGATTCTAGTTACTTAGAGTTTTAGTTTCACTAGAACTCTATTTAATTAGTGTTTTACTTTCATTAGAACTCTATTTAGATTAAAAAGTTAGTTATTTAAGACCACTGCAATTCCTTAAGAGACCGACCTTGGAAGTTGCTTATCACTTTACTACGAGTGATTCGTACACTTGCGAGTACACATTTTAACACATCAATTAACTATTTTAAGTTTTGATCAAAAAGCAGTTAGAATGAAATTTCATTTAATTTTGTTAAAGGCATTGGTTTTAAACAATTATGTGAAGTTGATATGCCTAAATTTCAAATATCATCTCGTATTACACTTGCACATAATGTTTATGAGAATTTCTTTGTAGAAAAGTCATCATTGAAAAAGCTTTTGTCACGTTCTAAGCTAAAGCTTTCTATCATTACTTATTTGTAAACTACTTGCCAAAATATCAACTACATGTACATAACTCCTCATTATGTAGATGATGATTGAAAACTAATGAGAAGAATTATATACTTTATTCCAGTTTTTAGCCACAAAAGGAATCTATTTGCAAAGTTCATTGATGCTTCAATGCATGATTGGGGTATTGGAAATGTTTTTACTATGACTGTGGACAATGCAATTGGCCACTAATATAAGTAGTTCGAAAAATAGGTGGAACACTTGGAGTGGCTTAGTCCAAGATGATGAGTTTTTACATGTAAGATGTTGCGCACACATCTTGAATTTAATAGTAAATGATGGTTTAAAAGAGGTCAATGTATAATTGAGGGTATTTGAAATGCAATCAAGTATGTCAGATCCTTACCATAAAGATTACAAAAGTTCAAAGAGTGTGTGAAAAGTGAAGGAATTGAAACCAAAAGACTTATCTTCTTAGATGTCCAAATAAGGACGAATTTTACCTATCTTATGTTGAAGACCGCTTCTAAATTCAAAAAGCATTTGACCAGTTACATGTCTATGATGATGAGTTTCTTGTTTTAATGACCACATTGTAGGTCCGCTTTTGTCAGAAGAATGCAAATATTTTTGCATAGTTTTTATACTGCAACTATCTACTTTAGTGGTTCATTGTATGTTACCTCTAACAATTATGCCCATGAGTTTAATGCTATTCAAATTGTGTTGATGAATGCAATGGGAGGGGAAAATAAAACTTTGAAAAATAGGGCTGGAAGCATGAAAGCTAAATTTGAGAAATATTGAGATGTTGTGAATGGGATGAATAAATTGTTATTTGTTACTCCAAGGTATAAGTTGAAGTACTTGGCATTCATATTTAGACGTTATTTGAGTCATATTATAGAATGATTAGTTAATAGGGTGAGAATTGCTATTGAAAAGTTGTTTAAACTTATCATACTAGTGAAAGTGTAGAAAATAAGAATGTAATATTTGGTTTGAATATTTCACTCTATTGTATTGCTTTGTACAGATTACATGAATTTATAATAGAAATAAGACGACAAAAAAGGATAATAATTAAGTACAATGATTTCTACCATATTAACATTTTATTTACTTTCCTTTTTCAAAATAAATCTCAACACTCCCTCTCAAATTCGTGCATACATATCCCACATGCCCAACTTGTCTAAAAACTTTAAGAACACTCGGTTTGAGACTGCTTTGGTGAGAATGTCAGCTAACTGATCTTTTGAACGAATCTTTGGTAATTCCACAATCTTTTCATCCAACTTTTCCTTGATAAAAAATCTGTCTACCTCGACATGCTTTGTACGATCATGTTGAACTGGATTATGTGCAATATCACATGCTGCTTTATTGTCACAAAATATTTGGACGGGTTGTTCAAAAGGCAAATCCAAATCTTGTAAGAGAAGTCTTAGCCATAGTGTCTCACAAAGTACATTTGCTAAACCTCTAAATTCAGCTTCTACACTTGAGCGAGCTACAACATTTTGTTTCTTGCTTCTCCATGTCACAAGATTACCTCCTACAAAGGTGAAGTAGCTAGAAGTAGATCGCCTGTCACCCTTATCACTAGCCCAATTAGCATCAGTATATGCTTCTATATTTTGATAGTTTGTATTTTTGGTGAATAATACTCCTTTTCTAGAAGCAGACTTTAAATATCTCAAAATACGAGTAACTGAGTTCATATGTTGTTCTCCAGGATTATGCATAAATTGGCTGACAATACTTAAAGCATAAGCCAAATCTGGTCTAGTATGAGATAAGTACATCAACCTCCCAACAAGTCTTTGGTATCTTCCTTTGTCAACTGGTACCTGGTTGGATTCAACACACAATTTTAGACCTTCTTCTACTGGTGTATCAACTGGTTGACATACTGACATACCAGTCTCTTATAGTAGATCCAAGGCATATTTTCTTTGATATAAAAAGATTTCATCCTTTGATCGAGAAACCTCGATCCCAAGAAAATACTTTAGGAATAAAGTATGGTCTAAATTGCTCTACTGATAGCCAAATTCTTTCATAGACTTTGTGAACCTGCCAAACCAGGCTCTTGGAGATTGCTTTAATTCATACAGTGATTTCTTTAATCTGCACACTTTTTCATTATGAATTTTTGATATCATACTCCCTTGAGGGAGATCCATGTAGACTTCTTCAGATAAATCTCCATGTAAAAAAACATTCTTTACGTCGAATTGATATAATGGCCAATCTAGATTTGCAGCTAGGGATAACATGACTTGAACGGTGTTCATTTTTGCTACAGGTGCAAAAGTCTCTGTATAGTCAATCTCATATATTTGAGTGTATCCTTTTGCCACCAATCTTACCTTATAACGTTAAATCGTACCATCTGCTTGGTACTTCACTGTAAAAATCCATCGACATCTAACAACTTTCTTTGTTTGTTGGCGATCGACAAATTCCCAAGTCTTGTTTGTTTGTAAGGATCTCAACTCCTCATTCATAGCAGCTTTTCATTTTGGGTCAGCTAAAGCTTCCTGCACACTGTTAGAAATAGATACAACAGATAATTGATTCACAAATGACATGTTTGATTTTGACAAACAATGGTTAGACACATAGTGACTCATAGGATATTTTACTTTACTAGAAAGTTTGGGTTCATATGTGGGTTTAGGAATACCTCTTATGTGACGTTGTGGTAACTGTCTTCTGTTTAGCTCAAGAACAACTTCAGTAAACGATTGGTGTGATATATCGACAGGAGATAGAACCATACTATCCAATGGCTCGATTTCAAGCTGAGAAGTATTCAGTTCGTCAATGGGGTGTTCATCACTTATTTCTTCAGTTATTTGGTTCCCATTGACATTCTGATCTAATGTCGTACCACTTGAATCTAATTCATATATTGCTTGGTTTGGTTCAATCTGTGAGTCATCAACAGTGTAATCCAAGGCTATGCCACTTATATCTAAGTTGCCCACATTTTGGTTTTCACTTCCATCATAATTGAGAGTTTGAATTTTCTTCTGGTACTCCCCCTAAAATTCTGCTTCAGAAAAGTACATTGTATCTTCATTAAAGACAACATCCATTGTGACAAATAACTTTCGAGATGGGGGATGGTAACATCGATATCCTTTTTGATGACTAGCATACTCAACAAAAATACATCGCAATGCTTGAGGAGTTAGTTTGGTACTTTGATGTTTGTGTAGGTGTACAAATATCACACAACCAAAGACACGAGGGAGTAAATTTGAGACAGTTGGGGCAACAACTGCATCTGTTAGGGTTTGGAATGGTGTTTTGAAATTGATGGTGCTAGAGGGGACCCTATTAATTAAATAGACTGCAGAAGTGAGGGCTTCTCCCCAATAAGATAATGACATATGGGCTTCAATTAACAAAGCTCGAACCATGACCAACAAGTATCGATTCTTGCGCTCTGCCACCCCATTTTGTTGCGGTGTGTAGGAGCAAGTTGTGTGATGAATCATTCCTTGTGTCTCCAAAAATTGTTGAAGCTCAGTACTCTAGTATTCTCCACCATTATCACTTCGAAGAACTTGAATCTTTGTACGATATTGAGTTTCAATCATTTTATGGAACCTTTGAAATAACGAGTTCACTTCACTCTTAGATTTCATCAAGCATAGCCATGTCATCCTTGTACAATCATCAATAAATGTTACAAACCACCGTGACCCACCCAAAGTAGTAACTTTAGATGGATCCCAGACATTAGAGTGAATAGTCATGAATGGAAGTGGACTTTTGTTCAATCGTAAAGGAAATGAAGCACGATGACTTTGTGAGAGTTCAGAAACATCGCAGTGAAAACTTGAAACATCAACTGCTAAAAATAAATTGGAAAATAACCTTTTTAGATACCCAAAGGAAGTATGCCTTAAAACGGCAATGTTATAACCATATTTCTTTCCTTTTTCTTTCTTCAGAACCAACCACTGTTAGTGCTTGTTGTGAGCTTTCAATACTCTTTGGGTCTAAATCTAAGTAATATAGCTTCCCCTATCGAGTACCACAACCAATCATTTTTCTGATTTTGATGTCCTTAAACACACAATAATTAGGCCAGAAAATTACAACACAAGATAATGTAGTGGTTATTTGAGAAACAAACAACAGGTTATAATCTAAAGACGGAACAACTAAAACAGACTCTAATTTTAATGTATCTGTTAGAGTTAAAGATCCTTCCCCAATGATTGGAGTTGAAGTACCATTTGCAATAGAGACAAATTGTTTTGTAGAGGGTTGAAGTGAAGAAACATGTCTAACATCATTTGTCAAGTGATTTGTTGCACTAGAATCAATTATCCATGTATTATTCAAAGTAGATGTAGAAATATTTAAAGCCTTACCAATATTGTCTGCATAGATTACTAATGCCGATGCTTTATCGATAATATCATTTGCTGCCTTGGTTTGAACAATTGGAACATATTTGATGTTGGGGTATTCAATTTCGTCACTCATTTGATATCTCACCTTTTGTTTTCAATCTAAATAAATCTCTGCTTCAATTTAGAGACAATCAGAAAAGGAATTTCGTACGTTGGTTGGCGGCAGCATAAGCGACGTTTGTTTGCGGTTGCAGCAGCGTCTGTGGCGGCAACACAAGCTGTGGCGGCGTTTGTTTGTGGTCTATTTGGTGTTTTTTTTTTGTTTAGTTTTTTTGATTGGATGGTGCAAGCGCGATGGGTGGTTGAGTGGGTTGGCTGGGAATGAGCGGCAGGGGTGATCTGTGTTTGTGGTGGTTTCTGATTTGGCGAGTTTTTTTTTTTTTTTATTCACAGAATCCTAATCGGCTTTGATACCATGTAGAAAATAAGAATGTAATATTTAGTTTGAATATTTCACTCTATTGTATTGTTTAGCACAGATTACATGAATTTATAATAGAAATATGACGATAGAAAAGGATAATAATTAAGTATAATGATTTCTACCATATTAGGAATGATCTCTACCATATTAACATTTTATTTACTTTCCTATTTCAAAATGAAACTCAACAGAAAGGAATAAAAAATGATGGGTCATCTTCAAGTCGTATTCAATCATCACAACCTGTACTAACAGGAAAAATTGAAAAGGAAAAGGATGCACCAGCCATGAATGTTAGTCAATTTTTGTATTTACATCAATTACTGGATGATAATTGTTTGGAAACAAAGTCTGAGATAGAAATGTATTTCGATAATTAGAGTGTTAATCTTGCTATTATTTATTGTCCTTTCACTGTGGTGGAGATCAAATATTGTAAGCTATTTTATCCTCTCTAAAATTGCACGAGCTGTCTTAGTAGAACTGATATCTATAGTTGCATCTGAATCAACTTTTAGCACTAGAGGACGTGTAATTGATCCATATAGAAAATCTTTGCATCTTAAGATGGTGGAAGCTTTAATTTTTTCTTAAAGATCAATACTTGCAAAATTTGATGCTCTTCAAATTGCAGTGGATAAGGATCTTCCCTAGTATACAGGTATAACGAATATATTTGAGCCACTTGAGTTGGGTAAATATGATAAATAATACATACTTTAAATATTTATTTAATTCATTACAATTTAAATTATTTAATCCATAATTTAATACTTTATTCTTGTAAATATATTTGGCAAATATCAAACCTCATTGACGAAATCAATGGTTTGAGTTGAAGGTCAAATTATGTTTCATTCTAATATTTTTATTTTATTAATATGTAACAAGCTTACGTTGTGCTTAGAAATGAGAGCTTGGAACATGGTTGAAATTTTATTTTTTGTATGATTTTTCATGGATAATTTTAATATTTTACTCTCATTTTCTATTTTGTAATAGATGATGTGTATTAAAGTTTTGAACTTCTATGTTTTGATTTTTGATTTATTATTAATTTGTTATGTTTAAGAGAACAACTATTTTCATTTTCGATAATATTTTAAAAAATTGTCTTCTAATTTGTTACTGTGAGATAAACAAATTTTGCTTATTTTTGTCGTTAGAGTTTGAATATTTAAGTGAAATTCATGCGAGTACATCTGTACTAGGTACTTTTTTTCTTTCTTATCCACGTGAGACACTAATTTTATATAATTTAATTATTTATCCATTATAACTACATCATCTTTCATATTTTTTGTTAGAATTAGCATTTTATGAATAACATTATTGATGACTTAGATATAAAAATTAGCAAATTTTGATGGATAAGTCATTACTATTGCTTATTTGTCTCAATTTTAAGTCTTTCTTACATTTTATATTTGATATGGATAATGATTAAATGTAAGTGATTGAAATATATATTTTTAAATTTATGTATTATAATAAAATCCTTCTATGCATAAATAATCTAGTTATTTTACTGGTTTCATTTTTAACACCTCTCAGTGAACAAAACAGATGTTCATTTTCTTCTAACACTAAAAAACATATATTCATTTACGTTATAAGAAAAATGTACATATATTTTTTTTCCTGAATGGGGTTAAAAATAAAACTTTATACATGAAGGGAGGTCATGCTATATAATTAAACCATAATAAAATTAACATTAAAAACTTTAAAAACTATAATAAAAAAGATTAATGAATAAACTTCATTAGCAAAAACAAAAGGAGAAATTTCCTTAAATAAATTCAAACAAAAAAATTAGTTTAAATTAAATTGATTTTTCAAATTTATTGATTTGGTTCTTAAAATCGAATATATTGGGTTAATTTTGGTCTAAACTCAAATCAACTCATATATTTCACCCCTACATTTTAGATAATTGAGTTTGATTTTTGCTCTTATTCTCCCATTTATGACGAATTTGAATAGAATTTTTGAAGAATTTTGCAAATTTTATGATGGCATAGTTTTTATAGTTTTTTCTTAGAAATTGTGTATTGTAACATCTGGCTAGAAGTATTTGAATCAAATTTCCTATGCAATCGAATCTAGAAAATATTGCAAATTTTATGATGGTATATTTGTTGGAGTTTTTACTTAAAGATTGTTAATTTTTTTCTTTTGGTGTCATTAATGAAACATATATTGGATGATAAAAAAAAAAAAATGAAACATTTCTTTGACCCAATAAAAATTGCGTTCGCCATTCTGTATGCGCCGATGTTGGGCTGGGTTGAACATGAATTTTCAAATGAAATGAAATTCCAAATTTTGGTCACAAGAAAAGTGAGCTATTTGCCTAAATAGCATGCATTTAGTTAAAAAATTAAATTTTCCAAAACTAGCAATAATAGGATCAAAACTGTGAGTTTTAATTACATTAAAATTAAATAAGTTACAAAAATATCCTTACTTATGTGATATGTAATATCAGTATGTAAACTGATTTACATAGTATGTAAAATGATTTACATACCAATATATCAGTATGTAAATAAGTTTACATACTATATAAACTATTTATATAATATGTAAATAATTTACATACTAATATAATAGTATGTAAATAGATTTATAGTTTTCACTTTTGCAACTATTTTGGGATTTGAGGGAAATAATTGATCAGAGAAGACATCAAAAGAAGTTTTTTTTTTTTTAAGCAACAATAACAGGGAATGTAAAGCTTGAAATACATATTTCTTCTAGAAGTACTCATCAACCAGCTCTCTCCTGATATACTTCTGGATGCATTTCGTGGACCTTTTCTGCTTTTTACGTAATCAAAATGAGAGGCAAATTAAGCACACAAGAATAATCTTAAGTATTTCAAACTTTTTTTTTTTTTAATCAAACTGGAGAGACAAGCTAACTATCTTTTTTTTTTTTTATGTAAATGAGTTTACATAGTATGTAAACTGATTTACATACTATGTAAACTCATTTACATACTATGTAAACTCATTTACATAGTATGTAAATCAGTTTACATACTATGTAAAGCAGTTTATATAGTATGTAAATGAGTTTACATACTATGTAAATCAATTTACATACTATATAAATTGTATGTAAATTAGATTAGTCAGTTAAAACATAAATCCCTTCTGAATTTGCACCATTTTCATGGCTTTATCGAACCTCAATTTTCTTTATTGTGTGTATTCTCTTCCTGACTTTTTTGTTATTTGCAAATGCTAAGAATTGAAGAATTTGGTCAAGATTTTCAGAAATATACTGATCTGAAATAGATTTCTCGCCTCTTACGGTGACATAGTAGGCAATCTTCTCAAACATATACTGATGTGAAATAATTTGTTTAAATATTACTTAAGATGTGCTGATTTTTCTTCTTCTTGATTCTTTAATATTTTCAAACAACCCTATTCCTTGAATGTTCTAGAATAAAAAACTGGGTTTTTCACGACATGGTGGCCCAGTTTCATTTATGCAAGTGCTGCCATAAACCATTAGCATTCAAAAAGCATTCAAGGACAAGTTTGTGGACAATCGGTCCAACTGATGGTAATTAATTCAATATAAATCTCCAAAATTCAAAGCCACACAAACAGAGAGAGCACACAAACAGAGAGAGAAATAGAGGCAAACGATTATGGCAGAAAATGATCGAAGAAGAAAGAGCTAGCAATGAGGACAAAATTGTAAACTCTAATTTATAGAACGCTGTCGTACAGCGAAAAAAGAGAAAACTGATATTGGGTTGTAATCTATGCTATTACAAGGCATTAATTCCAAGAAAAGCCGATCAGGGGCTTTGTATTGACTATTGGGTCAAATCAATATTTTTGTTATATATATTTTTTAAATTAAAAGAAAATTAATTAGAGGAGTAATTTATATTTAGTACCAATAAATAACCATCTTATACATAAATAATTTAATTATTTATTTTATTTTATTCTTAATTTCACTTAGATGTAAAAAAAAATGTTCATTTTTTTCCAATACTAAAAAAGAGGATTATGTCATATAATTAAACCAATAAATAATTAAGTAATATTATTTCAATGTATCGAACTTTACTTCAAATTATGAATATAAAATAATGTCATAAAATTGTCAAATGTATATATTTTTTAAATTTAAAATTTAACACATACTTTTAAACAAATTATGAAAATAAAAATTTCATAAATATTATCCAAAAATTTATTATAACAAAACTACTCTTTTGCCCAAAAATACAATACTATTAGTGCCCTTCATTCAAAAATATTTGATACTTAACGAGAGCTCTAATCGAGTTTGGTTTTTTGAGACTATGTCAAATTTGACATGTCTAAATAAAATATTAACGGTATATTTAGTGCATCGTATTGAAAAAATTAAGTATAATCGTATTGTACTAAAATATATTGAATTATATTATAATTAGTCTATACAGTGTTTAGTGAAAAGCTGTATAATATAATCGTATTAAATTGATTATATATATTTTATTAAATAATTTATATTTAAAATGGTGTTTTATTATAAAATTTATTTAAATTAATATTTAATTCATTTTTTATATTTTTATTAATTTAAAAAAATATTATTTTTAATTTGTGATAAAAGATAAAGTTAAGACATATAACTTTATAATTAAAAATTCAAACAAACTAAGTTGATTGCTCAGTACGGTTTAAACCTACACTCCTTGGTCGTACAAATTTTTTACATAATCATATTATTTTTATACTATATGATACGTTCTGATTTTATAGTTAAATGCATGATTATATATAAATTATACAATTACGATATTTAGTACAGTGTAATAAACATCCCATAAAGATATTTAGCAAATAGAGCAAAAGTTAGAGTAAATAAAATACATTTTGTTATTTTATTCCTTATCAATTATTGGTAGTGACTAGTGTCTAGTCACTAGTAAGGACTAATCATTAAAGGAAAAAGGGCTCCATGGGCCCAACCTTTTAAAAAGTTGGCATTTTAGTAGCTAATTTTTTTGAAAGGTTTTATGTAAGGGTGACTTGTATTCTAAGTCATTTTATTTGTGTTATTTGGACATTTTGATCACTTAGTTTTGATTAGGGATACTTAAGTCACTTCGTTTTTTAAATTATAATACTTTAATCACTCTTTGAATGGTAAATGAATATTTTATTAATATAATCAATTATCTAAGTTTTTAAAGGGGCAAAATGTCTTCTCTCTTCGTTCGCAAGGGAGATAATGGCGAATTTGACTGATATTACAACTCCAACAAAAAAAACTCATATTACAGGTTTCTAGCTGTTGCAAGAGAGGCGTAGAAAAGTGGATATATATTTTGTTTGTGCTATTGACGGCGCTGAAATGGTAAGTAGAGATGACGTTAGCTATGGAAGTAAAAGGTGAAGGTGTTGATAAGGTCCTTATCTACGATATCTCTTGCAAATTTTTTTTCTTGTTTTGGCTAGGTTCAGGATGTTCCAACGATAAGGGCTAAAAATCACATTATAGGTGGCAATAGGGGCTAGAGTCACGATGGATGTGGCATCTGGAAAACACATGGGGAGTCATGACAAGGGCTAAGATTTATGATGAGGGCTGCATTTTAAGCTAGGTTTTGAGAGTTCGAGGTGGAGAAAGGCGGCGGAAGGTGGGGTGCAACTACTGTTGAAATTGGAAGGAAACATAAAGAAAGACCCTTTTTCCCCATTAAAAACTTTTGTTGTTGGTTATATTAATAAAATATTCATTTACTATTCAAAGAGTGATTATAGTGTCCTACTTTTAAAGAAATAATGATTTAAGCATCCTATGTAAAAGTTGATTGATCGAAACGTCCAAGTATCATAAGCAAAGTGACTTTTAAGGTAATTTATCCTTTATGTAAGTTCCTTATTTTTAAGATGCATGTAAGTCCAAATTGTGTTAATTATTTTAAGGGTGAAGAGCCACACTAGTTCTTTTGTTTACATAAAAGGTGTCATTTAGTCTTTTTGTTTGTAAAAAAGGTGCTAAGGAAGGATATTTGTTATTTTTTTTAACTTTATTTTATTATTAAGATCTACATATGATTAAGCAAAAGAGGACAGAGTGGTCATATTATCCAAATTAAAATTCCTACCCATTCGGAAGCCCCAAAAGCATATTAAAATCCTTTTTTTTAGCATCCTAATCTTCACCATCATTTTTTTTCACACTTCTTTTTCTCTGTAAAAATTTGTTGATTCCTATTTCCATCTTCATCTCCAGCTCACACGAAAACTCCATATTCGTCATCTCATTTCTCTCCATCTCTCCTTAGTTTTTTTTTTTTTTTGCAATAATGGAATAAAACATGAAAATTATCCCATATTGCTTTTGAGGGATTAAGTCTGAAATATCAACTTCATCGACTTTAAAAAACCCTGGGAGGTAATTTTTTGGTTATTCAATGGTATGTAATGTTTTTTTACAAACTATTTTAGATTCCTAGTTAGGGACAAATAAATGTGAATCCCTTCTTATTTTTGTATTTTTGTCATCTTTTAAGGATTTAATCCTTCTTACAAATACCAAACAAATCTTTGTTTCTTCTCTCTTCCTTCGATTATCTATTTTACTATTAGAAATGGGTGGAGGTAGTTCACGAATTGTGAGTTAATGAAATTTTGAGATTTTTATTTTGGGTCTAAGAAACGAATGGGTTAGTGGGTATTAGGGATGTTGGGTTATTGGGTATTGCAACTTTTGGTTTTTATTTTTTTTAATATGCATGAAATGACAAATTTTTCCTTTTCAATATTTTAGCTTGGAATATTTTAATAATAAAATATTAATCACAAATACAAAAAAATTTTATTGGACCCTTTTCTTATAAGCAAAAGGACTAATGAACATATTTTGTAAAGTAGAGAACTAAATACAATTTTTTTTCAAAACAAAAGGACCTGTATAATACTTTTCTCTTATTTTAATTTTGCTACTATTTTGATGACACTTGTAGGAAGATTTTATCTATAAATAGGATACTCAATAAGGAGAAGACATTGTTGTCTTTTTTTTTTTTTTTTTAAAATCAAATAGCATTTTGTATAATTTAAACTTGTCATTTGAAACAATAAGAAAAGCAAATCTTATTGTCACATCGCTAAAATATTTGTTTAAGTAAATTGAAGATGTTTAATTACTAATTTCTTTGGTTATATATGTTTAATCATTATTATTCCGTGGCAACATACACCTCAAATTGCTAAACTTTGATAAGTGTGTATAAAATATTATTAATCCTTATTTCAATAATATAAGAAGGCAAACAATATTTTTATACGCTTATCATAATATATGTTGATGTTGTTTTTTGTCAACATCAGAAAATGTTGTACTTCTTTTTATTATGGACATGCGAACAGAGAAAACAAGCTAGGACTTTGGACCATCACGTGGTGTGATGGCCTTTGTCCCTTCGATGTTTAAGTCGGTTCGGGTAATGACGATGAAGGAGGAAACCTAAACCCCAACTCAGTGATAATAGGGAGAATAATAAGTAAAGACAAAGAGAATATAAAAGTTGTGTGTATTATTCGTTATATTATGAGATATGTTATGTCCATTCTTACTTGTCTGTGATTGTGTACAAGGTTCATATACATAAGGGATAGATATATACTTTTGTCGGTTACTTATTCTAAGAGATAGACTTATCTTAATATCGAAGATTATACCTATCTAATCATTTCTCGTCAAATTATTAGAGGATATTTAGCATTTAATTATTTAGTGATTATTTATTTAATAGTTGGACTTATCTACTGACTTAGCACTCATTGCGCTGGGCTGCAGATCATATTATTGAATAGAACCAACAATATTATACCACGTAGCATGTTATTTTACGTCTACCATATTGACTTCTTTTAGTAACTTAAGAATGGTTAATAATACTTCTATTATAGTTTTTTTGAAAGGAAAAATGTAATAAGAGATTAATTAGCACATTAATAAATAATAAAAAAAAAAAAAAAAGAGAGAGATAATGTGAGATTAGCACTCAAGGGATTAGTAGTTCCTTTTCAAATTTCAAAATACGTACATTAATTATACGATATTCTTTCTTTATTTATTTCCTTTTTGATTTTCCCGGAGACATATTCCATTTTTCATAATTTATTTAGACAGAGCAACCATTCGCTTAATGGATGGTACGCATTTGAAGATTTTTTTGTCTTATCTTATTAAATGACTAGAGGTAAGATTGCATCAACTTTTTGATTCAGAGCTGAAACTATAGTATTGTAGTCTCTCTCTCTGTTTTTTTTTTTCTTTGAATTTTACATACAGCTAATACTTACAGAGAAAACCTTCACTATATGCAATATGCATATGTTCACTATATTATCGGATCAACCTTTTAAAAAAAAAAAAAAGAGAATTATCACATCCACCTTATTTTTTTTATTTTAAAATATACAATAATTTTCAGCCTAGTTAATTCCCAATGAGCTTTTATTTGTGTGGGTGCCAAATATATGATAGACTCGTTTATCCAGTTTTCAATATTATATTTTTGTGAGATACATCAACTACGGACGGTATTATAAGAATAAGTGTATTTAAAATTATTTTATATTTTAAAATTAAAAAGAAAAGAAAAGAAAAGAAGAGTGCATTTGATAAAGTAGTAGATATGCACAATCTCATTATAAAATTAAAATATTAAATTGTATGGTTGTAGCCAAATAAATAAAATCCATTGTACGATAGAACTCTATTGTAACAGTGAATAGAATATCAAACTTCAAACTTATATATTATCTCATATATAGCAATACGATCATTGACCCCAAAAAAAACTAAAAAATTTATATAGCAATACTCTAACCAGTCCAATTTAGTGTCTCTGCTACTCCGAATATATTAGAGTTAATTTCACCGTTAGTCATGGCAGTGGAAATTCGTGAACGCGCAAGTCACAGTGCATCAAGTGACAGTGGGTTTTGCAAGACTGACAGAGTTAAAAAGTCTAATGAGTCAATAGAGAGAAAAGTGGAAGACATGAGAAACGTCTTCTTAGGAGCACAAGACATAGAAGATTTGGATTTTCTGTACAAAGAAGATTTGGTTGAGCATACGAGAAGAGGAGAAGCTATGAGGTCTTTCAAGAGGAAGAAGAGGAGGAGTAGTGGTACTAGTAGTTGGTTCTCATTCATATGTTGTCTTGACTGTTTACAGATTTTGGGTTTGGCTCCAGTTTGAAAATTTTGAATATATTTTTTCCTGCTTCTCTCTTTTATTTTTGTTACTTCTATTCTTCTCTTTTTGTTACTTCTATATATTATTATTGTGTCAATTGTATATGACTTTTTATTTTTTATTTTTTATCAAACTGAATTAGTACAAGTCTATTTCTATTTTCCGTGTAAAAGTTAAATTACATATTAGCATTTTGGCCAGACTTATTGGTTTAAACTATTGAATACTCTATATCCACTACTTATTTGATTCCCTTCTGCCGTTATTGTTGCAACATTCACCAGCGATAAATCATTTAGGATACTCAACTTGTTTTTTCTTCATCCATTTGTGCTTTTTTAAAATTTTAACCATTCACTTTTTCGATAAATTTAAAACTATTAATATAAAATAATATTAAACTTCTCTTGAATTAAAAAAATAGAAACAAAAATAAGTAAATGATCAAAATCCATGATGAATATATTCTATAAGATATATATTCCAAATGCATACATAATTAGTTGAAATATTAGATTAATAGTTAGTTTCCTTATTAGCGTCGAAAATTATTATAATTAAGATATTAAGATAATTATTTTAATATTTTTTTATTAATTTATGAGTCTTGTTTAGAGTTTTATCAAAATTTTAGTTTATTATCCCTATAAATATCAATGTAATTCTTTCAGTATTATAATGAATGAGAATTAGAATGTCTTTATTTGACTTTTTGGTTATCTTCTCAGCTTACCTTGATTACCTATTATTTTAACTTTCACATTTGTTCTTTCTTTTATTTTATATTTATATTTTCTTCCGTTTTATATTTTAATATGGTATCAGAGCTATCCTGTTTCAAGGCCTAACAACTCTAATTGTTGAATTATGAGTGTTTGACCTGTATGGTGCATAGAACAATACTTGTAAGTGAGTAATGGATGTATACAAGTAATGTTGACCCACATTCTAACAACTTAAGCATTTAAGAGATCACCTCACACTCTGGTAGCCAGACTCAACCTCTTCCCGTTACCCTGTAAACACCCTTCAACCTTCTCATCTAGGATTTCTCTTCAAATTTATGAATATTCCCAATTTAGTTTTCTGGGTTCTGTATTGATCTTTGCCCCCCATTGGTATCAACAAGACACAATTTTTGATCGAATTAAGCAGCCATATACAATAATGATGAGAGCTACAACATCGAGATTGTATAGAACTGGTGAACTTCTCATTTGAGAATCTAAGTACCACAAGATTATTTCCAATTCCATCTCTCGGATTCAGAATTCCAAATTCGATAGGAATTGGAATAGCATCCAAAAAATACGATTATGATGCCTTTGTAGCGCTTATGGCAGTAGCAGAAGCAGCTTCTATGGCAACTCAATTCTACATATTGCATTCCGTCGAATATTATCCGTACAACGACGGCAACCCATGTCAACGATTTTCTCTCAGATTATTCTACTTCCTTTTAATCAAAACCTAATGGAGGTCAATTGGGTTCACTGTTAAATAGGCGGTCATGGTTTTCCACTTCCTCTAACAATGATGGGGCAACGCCAAAGCAAGCTGCGAAACAGAGCAAAGCGATCACAAGTGTTGCTAAGGGACCTCTGGAGCAACAAGTGGTTGACATGAAAATCCTTCGTACTCTTGCCGGTTATTTGTGGATGAGAGATAATACTGAATTTTGTCTCAGGGTCGTTGCAGGTTTGGGTTTTCTGGTTGGAGCCAAGGTCCTGAATGTTCAAGTGCCCTTCCTTTTCAAGCTTGTTGTTGATGGGCTAACGACAGCAACTGGACATGTTGGTGATCTTACTTCCTTTATGGCAGCTAATCAACCTATGTTAGCATTTTTTGAAACCCAGCATCAGTTTTGATTGGATATGGGATAGCACGTTCTGGAGCTTCTGCTTTTAATGAACTACGAACTGCTGTGTTTTCGAAGGTGGCTCTTAGAACAATTCGATCTATCTCTAGGAAGGTCCTCTCACATTTGCATGAACTTGACCTCCAATATCATCTTAGTTGAGAAACAGGTGCAATAAATAGAATAATTGATCGAGGAAGCCGAGTAATAAATTGGGTTTTATCATCTATGGTGTTCAATGTTGTGCCCACCTTCTTGGAGATATCTATGGTCGCAGGTATACTGGCTTACAAGTTTGGGGCACCTTTCGTATGGATTACCTCTCTATCAGTTGCTGCATACATTGCTTTTACAATGATAGTGCACAGTGGCGGAACAAGTTTAGGAAGGTCATGAATAAGGCAGATAATGATGCGAGTACTAGAGCAATAGATTCTCTTATCAATTATGACACTGTCAAATATTTCAATAATGAAGCTTTTGAAACAGAAAAATGTAATGAGTTCTTAAAGAGGTATGAAGATGCTGCTTTGAAAACACAAAATAGTCTTGCATAGTTGAACTTTGGACAAAATTTTATATTTAGCATAGCTCTATAAACAGCTATGGTGTTGTGCTAACATGGTATCAGAGTAGTGTTCGATCTTGAATATTTTTAATCTACTTTCTAAACGTAGTTCTATCCTTTCTCTATCATCTGCCATACATATACCTCCACTGTTATCGCAGTCTGCTTTAGTTTCTCGACTTCATTCAATTACTAGTACTACTCATCTTCAGTTCAATTTCTTCAAAAGGTTGTTGGTTGGTTCTTTTATGTTCGAAATTCAAAAAAGACTTTATCTTTCTTTTTTAGTTTCCTCATTCAGCAAATTGCCACCGCTGTCGTTGTCGTCATTCACGTCAATCTCATGGCCTTATGACTGTTGGTATCATCCATTTTTACCGCTGTCACTACTGTCATTCACATCAACCTCACAGCCTCACAACTATTGGTATTGGTCTCAACCTCACGATCTTGTAGTCGTCGTTTTCTAGAAAGATAAACTGACTCATAGTCGTTTCCTAGAAAAACCAACTAGCTCACCGTCGTGCACTACCATCACCAATTCCATATCTCACCAGCACAAAAGCATCTTTGAGGTTTAACATTAATTATGACAGATCTATTTTGATTTTTTGCTTATTTATGTTTATGTATGTTGTAATTATCCAAGCTAAACATAGATTATATTTAGTTTGAGGGAGAGAATTAAAATATTAGATTAATAGTTAGTTTTCTTCTTCCAGTGGGTGATTGAAATTAAACTAAATACTTCTTTGCAGACATAGTCGAAAGCTTGAGAACAAAAACCAAGTGATATTGCAAATAAATAAAAGGAACCTCACTTTAATAACTACTTAAAAATCAAACTTAATTAGAATCACAAATATTTCGATCCATTTCCAATAAATATACGATAGATTTAATAATTTACAAAAGTTTCTCTTTAATCCAATTTATACTAGTTCATCTCTCTCACCTTCAGCATCCTCTGATCCTTGTTCTTCGTTGCAACAATGGTGGTGGTGATGAGTTTGTCGTTGTAAACTTTAAAGAATTTGAGGGTTAAAAGTGTCATTTGTATCTTACCAAAACACAATCGTTTTGCTATATTAGGCAAAAAGTCAATTTTTGTTATATACGTATCATTTCAGGAAATTAATACAAAATTGCTAGCTCTAGATCCACTCTCCTTTTCTGGTCAAAAATTTCATCATTAGTCGTCAATTAAAAAACAAAAATAATACCCTAAAAAATTTAAATTATATATTTTAAAAATTTTAAAAAAAATTCTGCTATCGAACTATGAAGTTATTACAAATATACAATCAATTTTTTTTTTGTTACATCCATACCATCAAACTTTTAATTATTATAAATTTACCGTTAACATTAAAAACACAACAGGGATTATAAGAAGTCACACATGCAATGCACGTGTTTTTCTCCTCCTCCTTATAATTAATTTCTAAAATTTTTAAAAAATAAAAATAAAAATTAAAAATAGAAATCCACCACAACACCTCCATCAACCCATCTCTTAGTCTCATGCCACCCATAGTTTTCCTAAAACCACCGTTGTGCCACCAATTCGTAACCTACCAAATTTACTGATACCTATTTTTGCACCACCACTAGAAAAGTCACCCCCAAAGCCTAAACTTTACCAATTCATCGCATCACATAACTCATTCTCATCAATGCCTTCATCATTTTTGCCACTAGAAGACTTATTTTTATCAACTCTCTAGGTTATCAATAAACAGAGTGTTACCATTTCATCAATTATCTAAGTTCTAGCTCATCCTCTAATAACATAATTAATAGAGTGGGCATTTAAGTGCCAATGAGGAGTATAAATTTCATTATTGTCAAGCACACCTCTTTCTTCACTAAGTTTAAGATGAGACAAAATTGGGAGGCTGAAGCTATTCACATTTCTCAAACAACTTGGGTAATCATCTAGAGTGTAAATATTAGCTCTTGATGGGTCACCAATGTTCTCCTTAATCTTAATGAGCAGACAGTTTCTTCAAGTCTATTTTGACGACTAGACCACTGTCTTCTTTGTTCCATCTCTCTTTCACCCTCACTATCATATTCTCTTAAGCTTTCTAGTTGTCTCAATATCAATTTTTAGACCTTTGGCTAACAATCTAGAGCCCACTCCATTGTCAATTTATGCTACGATTTGGATTTTTTCTTTTTTAGTCTCGTGTATTAAAGCTCAATTTAGCACATATTGTTGCTTTTTGTTGGTATCTTTTGAGGTTTAAGTCAAAGCTTCAATCTTTTGTCAGACTCATAGTTTAAGGAAATTACTCAATTTTAATTTTGATAGTTGAGATTCGTTGCCTTTGAGAGAGATTCTATTTCTAATTTTTTTTAATTTCAAAAATTAATTATAAGGAGGAGGAGAAGAACACGTGTGACTTCCTGTTAAATCCCATTATATTTTTAATATCAATAGTAAATTTATAATAATAAAAAAGTTTAATAATATGCGCGTAACAAAAAAAATTCGGTACTTTATTTGTAACAATTTTTATAATTCGGTAGTAGAAAAATTTATTTACTCTTAAAAAAGAACTATTGCATCATTTTTTTAAACGCCCATTTAATTAAATATCGTTTAAATTAAATTATAGTAATTTAAACTCATTCAATATATTATCTTTATTATTTTAAATTTTAAAAGTATTATTTTTAATAATTTCCCTTTCTTTCCTTTTCGGATACATGTTATACAGGTACGTGCTATTGCCAAACATTGTTTTAGCTCTTTTTATACTATCCAGCTGATTTATAAAGGAATGACAAACCAATAAGAGTGTCAATTCGTGCGAGCTAGGCTAGTTCGAGCTGACCCAAACTAGCCTAGTCCAAATTGGTTCAACTCTAGCTCAATTAAAATTTAATTCGAGCTAGCAAAGGTGAGCCCAAACCCAAACTAAACACAAACGAGCTAGCTTAAACAGGCTCAAATTAGCCCGAATTGTTAATTATATATATATTTTAGTT
Organism: Elaeagnus macrophylla; assembly: GCA_029378325.1. NCBI lineage: Eukaryota > Viridiplantae > Streptophyta > Magnoliopsida > Rosales > Elaeagnaceae > Elaeagnus > Elaeagnus macrophylla. Next base: position 72,743,226 of record CM055640.1, on the reverse strand, counting down.
AATATGACTTTTTTTATTAAAAAAATATGTTTAATAATTAAAGCTCAAACAATATTACATAAAATAATATATATATATATATATATATATATATATATATATATATATATATATATATATATATATATATATATATATATATATTAGACAATAACTAAATGCATTAGAAGCTGTCATGCCCTCATGAAAACTTACATTTAGAATAAAGAGTTTTCAAGTCCAAATAAAATTTTTCTAGCTATTAAACAAAATAAATAGAGATGAGTACATCAAATAAATATACTTACTAAAAAATGAACAGTTAAAGTAAATTAAAATGTTACAAGCAAACATAACTTTTTTTATATGCATAAGAATAAAACTTTGACTATTACATAATATATAATTCTCAAAACAATGATCAAGTAGAAAAGAGAATAACATAACACAAGTTGATAAAAAAAATTAAAATTTTTATTTCAAAAATTAATATCTAATCAATTTAAAAATAGAAACTTCATAATACTAATTCAAATTAAATATAAATATTATTTTTTTGTTTAAAGAGTTAGGTAGATTTAAACGTTAAATATATTAACATCAAAGAATGTAGCATAATATTGTGACAAAATGAATAAATTATAACTATTTATTCATTATCAGCTTATTTTTTAAAATAAAAGGGAAGAAAAATAATTAATATATCATAAAAGAGAAGTACTAAAAGAAATGAAAGATTATTTTAATTTTAATATAATTTTTTTTATTTTTTTATTTAAAATTTTATTTTATTTCGGGCTAATGGGCTGGCCCTAACCTAGCTCAAATTTTTGTGTGTTATTCGAGCTGGGTCGAAACAAGCCCAAATTTAATTTGATTCCTGTTTGATTTGGATTTTTTAATTCAGGTTCGATTCGATTAATCAAGCTATAGCACAAATTACCACCCCTACAAACCAGGCGTTAACACCATGTAATTTTATTGGGATATGATGTGGCTCATGCATGGAGAATAGTAGTACGAGCTGTTATTAAAATATATATTTTATTAAGGATGTATTTATTAATTTATTATAAAAATTAATCTAAAATTTGAATAAAAATTAATCGGAATGAAGGGAAGAAAAAAAATAAAAAATAATAATTTTTTTCAGATGTTTACCAAAAATTGTAATGAATTAAATAAAAATATTAATGTAATTAAATATATTTTTTTAAAAATGATGATGAAAAATAAACAATAAAACAAAAGATTAAATTTCAAAATAATTATGAGATTGTAAATTATAAATTTGAGAAAGAAAAATAATACTAAGATGTGTAGAAAATCAATTAATGATATTTTTTATCAAGCATTATATTTATAAAAAAAATAATTAACACAAAATATATATATACATTTTTTTTTTTTATAACCACAAAATTTATATTTTAAGAGCAATGAATTATTGCTTTTTATCACACTTAATTAATGATATTAAATCAATAATATTCATAATTACTTAGATATTTCTCCAAGATTATTATACACCAATCAAATGCAAAAAGTACAGGAGTCCATGATCAAAGAAATGAATGGAAAACATTGAAAATCGATAAAACGTGGCCAATTTGAATTAATCTCAGTTATGATAGCTCTCCTACTTTGAAGAAAAAGAAGAGGTTGGATACTGTCAATTTGAAGAGGGAGGGAACTATCTACGAGCTTAGGGTGGCCCCGTTTTCTAACCCACAATATTATTCATAATTATATTTATATATACTATAATAAATAAAATATTAAATATTTATTTTTATATAAAGTTGATATTATAATAATTTTTTTTCATAATTTAACTTTATTGGTTAAAATTTATTAAAATTATGAATGTTTGATCCTTTTTCATAAAATATTAAATTAAATTTTTATATATATAACTAGGAGTGTTCATAGTATGGTCTGATTTTTAGCAAAAAAAATAACCAAACTGAACCGGACATATTCTTTTAACCAAACCGTTTGGCTAATAAAAGTATTAAAACCGAACGGTCCAATCCAATTTGGTTCAATTTGATCAACAATTTTTGATAGTTTTTATTTTTTTTTTTCCTCCAAACTTGTTAGAAATTGAAAATAACATAAAGAAAAAAAAAATATTTGAATCTAAACAAATTAATTAATATATACTACAAATATAAATCATATTACATCTTACATAAATCATGTAACATCCCAAAAATAATCATAGAATCAATTATAATCTTGAACTAAATATTTTTACAAAAATAAGTTAGGGAGTTAGAGTTACATACTTTACTTTTGAGAAGATATATAATTAATATATATTTTTTAGTTTTTTTTTAAGAATAATATATTAAAAATAATTATAAGTAACGGTCCGATTTAAAAATTTGTATAATCAGACCAAACCGTTTGTAAAATAGTTTGAAGAAACAAAAACAAATCGGACCGTTTGATTTACAAAATTATTTAGTCCGGTCTAATTTTTTGATTTTAATTAATTTGGTCCTGTTTTGGATACCCTTACATGCAACTATTGTTTAATTAAATTGAAATTATATTTTTAACTAATAATTATTGTGCACATTATAATGACCTATATTCAATCATTATTCATAATAATTGTGTGTTTATGTATAAACATGTGATCATATATTAAAAAAATATTTAATTCATTTTATACTACCAATAATACGAAAGAAAAATAAAATATTAAAAATTTATATTTATATTTTTATATAATAATGTATATTTATATATTAAAATAATTTTTATTTGTTACTTGAAACTTGACTATCACAACATTTTTGTTCTAGTTCGAAAAAATATTAATATTAATAATTAATATTAGAATAATTTAAAATTTTATCTCACAATTTAATATTTTAGTATTTTTAAAAATAGAAATATTTTTCTGACGTTAGTGTTTTTTGTTCTGAAAATAGGACTACCTTTAATTTATATGAAAAAGGAAAGTTAATAACATTATTTGGATGAAATGTGAAATGGTCCATTTGTTTAGATAAAATGTATTTTTTAGTACTATTATTTGTAAAAAAAAAAAATGTATTTTTAGGTCTTTTTTGTAAAAATGTGTCAGGTAAAAAAAAAAGTTAAATTTTTATTTGATTTTCTGTTAAATATAACGGATATGTCATATAAAATTTTATATTTTTCAATAGATATATACGTAAAAAAAATATTATTTTAAAAAATTACTCACATTTTTAAAGAATTTTTTTTCTTTCAAACTTAAACAAAGTTTTTAATAAAATTTAAATAAAATTTTCATTGTTTGATATTTAATTTCACACATTAGACAATAAAAATTTTATTTAAATTTGATTGAAAATTTTGTTAAAATTTTGAGTAAGTTTTTTAATCAAGAACATTTTATTAGATATATGCCTATCGAAAAATATAAACATGTATGTACTAGATGTACTATTTTGTTATATTTAACGAAAAATTAGATTGAAAATTAATTTTTTTTCTTGTCTGACACAATTTTTACAAACATATGAACTTAAAAACACATATTTTACAAATAAAGAATTTAAAAAATACATTTGCTAAATAGTAATACAAAATAACACATTTATCTAAATAAAGACACCCTCACGACACTTTTCTCACATTATTTATGGGTCTATATATAAGTCGCTTCACGTAAAAGGAAGGTGCCAAGGTACTTGCCGTTTAGAAAATGAGTAATAACAAGTTTGGGGTTACTTGGAAAGCTTTGTTTTTGGTTATTATGCTTCTATTAGCTTTCACGGCGCTATCGAGGGAACTGCCTCCCACTACTACTCCCATGACTCGTACAACTTGTAAGTTTTTGTTTCCCTTCTTTTTTCTTCTACTATCAAAACATGATGTTGCTTTGAACATGAAGGTCATAAGATCACCATTCAAATAAATAAAAAATTAAAAGAGAAATTGCTTAAAATGATATCATCTAAAATTTATAGTAATAAAAATAACACCTCTATTTTTTATAAATTTTGGAGTATTAATTTTGCAATGTTTTCATAATTAAACGAAGGTAATAAGATCTTAAAAAATATACTTAATCAAACCAACACGTTTTTGAAAAAGAAAAAGAAAAAGAAAAAAAAAAACCATTGAATTTCTCATTTATTGGTTTGATGACCAAAAAATTACTACTAACTAATATTTACCCGTTAGATTACTAAACGGGTGTGTCCCATATTGATTGTAAATTTGTAATTCGTAAATAACTCTATATTAGCGTTAAAACTTTAATGGTTATACATAGAGATATCAAATAGTTGAGTTATATTGGGTTCGGATGAATTCATTTATAATCTAATTTGTATAAATTTGATTTATATCTAATTTATTTATTAAATAAGTCATAAAATATAATCTTAATTTAACTTATTTAATAAATAAGTTGGCTTATTTAATCTATTTAAATATATTAAATAATATTTATTATATTTTATAATGTAAGAAAATTAACCAATAGCAAATATCAATAATACTTATGTAACCTTTTAATATAATAAATTTTAATTAAATTTCAAAAATTAAATTAATTTAAGCTTTATTTCAACAAAAAAAATAAAATATTAACTAATATAAAATAAAAAGAATATCAATAATCATAAATATTGTGATGCATCAAATTCAATGTGTTAAAGTCTCAAATATCAATAAAAAAGTCTAACAAAAATATATATCATAATTTTTTTAAGCAAAAACTTGTTTAAGTCTAAAATAATAATCAATAATAAAAACATACAAAATTAAATTAAACAACATATTACTATAAATTGATAAAAATACAAAAAGAAGAAAAAAATTTGAACATCATCCCAAGAATATTTTGAAATACAAACTTCAAAAAATAATTAGATTAAAAATAATTAGCAATATATTTTAATAATTTTATTATTTATTTAAATTGTTTAAATGAGTTACGGATTATTCGAATTAGTCTATTATATCATAATTTTTTAAATGATTTAAATAAGTTAATCGATTTACAATTTACTTTATATAAATTTTACTAAATTTGACTTATATTTGTAAATTATATCAACAAATTTGATTTTAATTATATGTCAATGAAATATGGTTCATCGGTACGAAACTCACTTAAACGTATTCAAGATTTTAAGCTCGAGTAATAGTATAAAAAAACTATAATGGTCATACCATCTAATTAATTAGTTGACTTTTCAGAGAGACACGCCATAATAATTATTTACTCTTGCAAAATTTAATCGCATCTCTGATAAGAATGACTTAAGCTTATAAATAATATGAAAAAAATAATAAAAATAATACTTTTTAAAATTTATAATAATAAAAATAATTTTTTTTATTTAAATTTATAAATTTATAATTAAAAAAATGATTAATATATTATTTTTTTAACAACTATTTAATTGAAATTGAACGATAATAATTTAGATTCGTTTAATGTTAAACGTTCAATATTATTATAGTGTTAATTTTATTACCATAAATTTTATAGGTATTATTTTTTATAATTTCTCAAATAATATTAATGTAAAACTATCTTTTAATTTTCAATTGTTCTATTCCGAACACTAATCCTGCATTGTAATATAGATATTTTGTTTACAACTGAATCTAACCAAATCCTTCCTATTGTAGTAAAACGTTAATGAGTCATAATAAGCTTAAAAATTTTAAAAATAATATTATTAAAATTTATAATAATAAAAATATCACTTTTATAATATTAAATGTTTAACATTAAACTGGTTTAAATTGCCGTAATTTAATTTGAACGGCATTTAATTGAACGGATATTGAAAGAAAATGATTTAACAATCATTTTTTTATTGTAAAAATATATTATTTAAAAATAAAAAATGTTATTTTTGTTATTATAAATTTTAAAAATACTTATTTATTATTTTTGCTAAATTATTTAATTCAAATCATTCTAAACGAAAACCGTCTAGTTTTTCCTTTTTATTGGGTGGGTTGGTTTTCAAAAGTCCAAAATTAGATTTAAAATAGATTGAATCGGGTTTTAATATCAAAAATTTGATATATATGAACCAATACAACCCATAGTAATATTATATTATCTTATTTTTATTTTTTATATTATATATTTAATAAAATTAAAAGAAAAAATTAATAGGGTCAGTATTTTACAGTTCTTTGCCTTTCAAATTAAGCTCAAACAAAAGTTAGAGCATTTCGCTGTTAATCTCTATTTCTTCCAAAATAAAGTTCTCTACCTCTCTCCATTGCTAGACATTGTCATCCACTTTTTAATGTTCGTCGAGTTTTGTTGATTGTGGGTTTTGCTTCTTTTTTCCATTTTATATCTTCGTTTTACATCAAGCTACAAGCAACTACATCTTTCGTTTTTCAAATAAATATAGCTGGTAACATTGGCACACAAAAAAAAAAAAAAACATAAAAATCAATCTATCTATACAATCTAAAATTTTTGGTTTGTATTGGTTTTATATATAGTACCTATATTAGATCGGATGGTTTTTAATTCTTAAGACTTTATTAGATCGGTTATGATTTTAATTAAATTTGAATTTATGTATACCCCTAATTATGTAAGAATTAATTTGTTTTTTTAATAACAAAATTTCCTTTTATCGTCTTTATCAGATGTGAAGAGAGAGGAGATAATTGGTAATGGAAGAGTTCAAGATTTGATGGAGTCTAAAGATTGGCCTCGTAACCACAATTATTATAGACCCAGCCCGCCTGGATGAACTGACCTCAGAAAAAAGATGCTTAAATCTGTGTTTGTATATGATATTGGACCTAATGAAATGTACTAGCTATGTAACAATAAGGAAGTGTGTTATGAACTTGTGGTTTGTATATTAGATTGTATTAAGAAAGCAAACTCTTAATATGATAAAGAATAAAAATGTGATTTAAATTTTTATATATATTTAAATAGATAGATTAGTTAATATTTTAATAATATAACATTTTTTGTTAGAAGAAAAATGTACAATCTTGTATCATACAAGTTAGGGGTAATAATTTATGCCGTAGCTCAATTATCTAAATTAAATACGAACTGAACATAAATTAATTAAATTTGGGTCTAATTGGGTCTATCTTAAATAACATGAAAATGTTATGATTGACTTAGAACGAATCCGATAATACGAAAATAAAAAATAATTATTGCTATGTACTAGTATTATTATTTTTTGTATAAATTGAGCCTGCTAATTCATGTTATAAAAATTTGCTGCATTTTTCATAGTAGTTTTATTGTATGAGCATTTTTTAATTTTATTTATAAATGAGATAGTTTCTTTTGATTTCAAAAATTATTTTATATAAAGTACTTATAAAGAATTTATTGATTTGTTTTTGGGTTTGTAAAATTGATTTATAGTTTTATTATTTTTAGCTACATGTAAAAATATAATATGTTATCACTAATCAAAATTACTTGAAGTTTAACTAAAATATTCATATACTCTAATTTTAAGTAATGGTTCATTGCATTATTTTGTAATATATTAATGGCTTTGAAACTTTTATTTTTTAATTTTGTAAAACCTTGTAACAAAATTTTTATTTGTATATTTAATGTTGTTAGAATACATTAAATTTGATTCAACGCTTTTATTATTATAATTAGATTAAAGATTATTAGAAAATTTATAATATTTCGGTGTGGTATGTTTTTTTTTTTTTTTTTTCCTCTAACAAATGTTGTTTATATAGAGTCCAATTTAACCTAAGAGAGAATTGATAATAATGTATAATTTTACTCATACCAGGATTTAACTTTCACAACAATTCTACTTATACTAGGATTTTGCTTTCATAACAATTCTACTTATACAAGGATTATGTTTTCATAACAATTCTATTCATACAAGGATAATGTTTTCATAACAATTCTACTCATATGAAGATTCTACTCATATGAAGATTCTACTTTCAACATTAAATGAGGTCAAATTGGTAAGCAAGATAAGTGGAACAAATTATCAAAACACTTCGATCTATCTAACTGTATGCACAAAAATTCTTTTAAGTGTACGTGCATTATTGTGTGATGGTGTATGCATGAAGCATATATTTTTACCTGATACATACGTATTGAGAGCTCAATAGTTTCTTCAACTTTGATTGATTGGCTTGACAATAAGCCTAGATACTAGATTACAATCAAATATTTTGTCCACGAAAATTGCCAACACTCATAGACCTTATAATCTCCTCTTTTGGCATTTTCTTGTGACAAAACCACTTCTCTCACTATACAACGCTCATGGATAAATAATCATTACATCAATTACACACTTTCAATAGTGGAACTATCTATGATCCAATGGAACCATTTTAGTTTGATACTTGATACGCTTAGTGCACTGAAAAGAAAGACCAACAAATAGCACACCAATTTGGCTTGAAAGCCTTATTATGTATTAGTTCAGTATACATAGAAGTGCGAATGAAATGTAGTGCATGCATACAATTAATGAATCCAATCTCTCCCCCTAAATTCAATCTCTATAGGAACATGAATATCTTTCCTCCTTTTTGACATACGAAAATGACAAATCATGAAATAACAAAAATGACTTGGATCACTCTCCCCAAGGTTCAACAATTATCGAAGTGGGCTAAAAATGCATATGATTACACATGTATATGTTCAAAGCATGTAGGAGAAATTGCACAAGTCAAAAAAAAAAAATAATGAAATATGTATGCAATGACTCCCCTTAAATTCTATGACTCTCTAAACATAAAACAAATTTAGTACGATTTAAATAACAAGAAGCAGTAATAAAAGAAAACAAAAAAAATATTGATTTTTTTTAAAATTTTTTAATTAAATTTTTTTTTACCACACAAAGCAATAAACTCATTTGAGACGATAAGCATACAACCAATTGAAAAATTATTTTTGCTTAAATTTTGATCATTCATTGTATTAGCAAGTAAAGTAAATATGCCACACTAACACACATAATGGCATATTGACATTCACTTAAAGTGGTATATAGTGTGAACTCTACTAGTATTTCAATTAATTCATATATGACCAATTATAAGAGATCTAAAAGAAAATAATGTCACCTATCATACTAAATTGCAATTAAATTTTCAATCTTATAAGATAAAATATGTCTACTAAAAAGAAACTTTTATTTTTTTTAATTAATGCTTATATTATTAAATAATAATATAAATATTCTATATCTAAAATGATAAGAATGAGTCTTACTAATTACCACAAGATTATTAAATAAACCACCTTTAAATAAAACATTAAAACTTAAAAATGGATGAAATTAATCTAAAACAATTAAATGCTAAAAAATGAAGGGATTTAACATAACTAAAGAAAATGGTGAAACTAACCAAATTTGGTACGTTGTTCCTATAAGAAAAATACTACAAAACAAATCCGACAATTCGTGTGCTAACGGGCTTGTGAATATGTGTAGTACAATTATTTAAAAAAAAATTCATGTGATGGTAGAGAACTTCATGGTTCATACTCTCACATATAACTTAATAGATGATGCCGATTGAAATTTGCTCGTACCAATTAGATCAAAATTGAACCACATCCGTATTTGCAGAACATACATGCAAGTAATTAAAGCTCTAAATTTTTGTACAAATCGAATAGTCGAGGATTTGCATCCTATGTATATGCATATGAAGATAGCCTTTTTGCTACCTTGACTTACTATACTTAAAAAAGCAAAGCTATATATAATCGTCTATGTATTGTTTGTTTGTTCATATAGGACAAACATAGAACTACATTTTTTTTCCCTCAATGAGTCAACTTTGAGACTTAATTTATCATTTATTTATTATTTTGAACATGTAAATATATAATTGAAAAGTGTTAGCAAAAAAGAATTCAAATAAATAAAAACTACACACTTATATCAAATAACTCCAATTCAAAAGTAATAGAGGTGGACATCGGCGGGGTTAGTTGAGTTTCACATAAAATTGAACTCAACCCATTATTTTTGAGTTCAATGAATCAACTTTGAGACTCAATTTATCATTTATTTATTATTTTGAGCATGTAAATATATAATTAAAAAGTGTTAGCAGAAAAGAATTCAAATCAATAAAAACTACACACTTATATCAAATAAGTCCAATTTAAAATAATAGAGGTGGACATCGGCTGGGTTAGTTGAGTTTCACATATAATTGAACTCAACCCATTATTTTTGAGTTAAGAAATTTTCAAACTAAAACGATTAGCAAACACATTTCAACTCAACCCATTATTTAATGGTCGGGTTGGGTTGGTTTGTTGAGTTCAATTAAAAAATTATTTTTATTAAAATTGTTTAATTTTTAAATAAAAAAAATTTAACATGAAGAATATTTAATATTTTGAAAAAAAATCAAATTTATTTATACAATATTACATATTTTTTATCTAAAAAAAATTTAAATTTAAAAACACCTTGAGGTAAAAAAAAAAATGATAGTAGTACTTAAGTATAGTACTAAATAATAAATAATTATCACAAAATATTAGTTTTTAAGTATAGTACTAAATTATTTGTGAATGTTAAACATTTCTATATTAAATTTATTTTTTAAAATATTTTTTTTGTAATTTACATATTACGGCTGGTTAAGATTCCATGGGTTAAAAATTTAAGAAACCAAACTAGCCATGAAAAATTCAAATTTATTTAATCAACTAAATGCATTTCTATCTTAGACTTTGTTTCCAAACAATTATCATCCTATAATTGATGTAAATACAATAATTAAATAACATTCAAAGTTTGTGCATATTTTTCCTTATCAATTTTTTTTGTTAGTACAGGTTGTAAGATTGAATATTACTTGAATACATTTTTATTACTTTTACTAGTATCATAAACTTTAAACAAGAGCAATTTTTACCCCATTAACTAATTTTTCTGCAATATGACTCACTGTTAAATTCAAGATGTGTGCGCAACATCTTACATGTAGAAATTCACCATCTATGACTAAGCCACTCCAAGTGTTCCACCTCTTTTTTAAACTACTTATAGTAGTGGCATTTGAACTTTTTTATAATAAAAAATGGGCTCTAAAGTCCCCTTCTTTTTATTAATAAAGAGAAAACACACTTACACACTAGGGTGTGATTCGAACTTGGGTTCCTGGTGGGGAGATTGAGAGTCTTACCACTTGAACTACAAGAGATTCCCAAAATGCAATGCAGTGAACGTGGCATTTGAACTTACATTGTGAACCGTTATAGTAAAACCACTTCTAATACCCTAATTACATATTGAAGCATTAATGAGCTTTGCAAGTAAATCTCTTTTATGGTTGAAAACTGAAATAAAGTATTTAATTTTTTTTTTTTTGTAGTTTCTAATCATCATCTTCATAATGAGAAATTATGCGCATGTAGTTGATATTTTGGCAAGAAGTCCACAAATAAATAGTGATAGAAACCTTTTACTTAGAGTGTGACAAAAGCTTTTTAATGATGACTTTTCTTCCATGAAAATCTCATAAACATCACGTGAAATTGTAATAGAGAAGATATTTGAAATTTAGGCATACCAACTTCACACAATTGTTTAAAACCAATACCTTCAACAAAATTCAATGAAAGTTCATCCATAATAACCGGCTGGAGCCTTTGTAACTATTTTTTGATCAAAACTCGAAGCAATTAATTTGCTATCAGTATTATCTTTACCAACTTGAATGTTTAAAGTTTTATATTTCTTATTGTCATTGTCTCTTTTGTAATTGGGATAAACCTCAAAATGTTACCGACAAGTTGAAGTCCCATTCCTTTTATTATCAATGCAGAACTCTCTTACAATAATTGCAAGAACTCCTTGCACGTTTAGATCAAGAGGTGTGAAGCGTTTCCATGTATTAGATGGTGATCTCTTAGGCTTGTTCTTTTGTCATGTTGTTGCTAGCGATTTTGGTAATAAACTACTACCAATAGGGGTTGGTTTAGTTTGTGATGTATCTTCTTAATTAGGTATGATCTCAAACCTAACTTTTTGAGTTGGTTCCAAGACCAATCCAACCCATTAAGAAGAAGACTTAATTTATATATCTTCTTGATTAGTTCGGTGTTGAGATCATATCTAATTAAGAAGATACATCACAAACTCAACCAACATCTATTGGTAGTAGTTTACCACCAAAACAGCTAACAACAATATCACAAAAGAATAAGCCTTGGAGGCAACCATCTGGTATATGGAAACACTTCACGCTTCTTGATCCTAAATGAGAAATGAGTTCTTGAAATTATTATAAGATAGAGTATTGCACTAATAATAAGAAGAATGATAGATCAACTTGTTAGAAACATTTGGAGGTTTGTTTACAAAAGAGACAATGATAATAAAAGGCAAAAAACTTGGAACTTTCAAGTTTATAAAGATGGTACTGATAACAAACTAACTACTTTAAGTTTTGATCAAAAAGGAGTTAGAAAGGCTCTAGCTCCGATGGTTATTATGAATGAAATTTCATTTAATTTTGTTGAAGGCATTGGTTTTAAACAATTATATGAAGTTGATATGCCTAAATTTCAAATATCATCTAGTATTACAGTTGCACATAATGTTTATGAGAATTTCTTTGAAGAAAAGTCATCATTGAAAAAGCTTTTGTCACGTTCTAAGCTAAAGGTTTCTATCATTACTTATTTGTGAACTTGTTACCAAAATATCAACTACATCTACATAACTACTCATTATGTAGATGATGATTGAAAACTGATGAGAAGAATTATATACTTTATTCCAGTTTTTAACCACAAAAGGAATCTAATTGCAAAGTTCATTGATGCTTCAATGCATGATTGGGGTATTGGAAGTGTTTTTACTATGACGATTGACAATGCAATTGGCCACTAATATAAGTAGTTCGAAAAAGAGGTGGAACACTTGGAGTGGCTTAGTCCAAGATGGTGAGTTTTTACATATAAGATATTGTGCACACATCTTGAATTTGATAGTAAAGGATGGTTTAAAAGAGGTCAATGTATAATTGAGGATATTTGAAAGAGTCTGTGAAAAGTGAAGGAATTGAAACCAAAAGACTTATCTTCTTAAATGTCCAAATAAGGTCAAATTTTACCTATCTTTTGTTGAAGACCACTTCTAAATTCAAAAAGCATTTGACCAGTTACATGTCTATGATGATGAGTTTCTTGTTTTAATGACCACATTGTAGGGCCGCCTTTGTTTGAAGAATGCAAATATTTTTGCATAGTTTTTATATTGCAACTATCAACTTTAGTGGTTCATTGTATGTTACCTCTAACAATTATGCCCATGAGTTTAATGCTATTGAAATTGTGTTGATGAATGCAATGGGAGGGGAAAATAAATCTTTGAAAAAGTGGGCTAGAAGCATGAAAACTAAATTTGACAAGTATTGAGATGTTGTGAATGTTAGCGTGAGTCATGTAATTAGTGTATATGTGTCTATCTGTAATAGAGTTCTAGGTTGTACATAGTTCTATTTTATTTAGAACTCTTATATTTTATTTTCTATATATATCTCTATTGTGAGGTAATAATATAACAACAAGAAATATATTTCACTCAATATATTTAACTTGGTATCATAGTGAAAGTTTCAAAAAGAATTGTACTTTTTCTTCGTCTTCTATCAGCACCGCCATATCAGTATCACTGCCACCAGTCAGCGTCACTACTGCTGCCAGTCAGCATCGCTACGCGTTTGCCTGTCTCCGTGCTGCGCCTATCTCCGCGTCGCACTTGTCTCAGTGCCGTCTGTCTCCTCGTTGCACCTACCTCAGCGCCACCTGTCCTCACCTGCCGCATCATCAGACCTGACGCCTGTCCTCCGTTCACCAAATCTGCTGTTGCTGCATGTCCTCTGCCCTAGCCCATCTCAACAACATCTCTTCCAGCATCTAACCCTAGCCCATTTTGCAACCCTAGCTCATCTCCTGAAACCAAAACCCAAGCCCATCAGTTTCAACCCACAGATCCAGGCCATCAGTTTCCCCTCAAACAACCCATCAGCCCATATTTTTCTACATTTATTCTTTATCATCTAGCCCATTTGCAACCAGCCCAAACACATCACCAGCCTAGTCAGCAACTGATCAACAGTCAACAGTCAATTGGTCAATGAAAAAAAAAAATATTTATTCCGCTGCATCTTATTATTGTCTGTTTCAATGGAAAATTCAAGAGAAAATCAGAGTTCTAAGACAACTGAAATTCCAAAATTTGAAGTTTCTGTCAAGAGTTCAGAAGGTGGCTCTTTCGGTTGTACCAAACTCAATGGTACCAACTTTCGAACATGGAAAAGGGTTATGTCCGTTTATCTTCGTGGGATGCACAAGATGGGACATGTGACTGGAACAATCAAGGCTCCTCGTGAAGATGATGTGGAGGCCTTTACTAAGTGGAAAGATGAGGATGGCCTCGTAATGTCTATTCTATTTAGAGCCATCACCGATGATGTACTACAGATGGTGGAAGAGTGTGACACAGCTGAGGCCATATGGAAGACTTTAGGAGGCCTCTACACTAATGAATCTGACTTTATATAGGTCCATGAATTAATGTGCAAAGCTACCAGTATGCAACAGAATGGGCAACCAGTGTCTATGTATTTTACCAAGCTGAAGAATATATGGGCTGAAATTGATCAGAAACGTCCGTGCAAAATTAAAAATCAAGAGGACCTTATATGGTACCAGAAAGAAAAGGAGTTTGAGCGAGTTCATGCATTCTGAAGAGGACTTGATATGAAACATAATAGTGCCTAGGGTGAATTGCTCAGAATGCCAGAACCTCCGAGCTTGACCACAACTTTTACATACATCCGTAAGGACGAATCTCAGCAGGAAAGTCTTAATCAAGCACATGTTGAATTATCTAGTCTAAATTCAAGCCAAATTAAAGGCACATTTTCTCCAGCAACAGAGTCCAGTTCCACTTCATCAGCAAGGACCTCCACCACCTTTTCTCCAGCAGTAGAGTTTAGTTCCACTTCATTAGCAAGGACCTCCCCAGGATTTGCCAATCGCCCTCGTCCTCATTGCTCTTATTGTAATGAAGCAGGGCATATCCAAGAGACTTGTTAGAAACTGAACCCACACTTGAGACCTAAAAGGAAAAACTATCGTCCTAAAGCAAAAGCACCTGCGGTACAAGTAGTACAAGAACCAGATTTCTATGGAGTGACTGGACATGATCATCATGTGACATGTGGAGGTACCCTATAGCTTCAATAGTTGGTCGTGGTAAGATTGGTATGACCTGTAAACGTTTCTCACTTTGTTGGGTCTAACACTTGAATTATTGATTCTGGTGCGTCTGATCATATGACTTATGATAAATTGTATTTTACTGAGTTATCTTACCCTCTAGTATCTTATGTTACGAATGCTAACGATGAAGCTTTTCCTGTCTTAGGAAAGGGGTCAGTCCGAATCACTCCAACTTTACAGCTTCATAATGTTTTATATGTGCCTGACTTATCTCATCACTTAATATTTGTCTCACAGTTGAATACTGAGTCTAAATGTTCTGTAACCTTTTATCCTATGTATGTGATTTTTCAGGATCTTTTTACCAGGAAAATAATTGGTCGAGGGTATCTGAGGGGCAGATTGTTCCGTTGGATTAGAACTACGCAGGGGAGAAAATAGGAGCATAGTCTCGCACTGCATTGACCTCAAGTTCTAACAATCTAAGTGAAATTTGATTGTGGCATCACTGCTTAGGGCATCCTTCTTTTAGTCATATGACAAAAATCTACGCCCATTTTGTTTATTGGTGTTAGTGAGTCTGTTTTATATTGTGAGACATGTGTTTTGGCCAAGAGTTATCGTATTACTTATTCTCCTAATATTTCTAATAAAAGTACTGTTCCTTTTGAATTAATTCATTTTGATGTTTGGGGACCAAGTAGAGAGCCTACTGTATCGGGTATGAGGTATTTTTTATCATTTATTGATGACTATACAAGATTGTCATGGATTTCTCTCCTTAGAACCAAAGATGAAGTTTTTTCAATTTTTCAAAACTTTTGTACTCATGTTCAAACACAATATAATAGCACCATTAGAGTCCTACGTTCTGACAATGGGGGAGAATATGTTAATCGTGTTTTTCAAGATTTTTTCAAAACACATGGGATTGTTCACCAAACTACTTGCCCACAAACACTAGAACAAAATGGAGTGTCTGAAAGAAAAAATTGTCATTTAGTTGATATGACTTGTGCACTATAATTTAGTGCTCATATGCCAAAATACCTTTGGGGCGATGCTGTACAAGCTTCCGCCTATCTCATCAATCGTCTTCCATTTAATTTCCTTAACGGAAAAATCCCATTCGAGGTTCTTGCATCTCATGTATCCTTGTCATCATTTCATAATCTTCCTGCCCGTGTATTTAGTTATGTTGTTTTTGTACATGTTCCTAAAAATCATAGGTCTAAGTTAGATGCCCAGACAATTAAATGTGTATTTGTTGGTTATGGAGGTTATCAGAAAAGGTACAAGTGCTTCCATCCACCAACCAGAAAGTATTATGTCAATATGGATGTTACCTTCGTTGAGGACATGAGTTATTTTTCCTCACCTGATACTGCTCGTTACGGGGAGAATTCATATTTTGAAAAGCTGTATCATGGTGCGGGGGAGGAATCTGAAGAATCACCTACTGATATTTCGATGGGTCTAGTTGAGATTCTTAACACGTTGAATCCAGTAGTGGAAGAAGTAGATGCTCCAAATATCCAAGCACCAGTTCCGACCACTGAAAATGAAAATGAAGATACTGTTGTTCCCTCAAGCATCACTTATACCCTTGATCAATAGCTCCTTCGTACTAAAGGTCACTCATCAGAGGTATAATGTATACCTACTGATACTAATAGCGTTGAGTCTAGTGTTGGACAGTATGTGTTACCTGATGAGTGCTCGAAAAGCAATAATATTTCGTGGTTTATTACACTTAATTGTTTAGAAATAGATTTATTATTTGTTATTTATTTCGATTAATTTCATAAATCTATCCATTCGGAATCACGAGTATGAAAACATGCAAAGACGGAACACTTACGGTGCTCAGATCACGAGTTACAGACTAAACGAGACAAATATGTAAGCCTTACATAACGAGCCATCACATATGTAAGGGGGTAAACATAAGAAAAGGAAGGCAACACGCGTTGCTGCGAGGAAAAAGTCATGCTGCGACGGGGAGCTCTCAGTTTTTGACATTATTTTCAGAATTTGTGTTGCACCGCGGCGGGAAAAATGTATGCCGCGGCGTGCCTATTCCTATGACAATCAGGATTTGTGTAAACCCTTACATCTATAAATACCCCCTTAGACTCCCCCTTACAAAAAACTCAAACAACTCGAATACAACTCTTACACATTACAATTTTGCGACCAAACACTACATTCAATCAGTTTTGGGAGTTTTGCTACACTAAAACGAAGCGAGAGAAACTATTCTAAGGATCCAAGGAAGCCGTCGACGATCGAAAATAAAGCTTTTGGAGAAGAACGTTATCCCATCCATAAGCGGTATTTAGATCTAGGTTTTCCTTGTTGTTATAGAATTCTATTTTCTTCTTCTTTCGTTGAAGTGTATGGATCATATTTTATTTGTCTATGAATATTAATATGAACATGAGCGGCTAATTTCATTATGGATGTTTAGTTTGTGTTGCCATGTTTGCTAGAATTGTGTATGGTGTATATTTTATTGATTTAATATAAATGAATTACCTTTTGATTAAGAGCATGTTTAGATATTTAATTATGAATTATCATGGGCCAATTTGAGATTCGTAGTTAGGTTGAAAAATCTGAGAATTTAGTTATAGGGACGTCACCTTAACTTTATTCCGAAACACTTAATCAAAGCTTCAAATTAGTGACTTAGTCATAGCATTAGTTTGATTGGCATGTATTTCCTTGCGCATAATTTGATTGCTATTTGATTTACCCCGACCGAAGGCAGTTAATTAGTTAATCAACAAAGAGATTTACCTCGACCGAAGGCAGTCTCGTAATTAAAAGGAAAGTCGGTAATATTGTTTATATAGAACGTTCATGTTATTTCACCATACCTTTTCGATGTAAGCATGGTCAACCAAGCTAAACGTCCATACATCCTCCATTGATTTTTAATCCATATTGAATTGATTGTTAAATTACGATTTTGTTTTCGTTTTAATTGATCGTATGATTGTCCCCGTCACAAATCAAACACTTTTTTTTACAGTTTTACTAGGTTTAGGACTCTAGTTGCTTAGAGTTTTAGTTTCACTAGAACTCTATTTAATTAGTATTTTATTTGCATTAGAACTTTATTTAGATTAGGAAAAAGGTTAATTAGAACCACTGCAATTCCTTGAGAGACCGATCTTGGAAGTTGCTTGTCACTTTTCTACGAGTGATTCGTACACTTGCGAGTACTAAATTTATCACATCAAGTTTTTGGCGCCGTTGCCGGGGAATTGGCGTTTGAAATAATTTTCTTTTTAACTTTTTAGAGTTTCTTAATTATTTTTATTTGTTTATTTATTTTATTTTTTATTTTATTTGTTATATTTTATTTGTTTATTTTATTTTTATTTTTATTTTTATTTTATTCAAAAATACAAAAAAAAAAATTAAAAAAAAAAAAAAAATAGTGCTTTAATTTCAATTTCATTGCTGCCTTGATCTTTGTTTGCTTTTTATTTGTACATGCAGGGAAGGAGATCACTTAACAAGGAACTCTCTCCTTTCATTGACAACATTCATAGAGTCAAACACCGATCAAAGAAACTGGATAATCAACTTCAAGAGGAAGAAGTCCAACAACAATTGCAAGCAGCTATGGGTGACAACGTAGCTAGGCAGATGATGAACAAAGAGTTTGCAAGACCTATCATTGGGATCGCCACATCGTGCATTCGACTTACATAGGCAGCTAGGAATTATGAGTTGAAAAATATTCATTATTCCATGCTTCCCTCCTTTTACAGTATCCCTAATGAAGATCCTTTAAATTTTATGCGTGAATTATATACTACTGTGCAAACGTTTCCACTGCAGGGACTTAGTAAAGATCAACTACGCATGAGGTGTTTTCCATACACTCTCAAGGATAGAGCTAAGTCCTGGTTCATGACATTGGCACCCGGTTCTTTGGCCATTTGGGACGATGTTTACAACAAATTTATGGGTAAGTTCTATTCCCATCAAAAGACATCTGACCTAAGAACAAAAATTGCTACTTTTTTGTAGATGGATGGAGAACCCTTCCACGAGGCTTGGGACAGATTCAAATTGCTATTGATACAATGTCCACATCACCACTTCCCGTTGCAGCTACAAAATCAATTTTTCTATGACGGATTGACACTACAATGTCAATTCATAGTTGATAATGCTGTAGGAGGAGCTATGGGTGAAAAAATAGCGGATGAAACCTACAAATTATTCGAGATGTTGGGAGCCAATTCCCAACAAAAGAGCGCTAGAGGAAGAAGAGCTGGAGTCCACAAAATAGGCTCCAATAATGAAATGGCCATGCAACTTGCTGAATTAACGAAACAAGTGCAACTTCTCACAACCTCCAATGTTAATCAGATGCCAAAACACGAGGTATATGGAGTTTGTGGTTCATATGGACATGGTGCTAATGTTTGTTCTTTTGCAGGTGATCCTTATACAGGTACTACTAAAGAGGCAAATTTAATGCAAGGGTACCAACCTAGACCTAGGAACGACCCTTATTCAAATACCTACAATCCTGGATGGAGGAATCACCCTAACTTCGCTTGGAAACAAAACAATAGCCAACCATTCATCCAAAACCAAACTCAAGGCCAAAATATAAACTGACAATTTTCACAAAATAAACCGACCGTAGAGGAAACCCTAAATAATTTCATACAATCTTGTAGTGGAAGGATGGACTCTATGGAAGCTTCAATGAAAAGAGTGGAAATGCAAGTGGGGCAGCTAGCGGAACAAATGCACAAGCAAGAGACGGGAAAGCTGCCAAGTCAACCCGAACAAGCCAAAGTTGTCACGATTCTTCGGAGTGGTAAGGTTGTTACTAAAAATTTACCTGAACTTTCTAATGATTTATCTTATAGTGCAGGTAACATGGAAGATGACAACAATGCTTCAAAGGAATTGGAGGAAAGAGGTGACAAACATGAAGAACCTTCAAAGGCGAAAATTGGAAAGTCATCTAATCCACCTACTCTACACAAGTCACCGGAGCCATACTGACCATCGGTACCATTCCCGCACCGTTTAAAGGACAGTAAGCAAGATAAACAGTTTTCTGATTTATTTAACATGCTTTCTAAGGTTAATATCAATTTACCATTGTTAGATGTAATTAGAAACATGCCTTCTTATGCTAAATTTTTCAAAGAACTAAACACTAAGAAAAGAAGGTATGAGCTTAATGAGAGAGTAATCGTATCTAAAATTCCTAGTGCGGTGCTTCAACGCAACTTATCCCATAAGTTAAAAGATCCAGGTAGTTTCATAGTTGATATTACTATGGGGGATAGGAAAGTAGCTAAGGCTATGCTTGATTTAGGTGCTAGTATCAATTTGATGCCTTACTCGATTTTCTTGCAGCTAGGTTTGGGAGAGCTAAAACCAACAACCATGTCCCTTCAACTTGCGGACAGATTTGTTAAATATCCGAAGGGCATGGTTGAGGACTTACTTGTATAGGTAGATAAGCTAATCATACCTGTTGACTTTGTGGTTTTAGACATGCAGGATAATCCATCTTTGGACAAGGAGCACACCATTCTTTTGGGAAGACCATTTATGGCTACTACCCAAACCATCATTGATGTCCAAAGTGGAAAGTTGACAATGACAGTCTTAGGAGAGACTGTTCATTTTAAGGTTTTTGATTCATCTCCTTACCCCTCTATATCTGCTATTGATGAATGTTCGTTTGTAGAATGTTTAGATCCAATAATTCATGATACTTTTGTGCATGCTAGATTAGATGATAAATTGGAGATAGCACTTACAATTGGAGAGGTAGATGACATCTTACACTATGAGACTAAGGAGTACAGTGATCTATTAAACAATGTCATATCATTAAATGACACTAGTACACCCTTAGATTTATTGGATGTCCCACATGATGATGAGATTGTTCCACCTGAATTGGAACTTAAGGAACTACCTAAGCATCTAAAATATGTCTTTTTGGGAGAGAATGATACCTACCCTGTTATTATTTCATCTACACTCACCCAAAACCAAGAGGAGAAATTGATTGGAGAGCTTAGGAAGTATAAAAAGGCAATAGGATGGAGTATTGGGGACATTAGAGGCATTAGTCTGGCAATGTGTATGCATAAGATTAATTTAGAGGACGATGTCAAACCAGTTAAAGAAGCGCAAAGGAGACTAAACCCAATCATGCAAGAGGTAGTTAAGAAAGAAGTTTTGAAACTCCTAGCAGTAGGGGTAATTTATCCAATTGCTGATAGTAAGTGGGTTAGTCCCGTTCATATGATACCAAAGAAATCTGAAATAACCGTGGTTAAAAATGAGAAAGATGAACTAGTGCCCACTAGGATAATTACGGGTTAGAGGATGTGTATTGATTTTCGTAAGCTGAATTTGTACACCAAAAAGGATCACTTCCCCCTCCCCTTCATTGATCAAATGCTAGAAAGACTAGCTGGGCATGATTTCTATTACTTTTTAGATGGTCTTTCAGGTTATTATCAGGTACCCATTGCTCCGGAGGATCAAGAGAAAACAACATTCACGTGCCCATTCAGAACTTTTGCTTTTAGGAGAATGCCATTTGGACTATGCAATGCATCCGCCACCTTTCGGAGATGTATGATGTCGATCTTTTCGAACATGGTGGAGAAATTCATTGTGGTATTTATGGATGACTTTTCAGTTTTCTGTAATTCCTTTGATGATTGCTTGCATAAATTGACTTTAGTATTAGAATGATGCATTGAATGCAATTTGACACTTAGTTGGGAAAAAAATCATTTTATGGTCCAACAGGGTATAGTGTTAGGACATGTCATATCTAGCAAAGGAATTGAAGTTGATAAGGCTAAGGTAGATTTAATTATAAAATTGCCTCCACCGACATCTGTCAAGGGTATACGAAGTTTCCTAGGATATGCAGGTTTTTATAGACGGTTCATTAAGGATTTTTCCAAAATTAGTCGTCCATTATGTAATCTATTGTCCAAAGATACTTTGTTTGATTTTGATGATGAATGCCTTGTTGCTTTTAATGCTTTAAAGAATAAGCTTACTTCTGCACCTATAATTGTTGCTCCTAATTGGTCTTTACCGTTTGAAATCATGTGTGATGCATCTGATCATGCTATAAGAGCTGTTTTGGGGCAAATAGTGGATAAACGATTACATGTTATATATTATGCTAGCAAAACACTCAATGACGCCCAAGTTAATTACGCCACCATTGAAAAAGAGCTATTTGCTGTTGTGTTTTCACTTGATAAATTTAGGTCTTACTTGGTAGGAACTAAAGTTATTGTTTATTGAGTAAACCGAATGCTAAGCCTAGACTCATTAGGTGGATCTTACTTTTACAAGAATTTGACCTAGAGATCAAAGACAAGAAAGGTACTGAAAATGTGGTAGCTGATCATCTGTCTAGGTTGATTACTGAGTATGAATATGTTGAAGGTGAAAGTAAGGATACAATCATTGAAACCTTTCCTGATGAACAATTGTTTACAATAGGTCCGAATCCATGGTATGTTGAAATTGTTAACTATCTAGCTAGTGGTATTTTGAGACCTAACATTACTTTTCAGGAAAAGAAAAGGTTTTTCAGTGTTTGCAGGCAATACGTTTGGGATGACCCGTATTTGTTCAAGTTATGTCAAGATCAAGTCATCCGGAGGTGTGTGCCCGAAGAGGAACATGAGAGCATCTTAACCTTTTGCCATGAGCTACATTGCGGGGCCATTTTGGTGGTAAGAAAACGGCCCTAAAAGTATTACAATCTAGTTTTTATTGGCCTATTTTATTTAAAGATGCTAATATGTTCTGTGTGAGATGTGATAGATGTCAAAGGACCGTAACATAGGTAAGCGTAACAAAATGCCTTTGACGTCTAATCTTGGTAGTAGAGTTATTTGACGTGTGGGGGATCGACTTCATGGGTCCGTTCCCCCCATCTTTTGGCTACATTTATATACTAGTCGCTTTTGACTATGTTTCAAAGTGGGTAGAAGCGATACCCACTAGAACTAATGACGCTAACGTTGTTGTTAACTTTTTGAAGGATAACATTTTTAGCAGATTTGGCACACCAAGAGCGATCATTAGTGATGGAGGCAGCCACTTTTGCAATAGACTCTTCGATGGATTATTGAAAAAGTACAACATTTCTCATAGAGTGGCTACCCCATACCATCCCCAAACTTCGGGGCAAGTGGAAGTAAGCAACCGACAGATCAAAGAGATATTGGAACGCACAGTGTGCCCCTCAAGGAGAGATTGGTCAATTAAATTAAAAGATGCCTTGTGGGCATATCATACAGCGTACAAAACTCCAATTGGTATGAGTCCCTACTGGTTAATTTTTGGTAAAGCATGTCACTTACCCATTGAGCTAGAGCACAGGGCTTATTGGGCTATTAAGAAGCTCAACATGGACATGGAAAAAGCTAGGGAAAAATGATTACTCCAACTGAGCAAACTTGAGAAAATTCGGGACGAAGCTTACGAATATGCCAAGATCTACAAAGAGCGTACTAAGCGCTATCACGATAAAGGGCTTCTCGGTAAGTATTTCGTTCCTAGGAATGAAAGTTCTATTATACAATTCACGTTTGCATTTGTTTCCAGGAAAACTTCATTCTAGGTGGAGCGAACCTTACACAATCGCTAACGTACTTTCACACGGAGTAATCGAGTTGCTCAATCCGAAAACGAAAGAAACGTTTAAAGTAAATGGGCATCGTGTCAAGCCGTATTTGGAAGGAGACAACAATTTAAACAGCATCGATTTAATAAGTCTCCTCGATGAATAGACACGAGAGCAGCCACGTCTTGCTAAGACGTTAAACTAAGCCCTTAATGGGAGGCACCATTTCGGTATCGTATCTCTTTCGTTGTTTTAATTATTTTATTATTTTTTTATCTTATTTTTAAGTTTTTCAAGGCAATGAGGATATTCCCAAGTTTAGTTTGGGGGTGGATGCGTTGCACGTTTTAAAATTTTCAAAAAAATAAAATTTTTCAAAAAAAAAATTTGTGCGCTGCGACGGGAAAAATTTGTGTCGCGGCGTGATACTTTCTGTTTCAAAACAATATTCAAAAATAAGTGTGCGCCGCGGCGAGGGACTTTCTGTCTCGAGCCAAATTTTCAAAAACATGTGCGCTCCACAGCAGGGAATATTTGTGCCCCGGCGAAGAACTTTCTGTTTCACGCACAATTTCAAAAATTTTAACCGCGCCGGGGCGGGGAAAAAGTTATGCCACGGCATGCCTATGAAAATTGGGCAGAAAAGGCACTCGGGCAAATCAAATTCATTTCAAAAAAATTTCTTTCAAAATTTTCCCTCACTTTTTCTCATTTTCTCTCCACTCTCCTCTCCAATTTCTTCCAAATTACTCACCAAAATTTAAACTTTGTCCCACCAATTCTTCAATACAACATTGCTAACACCTTTTCATCATTCAATTTCATCAGATTTGCTTCAAGGATCAAGATTCTCTCCAATTCAAGAATTAGGGTTTCAAGTAAGAATTTGGGGGTTTTCCTTCAAAGCTTCAATTGCATTCTAAAGAGGTAAAATTCGTCACATTTTTGCTTCAATTCAGTTTTAATTTTCTGGAAATTGTGAAATTTTGTCTGAATTTGGAATTAAGTGGAATTTTGGAAAAGAGGGAAGCAAAATTTTTGGGATTTTTCTGCAAATTCTGGAAATTAGAGTTGTTAGTTTAATCTATTAAGTTTAAGAATTGAAATGGCCCCTAAAAGAAAGGTTGGTGATAATAGTTGTTCCAAGGAGAAAGGAAAAATGGTTGAGGATAAAACTTATGACGCTTTTCGGTTTGTAAGCCAAGAAGCGTAAGAGCGGTACAAGGGTGCCGCCAAAAGGAATAAAGGATTTGTAAATGAAAGAGGAATGGATTTCGGGCAAGTAGGAGTAATGGGCATTTCGGATATAGTTGAGAGATTAGGTTGGAAAAAATTCGCATACGCTCTGGAGGCAGGTGTGAATTCCCTGGTTCGGAAATTCTACGCGAATGTCCCGGAAGCGACAGATGGAATGGTTTGGGTGAGGGGCATTGAAGTCCCCTTCAATAGGATTGTGATCAACTCATACTATGGGTTAAAGGATATTCACAATAGGGCGTATGAAACTTACATAACGCAGGTTGATTACGATGAAGTAATTAATACCTTGACCGATGGTTACGGTGAGTGGGAATATAAGGGGGAAATGGTAAACATCTTTCAAGCCAAGCACTTAAGGACCCATTCTCGAATTTGGCAATATTTTGTTTGCTCTAGGTTAATGCCGACTCGGCATTACAGTACAGTTGATCGGGAAAGGGCTATCCTTCAATTTGCTATAGAGACTGAGCGGTCAATAGACGTAGGAATGATGATACAACAGAGGGTTGTGTACTCGGCTGAGCACCACAACATTAGTTACTTCTTTCCCCAACTCATAACCGCCCTTTGTGTTAAACACGGAGTCAAATACGACACGGGCGCGGTCTTACTGCAGCCGGCCGAAACATTAACTTTCACTTATATGCAACACCTTACAAGCGGAACTAAGGCTGGGCAAGGAAGTAGGAAGGGTGATTCTTCCAAGAACGCTTCTAAGAGAGACAGGTTGGTAAACCTAGAAGCAAAAGTTAGTAAAATGCATCAATATCAACACGAGATGCGTCAATACCAAACCCAACAACAAGCGTGGCTCAGTGATCAAATGAAATATCAACACGAGTATCAAGGTCTACTCCACCAAATGATTAGCTGCCAATTGACACATAGTGGAATAGATCTCACCCAATTCCAGCCACCTCTACAATATCCGGGCCATGACTTCACATTTAGACAACCGGCGGATCAACTCGAGGAAGACAATGATCAACCCGAAGACATGGAGGACTAAGCCTCCTATTTGTAATTTTCTTTGGTTTAATTTTATTTTTATTTTATTTTGGACTAATTTTCTTTTTCTTTTATTTAGTTTTATTTTAGTTTGAATTGTTTAACTTTGTTTAATGTTTTCCGTTTTTCATTTGACTTAGTTTTAATTTAAATTTGGATTTGAATTGGGATATAAATCTTTGAGGTTTCATACATGTTTCTTGCACACTAATTGCTTCATCATGAGAAAAGCAAGGAACAATGAACAAGAGCGTACGTGTAGTATACACAATCTCATACAAAGGGGGGTAACTTCTCTCACTTTTCTCTTAATTTCTTTTGTTTTTCTTTTTAACATTGAGGACAATGTAGGAATTAGGTTGGGGGTGGGAAAAATACTCCATGAGCATGAAATATGACCAAATTTTAAATTTTTTAACTTTTGTCACTTGAATTGTGTTAGGTTAGTGTCGTGTCTATATGAATCAATCCGAAAGTCTATGATATTAACATGATTGTAATAACGGTGATATATGAAAGAAATTAGATTTCTACCTAAGTAAAGAGGCACATAAATGTTAGATTCATCTAATTTGAAGATTTTGTGGTATATGTGGTAGTGTGCATGGTTAGTATGGCTATTTTAGTTTGTGTAATGTATGCATGTTTATGATATGTTTTAAGGCTCAAGAAGCTCTAGAACTCATTTGAAAACTCATTGAAGCGAAATAACAAAAATCAAATACCACTTAAAAAGTGATTTAGGCCATCTTCGGACCGTTTGGACTTTTCAAGCCTTCCTATATTATTATTTTATCCATAATACACCCATAAACATTGACATACGTTGCATTACCCTTAGTGATAAGAGTACTCAATATAATATTTGATTTTCATGAGCAATTATGTTGTATTTATCTTGCTTCATCAAATTTTTTTTTTTGAGAAATTGATTGAAATAAGAAGAGAGAAGTAAAGAAAGAAAATCAAACAAAAAGATCCAAGGGACATATGAAATTTATAGAAGGATGAAAAGGAACACTTGGTGGAAAAAGTTGAAAATAAGTTTGTGAAATAAAAAGTACTCTTATCCTATTAGAATATCATTTCCGTACTTTCATAATCACACACCTAACCACAACTTTACAAGCTTAATGAAGTCCTATTGATTCTAGGTAGTTTGATTTCTAAATTAGTGGAGATAGATTTGAAAAATGAGCATATGGAGGTTGGAAGTGCAAAATTCTCATTCATATTTTACTTGCACATTTATGAGATGTTAAAATATAATCTATAAATATCATGCATGACACGATCAGATAGTGTAACTAACGGGCTTGTGGTTTGATTGGTTGTTCAAAATTCGATTACTAAGATGGGTTTGATATTTGGACTGTTTTTGAGCTTAAGTGATTTTTAACTATTTTGTATGTCATTTGTTGTTAACAATTTTTGAGACATATGCATGGATTGATTCAAGTATGTTTAGAGTCATTTTTAGTTTTATTAGTGCTCGAAAAGCACTAATATTTTGGGGTTTATTGCAATTAATTGTTTAGAAATAGATTTATTATTTGTTGTTTATTCAATTAATTTCATAAATCTATCCATTTGGAATCACGGGTATGTTTTAGTGCATTTCAGGTCTTTTTAGTGTCAAATGAGTCAAATAATGAAAACACGCAAAGACGGAACACTTACGGCGCTCGGATCATGAGTTACGAGCTAAACGAGACAAATATGTAAGCCTTACATAACGAGCCATCATATATGTAAGGGGGTAAATATGAAAAAAAGGAAGGCAACACGCGCCGCGGCAAGGAAAAGTCATGCCTCGGCGGGGAGTTCTCAGGTTTTGACATTATTTTCAGAATTTGTGT
Source organism: Elaeagnus macrophylla (assembly GCA_029378325.1). Taxonomy (NCBI): domain Eukaryota; kingdom Viridiplantae; phylum Streptophyta; class Magnoliopsida; order Rosales; family Elaeagnaceae; genus Elaeagnus; species Elaeagnus macrophylla. Next base: position 72,715,220 of record CM055640.1, on the reverse strand, counting down.
TGCGTCGCGGCGGAAAAAATGTATGCCGCGGCGCGCCTATTCCTATGGCAATCAGGATTTGTGTAAACCCTTACATCTATAAATACCCCCTTAGACTCCCCCTTACAAAAAACTTGAACAACTCGAATACAACTCTTACACATTACAATTTTGCGACCAAACACTACATTCAATTAGTTTTGGGAGTTTTGCTACACTAAAACGAAGCAAGAGAAACTATTCTAAGGATCCAAGGAAGCCATCGACGATCGAAGATAAAGCTTTTGGAGAAGAACGCTATCCCATCCATAAGCGGTATTTAGATCTAGGTTTTCCTTGTTGTTATAGAATTCTATTTTCTTCTTCTTTCGTTGAAGTGTATGATTATATTTTATTTGTCTATGAATATTAATATGAACATGTGCGGCTAATTTCATTATAGATGTTTAGTTTGTGTTGCCATGTTTGCTAGAATTGTGTATGGTGTATATGTTATTGATTTAATATAAATGAATTACCTTTTGATTAAGAACATGTTTAGATATTTAATTATGAATTATCATGGGCCAATTTGAGATTCGTAGTTTGTTGAAAAATCTGAGAATTTAGTTATACGTCACCTTAACTTTATTTCGAAACACTTAATTAAAGCTTCAAATTAGTGACTTAGTCATAGCATTAATTTGATTGGCATGTATTTCCTTGCGCATAATTTGATTGCTATTTGATTTACCCCGACCGAAGGCAGTTAATTAGTTAATCAACAAAGAGATTTACCCCGACCGAAGGCAGTCTCGTAATTAAAAGGAAAGCCGGTAATATTGTTTATATAGAATGTTCATGTTATTTCACCATACCTTTTCGATGCAAGCATGGTCAACCAAGCTAAACGTCCATACATCCTCCATTGATTTTTAATCCATATTGAATTGATTGTTAAATTGCGATTTTGTTTTCGTTTAATTGATCGTATGATTGTTCCCGTCACAAATCAAACACCTTTTTTACAATTTTACTAGGTTTAGGACTCTAATTGCTTAGAGTTTTAGTTTCACTAGAACTCTATTTAATTAGTGTTTTGTTTGCATTAGAACTCTATTTAGATTAGGAAGAAGGTTATTTAGAACCACTGCAATTCCTTGAGAGACCGACCTTTGAAGTTGCTTGTCACTTTTCTACCAGTGATTCGTACACTTGCGAGTACTAAATTTATCACATCATTACCAAATTGGTCTACTCGAGGTCAACCAACTAAAAGATATGAACCAAATATCCATGCAAAATCAAAATATCAAGTAGCCAACTACATGTCTACTAAAATATTGTCTAAGCCATATGAATCATTTGTAAATAAAATATCTGCTGTATCTGTACCTAACAAAGTGCAGGATGCGTTGGGACACCCAAAATGGAAGAAGGCAATGGAGGAAGAGATAGAGGCATTACAGAAGAACGATACTTGGCAACTTGTGCCTCTACCACAAGGCAAGAAGGCAATTGGTTGTCGATGGGTGTTTACTGTGAAACATAATGCTGATGGATCTGTGAATCGGTATAAAGCCCGCCTTGTAGCAAAAGGGTTCACTCAGACGTATTGTGTAGACTACAATGAGACTTTTGCTCCGGTTGCCAAAATGATTACTATTCAATTTCTGCTTTCACTTGTAGCAAGCTTAAATTGGCCACTTCAACATTTTGATGCCAAGAATGCGTTCCTTTATAGAGAGTTAGTCGAGGAGGTATACATGAGTTTTTCACCTGGATATGTAGCTGCTTCTCCTAGTAATTTTGTATGCAAATTGAGGAAGTCTTTGTATGGTCTCAAGCAATCCCCTCGAGCCTAGTTTGAAAGGTTTTCACAGTTCATGCGGAAGGTTGGTTACAAACAGAGTAATTCATACCTCACATTATTTCTCAAACATCAATAAGGGAAGGTAACAGCTCTAATTATTTATGTTGATGATATGGTAATTACTGGAGATTATGTTGTTGAGATGGATAAATTACAGAGACAACTAGCCTCTAAGTTTGAGATGAAAGATTTGGGTGAATTGAAGTACTTCTTAGGAATTAAGGTAGCTAGGGGGAACAAAGGAATTTTTCTATGTTAGATAAAGTACATTCTTGACCTACTAACTGAAACAGGTATGTTGGATTGTAAACCTATTGATACTCTTATTGAGCAAAATCATTGTCTAGTAGAGTATCCAAATCAAGTACCAACATATCGAGCTTGCTATCAGAGGTTGGTTGGGCACCTAATTTATTTGGTACATACTAGACCAGATGTCGCATATGTAGTGAGTGTGGTAAGTCAGTTCATAAATAACCCGAGTGAGAGTCACATGGATGCAATTGTGAGAATTTTAAGGTACTTGAAGTCAGCTCCAGGGAGAGGAGTAATGTTCACTAAACACAACAATCCTCTTGAAGTTTGTGGCTTCACAGATGTAGATTGGACAGGAAATATTATAGATAGAAGGTCGACATCGGGTTACTTTACCTTTGTGGGAGGTAATTTGGTTATATGAAAAAGTAAGAAGTAGAAAGTTGTGGTGCGGTCTAGTGCTGAGGCTGAGTATAGAGGTATGGCTCATAGTGTTTGTGAATTGCTGTGGATAAAAATTTTATTATTTGATTTGGATTTCGAACTCAAAATTACTATGGAGTTGTATTGCGACAGTTGAGTAGCCATTGACATATCACAAAATCTAGTACATCATGATTGCACTAAGCATGTGGAGGTTGATTGTCATTTTATAAAAGAGAAGCTAGATGCAAAACTCATTAGCATTCCTTTTGTTCCCACTGAGAAGCAACTTGTAGATGTGCTTACCAAAGGAGTTTTCAATATGGAATTTTATGACTCACTAAGCAAGTTAGGCATGATTGATATGTATGCGCCAACTTGGGGGGAGTGTTAGCGTGAGTCATGTAATTGGTGTATATGTGTCTATCTGTAATAGAGTTCTAAGTTGTACATAGTTCTATTTTATTTAAAACTCTTGTATTTTATTTTCTGTATATATATCTTTATTGTGAGGTAATAATATAATAACAAGAAATATATTTCACTCAGTATATTTAACTGTAAATAGGATGAATAAATTGTTATTTGTTACTCCAAGGTATAAGTTGAAGTACTTGGCATTCATATTCAAACGTTATTTGAGTCATATTGTAGAATGATTAATTAATAGGCTGAAAATTGCTATTGATAAGTTGTTTAAACTTATCATACTAGTGAAGGGAATAAAAATGATGGGTCATCTTCAAGTAGTATTCAATCATCACAACCTGTACTAACAGGAAAAATTGAAAAGGAAAAGGATGCACCAGCCATGAATGTTAGTCAATTTTTGTATTTACATCAATTACTCGATGATAATTGTTTGGAAACAAAGTTTGAGATAGAAATGTATTTAGATGATTAGAGTGTTAATCTTGCTATTATTTATTGTCCTTTCACTGTGGTGGAGATCAAATATTGTAAGCTATTTTATCCTCTCTAAAATTGCACGAGACGTCTTAGTAGAATCGATCCCTATAGTTGCAACTGAATCAACTTTTAGTACTAGAGGACGTGTAATTGATCCATATAGAAATCTTTGCATCTTAAGATGGTGGAAGCTTTAATTTTCTCTTAAAGCTCGATACTTGCAAAATTTGATGCTCTTCAAATTGTAGTGGATAAGGATCTTTCCCAGTATACAGGTATAATGAATATATTTGTGCCACTTAAGTTAGGTAAATATGATAAATAATACATACTTTAAATATTTATTTAATTCGTTACAATTTAATTTATTTAATCCATAGTTTAATACTTTATTCTTGTAAATATATTTGGCAAATATCATTCCTCATTGACGAAATCAATGGTTTGAGTTGAAGGTCAAATTATGTTTCATTCTAATATTTCTGTTTTATTAATATGTAACAAGCTTATGTTGTGCTTAGAAATGAGAGCTTGGAACATGGTTGAAATTTTATTTTTTGTATGATTTTTCATGGATAATTTTAATATTTTACTCTCATTTCTATTTTGTAATAGATGATGTGTACTAAAGTTTTGAACTTCTATGTTTTGATTTGTTGTTTATTATTAATTTGTTATGTTTAAGAGAACAACTATTTTCATTTTCGATAATATTTTAAAAAATTTTGTCTTCTAGTTTGTTATTGTGAGATAAACAAATTTTGCTTATTTTTGTCGTTAGAGTTTGAATATTTAAGTGGAATTCATGCAAGCACATCTATACTAGGTACTTTTTTTCTTTCTTATCCACGTGAGACACTAATTTTATACTATTTAATTATTTATCTATTATAATTACATCATCTTCCATATTTTTCGTTAGAATTAACATTTTATGAATAACATTATTGATGACTTGGATATGAAAATTAGCAAATTTTGATGGGTAAGTCTTTACTATTGCTTATTTGTCTCAATTTTAAGTCTTTCTTACATTTTATATTTGATATGGATAATGATTAAATGTAAGTCATTGAAATATATATTTTTAAATTTAGATATTATAATAAAATCCTTCGGTGCATAAATGATCAAGTTATTCAACTGGTTTCATTTTAAACACTCCTCAGTGAAAAAAGCATATGTTCATTTTCTACTAACACTAGAAAAGATATATTCATTTACGTTAAAAGAAAAATGAACATATGTTCTTTTTCCTGAGGGGGTTAAAAATGAAACTTTATACATGAAGGGAGGTCATGCAATATAATTAAACCATAATAAAATTAACATTGACAACTTTAAAAACTATAATAAAAAAGGTTAATGAATAAACTTCATTAGCACAAACAAAAGGAGAAATTTCCTTTAATAAATTCAAACAAAAAAATTAGTTCAAGTTGGATTGATTTTTTAAATTTATTGATTCGGTTCTTAAAACCAAATATATTGGATTAATTTTGGTCTAAACACAAACCAAATCATTTATTGAATTAATACCTCCGTATAGAGGCATTCTGACAAAAACAATCAAATTGCCGAAAATCGAATTTCGGCGTCGTTTTTGTCAATTATATTTACTTTCTTAACCCTCTAACTTTTTGCAACAATTTTTGTCAATCGTTTTTTGCAACAATTTTTTGTGTTGTGCAGTTTAAAAACTCAATAAAATGATGAATAATATAAATATTTTAATATAATTTAAATTTTTTATTTTAATTATCAAAGCTGCTATTTTATCAATTTTACTGCTAAATTTATTGCTAATTGAAAATTTTATTACGTAACATGTACAAAATTTTAGATTTATATTTATAATTTTTTTTATTCTAATATCTATATATTTTTTTATAACATGTACAGAATAAAATTATTATTTTTGTACGATGTACAAAATCTTGCATTAAGATATTTAGAATTTATTTATTATGATTTTAAGATTTTTTTATGTAATATGTACATAATAAAAATATTATTTTGTATCATGTACAGAAACTTGCATTCATTCTGTAAGTTGTACAAAAAAATGTAAATAATTATGTACGCTAGTCATTATGTAAATTATAAATAGTTTTATACTTGAATTATTCTGTAAGTTATACATAAATTATAAATAATTATGTATCTAGATCATTTTGTAAATTGTACTTGTACATAAATTATAAATCATTTTGTAAGTTGTACAGAAGTTGTAAATAATTATGTATGGAGGTCATTCTGTAAGTTGTACAGAATCTTCCTTTAACTTATTTACTAAGGATATTTTTGTAAATTCATATTTTAATTAAATTATAAAACGATTCGTTTCTATTGAATATCACGCTATTTTTGTCCATTTTCGGTTTATGTTCGCTTACCCTCTATATCTGTCCCGAACTCTCATTTATTTCACCCCTACATTTTAGATAACTGGGCTTGATTTTGGCTCTTATGCTCCCATTTATGACGAATTTGAAGAGAATTTTTGAAGAATTTTGCAAATTTTATGATGGCATAGTTTTTATAGTTTTTACTTAGAAATTGTGTATTGTAACATCTGGCTAGAAGTATTTGAATCAAATTTCCTATGCAATCGAATTTGGAAAATATTGCAAATTTTATGATGGTATATTTGTTGGAGTTTTTACTTAAAGATTGTTAATTTTGTTCTTTTGATGTCATTAATGAAACATATATTTGATGATAAAAAAAAAATGAAACATTTCTTTGACCCAATAAAAATTATGTTCGCCATTCTCGTATTCAAACTCAAATCTATGTGCCAATGTTGGGCTGGGTTGAACATGAATTTTCAAATGAAATGAAATTCCAAATTTTGGTCACAAGAAAAGTCGATCAAGGGTTTTGTATTGACTATTGGGTTAAATCAAAATTTTTGTTACATATATTTTTTAAATTAAAAGAAAATTAATTAGAGGAGTAATTTATATTTAGTACCAATAAATAACCATCTTATAAGAAAAATGAACATATATTTTTTTTCTTTTTCTGAGGGGGTTAAAAATAAAAATTTATGTATAAAAGAGGGTTATGTCATACAATTAAATCAATAAATAAATAAGTATTATTATTTCAATGTATTGGAACTTTACTTCAAATTATGAATATAAAATAATGTCATAAAATTGTCAAATGTATATATTTTTTAAATTTTAACACATACTTTTAAACAAATTATGAAAATAAAAATTACATAAATATTATCCAAAAACTTATTATAACAAAACTAATCTTTTGCCCAAAAATATAACACTATTAGTGCCCTTCATTCAAAAATATTTGGCACTTAATGAGAGCTCTAATCGAGTTTGGTTTTCTGAGACTATGTCAAATTGACATGTCTAAATAAAACATTAATGGTATATTTAGTGCATTGTATTGGATAAATTAAATATAATCGTATTATACTGAACTACATTGAATTATATTATAATTAGTCTCTACAGTATTTGGTGAAAAGCTGTATAATATAATCATATTAAATTGATTATATATTTTTTATTAAATAAGTTATATTTAAAATATTTTTTTATTATAAAATTTATTTAAATTAATATTTAATTCATTTTTTATATTTTTAAAAATAAAAAAATATTATAGGATATTTAGCGTTTAATTATCTAGTGATTATTTATTTAATAGTTAGACTTATTTACTGACTTAGCTCATTGGATTGGACCACAGATCATTCTATTGAAAAGAACTAACAATATTATACTACATAGCATGTTATTTTATGCCTACCATATTGACTTTTTGTCAATAACTTAACAATGGTTAATAATACTTCTATTATAGTTTTTTGAAAGGAAAAATGTAATAAGAGATTAGCACATTAATAAATAAATAAAAGAGATAATGTGAGATTAGCACTCAAGGGATTAGTAGTTCCTTTTCAAATTTCAAAATACGTGCATTAATTATACGATATTTTTTCTTTATTTATTTCCTTTTAGATTTTCCCGGAGACATATTCCATTTTTCATAATTTATTTAGACAGAGCAACCATTCGCTTAATGGATGGTACGCATTTGAAGATTTTTTTGTCTTATCTTATTAAATGACCAGAGGTAAGATTGCATTAACTTTTTGATTCAGAACTGAAACTATAGTATTGTAGTCTCTCTCTCTCTCTGTTTTCTTTTGTTTTTTAAATCTGGTACATACAGCTAATACTTAAAGAGAAAACCTTCACTATATGCAATATGCATATCTTCACTATATTATCGGATCAACCTTTAAAAAAAAAAAAAAGAGAATTATCACATCCACCTTATTTTTTTTTATTTTAAAATATACAATAATTTTCAACCTAGTTAATTCCCAATGAGCTTTTATTTGTGTGGGTGTCAAATATATGATAGACTCGTTTATCCAGTTTTCAATATTATATTTTTGTGAGAGACATCAACTACGGTATTATAAGAATAAGTGTATTTAAAATTATTTTATATTTTAAAATTAAAAAGAATAGAAGAGTGCATTTGATAAAGTAGTAGATATGCACAATCTCATTATAAAATTAAAATATTAAATTGTATGGTTGTAGCCAAATAAATAAAATCCATTGTACGATAGAACTCTATTGTAACAGTGAATAGAATATCAAACTTATATATTATCTCATATATAGCAATACGATCATTGACCCCAAAAAAAAACTAAAAAATCTATATAGCAATACTCTAACCAATCCAATTTAGTGTCTCTGCTGCTCTGAATATATTAGAGTTAATTTCACCGTTAGTCATGGCAGTGGAAATTCGTGAACGTGCAAGTCACAGTGCATCAAGTGACAGTGGGTTTTGCAAGACTAACAGAGTTAAAATGTCTAATGAGTCATTAGAGAGAAAAGTGGAAGACATGAGAAACGTCTTCTTAGGAGCACAAGACATAGAAGATTTGGATTTTCTGTACAAAGAAGATTTGGTTGAGCATACGAGAAGAGGAGACGCTATGAGGTCTTTCAAGAGGAAGAAGAGGAGGAGTAGTGGTACTAGTAGTTGGTTCTCATTAGGGGTGTCAAACGGGCCGGCACGGCACGGCACGGCCCGTTAAACATTTGGCCCATTGGCCCATCGGGCCGGCACGGCACGGCCCACCAAAAATTCGGAACGGCACGGCACGACCCGTTAGCCAAAATGAGTAGCACGGCACGGCACGCAAAATTTTATTATTTTAAAAATTAATTTTAAAAAATATATTAAAAAAAATGAAATAAGGGGCTCATGGGCCGTGCCGGCCCATTAAGACAGTCTAACGGGCCGAGCACGGCACGGCACGGCAAGGCCCACGCGCCAAGAACTGAGGCACGGCACGGCCCATATAAGGGCCAAGGGCCGGCACGGCACGCTAATTAACGGGCCAAGGGCCGGTACGGCACGCTAATTTGACGGGCTGGGCCGTGCCGGGCCGGGCCGGCCCGTCCTTTTTGACACCTCTAGTATCCTATATCATTTGTCACTAGTGAATGTTGCGACAATAACGGCAAAGAATGGAGAAGGGACTCAAATAAGTAGTGGAATCAATAGTTTAAACCATTTAAGTCTGGCCAAAATGCTAATATGTAATTTAATTTTTACATGGAAAATAGAAATACGCTTGTACTAATATATTCAATTTGATTAAAAGAGAAGAATAGAAGTAACAAAAATAAAAGAGAGAAGCAGGAAAAAATATATTCAAAATTTTCAAACTGGAGCCAAACCCAAAATCTGTAAACAGTCAAGACAACATATGAATGAGAACTAAGGGTGTCAAAAAGGACGGGCCGGCCCGGTTCGGCCCGTCAAATTAGCGTGCCGTGCCGGTCCTTGGCCCGTTAATTAGAGTGCCGTGCCGGCCCTTGGCCCTTATATGGGCCGTGCCGTGCCTCAGTTCTTGGCCCGTGGGCCTTAACGTGCCGTGCCGTGCCCGACCCGTTAGGCTGTTCTTAACGGGCCGGCACGGCCCGTGACCCCTTTATTTCATTTTTTTTATATATTTATTTAATTATTTTAGTTAAAAATTATTAATAATGCTTTAAAAATTAAAAAAAGAGTCGAACTCTTAACCTCTCATTTTATAGATCGTTAGAAATTCATTAAATTATGTCTAATTTTATTTAAATGTAAAAAAAAATATTTATTTATTGGTACTTTTTTAAAATTAATTTTTAAAATAATAAAATTTCGCGTGCCGTGCCGTGCCGGCCCGGCACAGCCCGTTAAGGGCCAAGGGCCATGGGCCGTGCCGTGCTACTCATTTTGGCTAACGTGTCGTGCCGAATTTTCGATGGGCCGTGCCGTGCCGGCCCGGTAGACCAACGGGCCAAATGTTTAACGGGCCGTGCCGTGCCGTGCCGGCCCGTTTGACACCCCTATAGGATACTCTATTTGTTTTTTTCTCCATCTATTTGTGATTATTTTTAAATCTTAATTGTTCACTTTTACACCTTAATCGATATATTCTATAAGATATATATTCCAAATGCATACATAATATTTTTGGCCTCAATTCACATAGGTGAGTTTTTCGCTGCCAATCACCCACTTGATATTTACATAGATGTTATTTTTTTTGCTATAAATTTTACGTTTGTTATTTTAAATTTTATGTCTTCCCTTGTGCCAAGAAATTCAAGTTATGCATACATAATATTATTTTTAAAACTATCCAACACAGACACTAAATTTTTTTGAAAAATTACCAAAAATAAATTCTTAAAATTTATAATAACAAAATTAGCATTTCAATCTAAATTATCGATATTCAATTCCAATTGAATGATTGTTTTAAAAAAATAACATATTAGTCATTTTTGTAATTGTGAAAATATAAGTTTGAACACAATAGATGCTAGTTTTGTTATTAAAAATTTTGAGGGGTATTATTTTTATTGTTTTCCTAATTTTTTTTTTTTTACAAATAACAGATTCTCAAATTTGAGAGTAGAATTTTCATTCATACTCGTAATAATTAATACAATACAATACGTTTGCACAAAATAATTACTGTTCATTTAATATAAACAAAGAGTTACTTGGATATGATAAATATTGACAAAAAATATTTTTATCGTTTAAAATCACTAAAATGATAGCACATTCTTTTTTGGCTACATTTAAATAAAATAAATAAATAAGATCACCTTTTTTGTTTAAAGATATATATAATACCACTGTTAGTGAGTCATTTTACTTATGTAAAATATATTTAAATTTTGAAATTTTAGAATAAATATATTATATTTTGTAATAACGTTTTGAATTATATTTTTTATGTTAATGGTAAACTACTAAATAATGGAGGGGTAAACATATTAACTTTAATATTATAAAAATAATACGGAATTACTAGTAAATTTTTTTATAGAAAATATTAAATTTTATATTATTTATATAATATTTTTTAACATAAAAAAAAGTCTAACAGTGAAAAAAAAACACTTCTAAAATAAAACAAAAGTCTATTAAAATATTAAAAAAGGAAAGGAAAAAAAAATAACATGATCAATAATGAAGGAAAACATAATTTCCTCTCTGGCGAAAAAACAAATAAAGAATAAATCACAGTGGTAGAAAGTCCTCTACCAGGTAGACATAGACCCACTTATAGCTGTCCGGTCTGAACCATTTATGATTTAATACGTAAAATTTGATTAAAATTTGACATATTTATTAAATAAATTAGTAAATAAAATCTTGACTTAATTTATTTAATAAATTAATTAATTTAATTTATTTAAATTTATTAAATAATATATATTATATTTTATAATTTAAAAAATTAAAATATTGTATCAAATATTAAAATATTTTTATGTAATATATTAACATAATAAATTTTAATTAGACTCAAAAAATTAAATTAATTTGAGCATAATTTCAACAACAAAAATATTAAAATATAAAATAAAAATAATATTAATAATCATAAGTATTATGATACATCAAAGCAGTCAAAGCAGTATTATAGTCTCAAATATTTACAAAAAGTCTAACAAAAATATATATAATAAATTCTTTGTAAATAAAAACTTGTTTTAAGTCTAAAATAAATAATCAATAATCAATAATCAAAACATAAAAAGTTAAACTACACAACATATTACTATAAGTTAATAAAAATATGAAAATAAAAGATGAAAGGAATTTGAATATTATCCCAAGCACAGACCTAGAAAATAATTAAATAAGAAATAATTACCTATATACCCTAATAATTTTATTTATTTACTTGAGTTGCTTATACGGGTTACCCGATTAATCCGTTATAACCTAATTTTTAAATGGGTTAAACAAGTCGGTCTGTTTACGACTTAACCTATATAAGCTTAATTACATTTGAATATTTCGTAGGTGGGTCGTGTTGATTTCGTAAGTCGTGTCAAAAATTGCCAACTTTAGACCCACTCCCATTTTCTGGTAAAAAATTTCATCATTAGCCGTCAATAAATAACAAAAATAATACTATTAAAATTTATAATAACAAAAATAATACCTTTTATATTTAAATTATATATTTTTACAATTAAAAAAATAGTAAATAAATTTTTCTACCACCAAACTTTTTTTATTATTTATCAAACTTCTTACAAATTTAGCATTAATATTAAAAACGTAATGGGGATTACGGGAAGTTATACATGAAATACACATGTTCTTCTCCTCCTCCTTATAATTAATTTCTAAAAATTTTAAAAATAAAAATAAAAAATAGAAGTCCAAGACAACAACTCCATCAACCCATCTCTCAACCTCATTCCACCTATAGTCCTCCTAAAACCACCATCGCACCACCAATTCGTAAGCCACCATTTATCGATACCCATTTTTGCACCACCACCAAAAAAGTCACCCCCAACGCCTAAGCTCTACCAGTTTGTCGCATCACATAACTCATTCTCATCAACGCCTTTGTCATTTTTGTCACTGAGAGACTTATTTTCATCAACTATCTGGGTTATCAATAAACATAATGTTACCATTTTCATCAATTATCTAGGTTCTAGCTCATCCTCTAATAATATAAACAACAGAGTGGGCATTTAGGTGCCAGTGAGGAGCATAAATTTCATTGTTGTAAAGCACACATCTTTCTTCACTAAGTCTAAGATGAGACAAAATTGGGAGGCTGAAGTTCTTCACACTTCTCAAAGAACTTAGGTAATAATCTGGAGTGTAAATATTAGCTCTTGATGGGTCACCAATGTTCTCCTTAATCTCAATGAGCAAAAAGTTTCTTCAAGTCCATTTTGACGAATACAACCACTATGTCTTCTTTGTTCCCTCTCTCTTTCACGCTTACTCTCATATTCTCTTAAGCTTTCTTGTTGTCTCAATATCAATTTCTAGACCTTCGGCTAACAATCTAGAGCCCAGATTATGCTTTAATTTAGGTTTCTTCTTTTTTAGTCTCGTGCATTGAAGCTCAATTTAGCACATATTGTTGCTTCTTCTTGGTATCTTTTGAGGTTGTAGTGTTTTCCAAGCTTCAATCTTTTGTCTAACTCATGGGTTAAGGAAATTACTTTATTTTAATTATGGTAGGTGAGTTTTGTTGCCTTTGAGTGAGATTTTGTTTCTAATTTTAAAAATTAATTATGAGGAGGAGAAGAATGTGTGCATTGCACGTGTGACTTCTTGTTAAGTCCCTTTACATTTTTAACATCAATGGTAAATTTGTAGCAATAAAAAAATTTAATAGTATGAATGTAACAAAAGAAAATCAATGATATATTTGTAACAACTTCCATAATTTGTGATAGACAAATCTATTTACTTTAAAAAAGAACTGTTACATCATTTTTCTTTAAACGCCTGTCTAAATGAATACCGTTCAAATTGAACGGTGGTAATTTAGACTCATTCAATATTATTGGAATACTATCTTTATTATTATAAATTTTAGAAGTATTATTTTTAATAATTTCTCTTTCTTTCTTTTTTGGATACATGTTATATAGGTACGTGCTATTGCCAAACATCATTTTATTATAAGGAATAACAAACCAGGTGTTAATACCATGTAATTTTTTTTATTTGAGCAGTTGTTATGGGTGTTTATGCATCATACTCCGAGCACGAAATAGACATCAAAGCTTTAGTTTATCATCATCGGATATGATATGGCTCATGCATGGAGAATATTAGTACGAGCTGCTATTAAAATATATTTTTTATTAAGGGTAATGAGGTGTTTAATGTTGCAAGTGTCTCTAAGGAAAATACAAGTGTTGCAAAAACTAGAAAAACAAGATTAATAGTGTTTGTGAAGTGGAAAACTGTTAAACATGTACAATATTGTAATTTGTTGTAAAGTGTTTGTTAAGCAATGTATTTTAAGTCAAAGAGTCACGAGAATAGCTAGACTATAGAGTTAAGATGTAAGTTAGTAGGTTGTTATAGCTAGTCTATAGGTTGTTGTAAGGTTGTTATAGGCTAGACATGTGTAAAGTAGAAAGTGAAAGACTTTATGTATAAAAGTAATTGTAATTTTATGTTTTGACTATTCAGAAAAGTAATGAAAAATAATTTACTCAACTTTCTTCTTCTCTCTCTCTCACACGTTTTGCTTTTCACCATTTTTACAAAAGCTTCAGATCTCCTTCTCCTTTTCTTTGTCACTTCAATAGTAAATTGTTGTAATTTTCTCATGGTATCAGAGCATAGAAGCACGTAGCTTCTATAATGTCAAACAATCCTTGCGTAACTATGAGTGTTTCTCAAGTAGTCGAACAAATAGCTATGACTCCAGTGATCATATCATAGTGAATTTTTAAAATCAAGTAGTTACTATGAAGTTAGATAAAACGAATTATATGGTGTGGAAACAGCAGATTATGAAAATCTTATATAGTTTTAATTTGGATCATTTTCTTGTTGATGATTCACCTTCTAGTACTCTTGCAAATGTCTCGGTAAATTCAACTTTTAAGTCTTGGAACAAGCAAGATCATATGATAGGGAGTTGATTGATGAATTGTATCAGTCAAGACATACTTAGACAAGTTTCAAGATTCAAGACCGTTAAAGAAGCCTGGAAAGATCTAGAACAATTTTAAGGTTAGACTAATTCAATTGAGGCAGGAATTACTCAAGATCTGTAAAGTAAATATGAGTATAAATGACTATGTGCTGAATCTCAAAGAATTGGCTGATAAGTTAGAGTCAGCAGGTTATGCCTTAAGTGAATAAGACAAAGTGATGTACATAATAGTTGATTTAGATAGAGATTTTGAGTCAATTGTTTTAACAATTTATGCAAGAATGCAAAATTAAGTTATAATTATTTCAGATGTTACTGCTTTGTTACTTGGACATGAAAGTTGGTTGGAGTCTCGTAATTCAGTAACTGATAATGTTTTTCCTACAGTACATGATGCATAACAAAGCAAAGGCAATAATCAAGAAATTCAGGTTGTGTTTCATAGAAAAAATCAGAATTTGATGGTGTAGTTCATAATTCATCTCAGTTTATGAATTATAGAATGATGCCTCAAATGTTGCCTACTTTGCCTAATGCTTTCCTCCAACTCAGAGTTTTGCATTTTTTTTTACCTTTTCAAGGTTTTAATCCACAAGGACGGGGATGTGATAATGGTATAGGAAGATTTTCTTTTAATGGAAATAGACCTTTGTGTCAACTTTGTGGAAAACAAGGTCACTTTAGTCTCAAAGTGTTGGTCTATGTTTAATCATAATTTTCAACCTCAAACACAAGGCAGTCAAGGTGGAACTAATCAGTAAAGTCAAGCACCTGTAACAAATTTATAGTCTAACCATGTCTTTGATACTTCACAGGTCTCTTCTGAAATCACTAGACGTGCATCTATTCAACCTTCGAGATAAGGACACACCAATAATTCTCCTTCATTTCCTATGAATGGAATGCTTGCATCTAGTCCTGTATCTCCATAGGCTATCTGTATCACCTTTTCAACTATCGTCATAATACTATGCAGCTATGCTTGCATTAGCTCTAGAGGCTTATCTTGAACCATTTTGGTATCCAGATTTAGATGCGACACACCATGTTACATCTGATCCATCAAATCTGGTTGTTCCTCAATCTTACACAGGAAATGAGTAGTTAACAATTGGCAATGGTAAGGGTCTCTTTGTTGCACATACTGTTCTTATTTTCCTCAAAGTCCTTTTGACAAAAAATCTCTTGTTCTTAACAAAATTCTTCATATTCCTAATATTACCAAAAATTTGCCGAGTATTGCTCAATTTTGTAAAGATAACCATGTCTATTTTGAGTTTCATGCTACTAATTGTTTTGTGAAGGAAAAGTCACCAACAAAGAGCTTCTCAAGGGAACTCTACATGAGAGACTCTATGTTTTTTATCTTCAACTAAACATTTTTAAGAGTAATGCTTCTTCTTTTCCTTCTGTAAATACCATTACTGCTAAATCAACATATTCTACTTCTATTTTTGATTTGTCCTTGTGGCATAAGCATCTTGCTCATGCTTCTTTACCTGTGGTAAGGAAGCTTTACAAAATTGTAACATGTTGATTACTACTAATAAAGCAGTTCATTTACCTTGTAATGATTGTTAGCTTGGTAAATTTCATAAGCTTCCTTTTGTTTCCTCTACAACTTGTTCAAATATGCCTTTAGGTGTTATGCATTCAGATCTATGGGTGTCACCTGTAGTTTTCAAACATGGTTACAAATATTATGTACACTTTCTGATGAGTTTTCTAGATTCACTTGGATTTATTTCTTAAAATTCAAAGGTTCTATATATAATGCCTTTTTACAATTCAAAGCAATGGTTGAGTTGCAACTCAATGCAAAAATTAAAGTCTTTCAGTTTGACTGGGGAGATGAGTTTCAAAAACTCACTTCTTTTGTACTCAACATGATATTATTCATCAAACTTCTTATCCTGCAATTCATGAGCAAAATGGACTAGCAAAAAGAAAACATAGGCAAATTGTTGATCAAGGCTTTCAGTTATGGCTCAATCCTTTGTTCCTTTAGAATATTGGGATGATGCTTTCGATTCAACTGTTTTTGTCCTTAATAGACTTCCTAGTCCTCTCATTGGAGATGTGTCCCCTTTAGAGAAGTTGCTTCACATTAAGCTAGATTGCTCCTATCTTTGTGTCTTTAGTTGTTTGTGTTATCCTTTTGTTAAACCTTTTAATAGTCATAAATTGCAATTTAGGTCAATAGCTTGTACCTTTCTTCGGTATAGCCCAAGACATAAAGGCTATAATTGCTTGGATTCCAATGAAAAATTGTTCTTGTCACGTCATCTGATCTTTAATGAGGAAGAGTTTCCCTTTGCCTCTAAAGTCTCTTCTAGTACTTAGATTGTCTCTCCATTAGTTAGTATAGTTTTACCTATTTTGTATCCTAACACATCTTTTCCTATTGTACCCTCTAAAGTAGAGTCTCTTATACTGTCACTTTCTTCACCTAATCCTTGCTATGACCAAGCTGTCCATTATGAGTTAGAATTTGTCCCTTTTAATGTCATTGCTTCTAGTCAATCTATTCTTATTTCTAGTCCCTCTTAGATTAGTACGTCTACATCTCCAATGGCTATAACTCCAAATCTACCATCTCAAGTTATTTCAATTCCTTCTTCTTCTATTCTTCCTATTTCTTTTACTATCCATTCTAAATCAATATGTGTCTCTAAGACACCCACCAATATTCATCCTATGACCACCCGGTCCAAAGATGATATTTAAAAGCCTAAAGTTTTTACTATTGATCTTTCTTTTACTGAGCCAAAAATAGTGAAACAAGCACTTCAACATGAAGGATGGAAATAGTCAATGCAAGCTAAGTTTGATGCATTGGTTTGTAATAAAACATGGATTTTGGCTCAAAGTGGATTTGGAGAGTTAAAAAAATTCAAATAAAACTGTTGAAAAACTTAAATCCAGAGTTATGGCACAAGGTTTTAATCAACTTCTAGGTTTTGATTTTCATGAAACCTTTAGTCCGGTTGTTAAACATGTGACTATAAGGGTGATTTTGAGTCTGGTTTGGTCAAAGAAATGGAAACTTCATCAACTAGACATCAACAATACATTTTTAAATGGCACTCTTCAGGAAGAGATTTACATGGCTTAGCCGCCAGGATTTGAAGATCCTAATTTTCCTCAACATGTGTGTAAGCTACAAAAAGCCATTTATGGTCTTAAGCAAGATCCAAGGGCTTGGTTTGACACTTTGTCAACAACTCTTTGTGCTATGGGATTTGAAAAGTATAGAGCAGACCCTTCTTTGTTCTATAAGTTTGGTGATTCTAGCATTGTATATTTGCTTGTTTATATTGATGATATTATCATCGCTAGTAGTGACGAGGATGAGATACACTAGCTTATTTCCTTATTGAACAATACTTTTGCTTTAAAGTACATGGGCTTGTTGCATTATTTTCTTGGGATAGAGGTGACAACTCTACCTAATGGAGATTTTCTTCTTACTCAATCTAAATACATTAGAGATTTGTTAGCCAAAGTTGGTATGAAACATGCTAAACCAATTTCTTCTCCTATTTTATTTTCTTAAGATCCAGAAGTGTTTGAAGAGCCTTCCTTTTATAGGAGTGTGGTTGGTGCTTTTCAGTATATCTCCCTTACTCGACCTGATATTTCTTATGTGTTAATAAGACATGTCAGTTCATGTCCAATCCTATGGAGTCATATTGGATTGCGGTCAAAAGTATCTTGAGATACTTACAGCGTACCATTATGCATGGTGTGGTTTTCAAACCCTATGCTCAGTTGATTGTTACAGGTTGCTCAGATGCTGCTTGGGGAACTTGTGTGGATGATAGAAGGTCCACTTCAGGGGTTTGTGTATTTCTTGGTGCTAACCCTATTGTGTGGCATTTAAAGAAGCAGTATGTTGTTTCAAGATCTAGCATAGAAGCGGAGTATCGTGCTTTAGCTAATATTGTAACTGAGGTTCTTTGGTTGAAAGCTTTGTTGAGGGAGATGCGTGTTTGTAATCCGGCAGTGCCTGTTTTATGGTGTGAAATTTGAGTATTGTTGCTTTAGCAGTGAATCATATTCTTCATGCTCGTACCAAGCATGTGGAATTGGACATACATGTTATTCGAGAAAAGGTGCTTGCTCATGATTTTTTGGTGCAACATATACCTTCTTGTGAGCAACCTGTAGATTTTCTCACAAAGCCTTTGGCTATTAAATCTTTTTTGAAGTTGCATGGCAAACTCAATATGCATTCAATGCCACTAAGTTTAAAAGGGGCTAATGAGATGTCTAATGTTGCAAGTGTCTCTAAGGAAAATACACATGTAGAAATTGGAAAAACAAGTGATAATAGTGCTGGTGAAGTGCAAAACTGTTAATAGGTGCAATTTTGTAATGTGTTATAAGGTGTTGTAAAGTGTTTGTTAAGCAATGTATTTCAAGTCAGAGAGTCACGAGTATTGCTAGACTATAGAGTTAAGATGTAGGTTAGTAGGTTAGAGGTGGAAGTGAAAGACTTTATGTATAAAAGTAATTGTGTATTGTTATGTTTTGACTATTTAGAAAAGCAATGAAAAATAATTTACTTAGCTTTCGTCTTGTCTCTCTCTCACACGTTTTCCTTTCACAATTTTTACAAAAGCTTCAGATCTCCTTCTCATTTTCTTTGTTACTTCAACTGTAAGTTGTTGTAAGTTTTTCAAATGGTTTATTTATTAATTTATAATAAAAATTAATTTAAATTTTGAATAAAAATTAATCGGAGTGAAGAGTAAAAGAAAAAAGAAATCATTCTCTTTGCATGTGTTTACCAAAAATTTTGATAAATTGAAATAAAAATATTAATGTAATTAAATTTTCTTCTTAAAAGTGATGATGAAAAATAAATAATAAAATAAAATATTAAAAGTAAGAATAATTATGAAATTGTAAATTATGAATTTATGAAAGGAAAAAGAATGCTAAGAGGGCGTAGAAAATCAATTAATGAAAATCACTTTAAAATTTGTTGAGCATTTATTCTATCTTTTTAGAAAGTAAACATAGAAATAAGAATGATTTAATTTCTACTCATTCACTTTTTTTATTGGTCAATATCCCTTAATTTTATTATTTATTTTTTTATCAAGTATTAAATTGTTATATTTAAAAAAAAAATTACTTAACACAAATTATATATATACATATCTTTTTTTATAACCAAATTTTTTATATTTTAAGAGCAATGATTCATTGCTCTTGATCACACTTAATTAATAATACTATATCGATAATATTCATAATTAGTTAGATATTTCTCCAATATTATTATACACCAATCAAATGAAAAAGAACGAGTCCATAGTCAAAGAAATGAATGAAAACATTGAAAATCGATACAACGTGGCCAATTGGAATTAATCTCATTTATGATAGCTGTCCTACTTTGAAGAAAAAGAAGAGGATACTATCAATTTGTAGAGGGACGGAACTACCAACGAGCTTAGGGTGGCCCCGTTTGACAACCCACCATATTATTCATAATTATATTTATGTATAATATAATAAATAAAATATTAAAGATATATATTAAATATTTATTTTTATGTAAAATTTATATTATATTAAAATTTATTAAAATTATAAATATTTGATATTTTTTCATAAAATATTAAATTAAATTTTTCATACATGTAATTATTGTTTAATTAAATTTAAAATTATATTTTTGACTATTAATTATTGTGCACATTATAACTATTCATGTTCAATCATTATTTATAATAATTATGTGTTTATGTATAAAAATGTGATCATATATTAAAAAAATATTTAATTCATTTTATACCACAAAGAAAAATAAAATATTAAAAATTTATATTTATATTTTTATATAATAATATATATTTATATATTAAAATAATTTTTATTTCTCATTTGAAACTTGACTACCATAACGTTTTTGTTCTAATTTCGTTCATAAATTTAGAGATTTGTTATTTTTAGGTAAAAAATATATTAATATTAGAATATTTTAAAATTTTATCATACAATTTAATATTTTAGTATTTTTTAAATAGAAATATTTCTCTCACATTAGTGTTTTTTGTTTTGAAAATAAGGCTACCTTTAATTTATATGAAAAAGGAAAGTTAATAACATTATTTGGATAGGGGTGTCGAAATAGTCCATTTATTTATTTAGGTAAAACGTATTTTTAATACTTTTATTTGTAAAGAAATGTATTTTTAAGTCTCTTTTTGTGAAAAATGCATTAGGCAAAAAAAAAAAAGTTAAATTTTAATTATATTTTCCCTTTAATAAAACAGAATAGCATATATATTACATAAAAATTTATATTTTTCAATAGATATATACGTAAAAAAAAATATTATTTAAAAAAATTACTCACATTTTTAAAGAAATTTTTTTCTTTCAAACTTAAATAAAGTTTTTAATAGAACTTAAATAAAATTTCTATTATTTTATATTCAAATTCACATATTAGATTACAAAAAATTTATTTAAATTTGTTTAAAAATTTTGAGTAATTTTTTTAATTACGAATATTTCAATAGATATATGTTTATCGAAAAATAATTCATGTGCTAGATGTATTATTATGTTATATTTAATGAAAAGTTAAATTGAAAGTTAATTTTAACACAATTTTTACAAATAAAAACTTAAAAAAATACATTTTCTAAATAATGGTACCAAATAATATATTTTATCTAAATAATGAGACCCTCACAGCACTTTTCTCACATTTTTTATGGGTATATATATAAGTCGTTTCACGTAAAAGGAAGGTGCCAAGGTACTTGCCGTTTAGAAAATGGGTAATAGCAAGTTTGGGGTTACTTGGAAAGCTTTGTTTTTGGTTATTATGCTTCTATTAGTTTTCACGGCGCTATCGAGGGAACTGCCGCCCACTACTACCCCCAAGACTCGTACAACTTGTAAGTTTTTGTTTCCCTTCTTTTTTCTTCTACTATCAAACATGATGTTGCTTTGAACATGAAGGTCATAAGACCACCAGTTAAATAAATAAAAAATTAAAAGAGAAATTACTTAAAATGATATCATCTAAAAATTTTAGCAATAAAATAATATCTTTATTTTGAATTAAAAGAAATATGAATTAATTTTAAAAATGCTATTTTTATTATTATAAATTTTAGAGTATTAATTTTGTAATTTTTTCAAAATTAAACGAAGAAGGTAATAAGATCTTAAATAAGATACATAATCAAAACCAACACGTTTTTGAAAAGAAAAGAAAAAAAAAAACGGTTGAATTTCTCATTTATTGATTGGAAGACCAAAAAATTACTACTAACTAATATCCACCTGCTAGATTATCAAACGGGTTTGTCCCATATTGATTGTAATTGTAAATTTGTAATTTGTAAATAACTCTATATTAGCGTTATAACTTTAATAGTTCATACACAGACCTGTCAAAGAGATGAGTTATATGGAGTTCAGATCAACTCTTTTAAAATCTATTTGGTATAAGTTTGATCTAGATTTAATTTATTTATAAACATGTCAAAAATTACAATCTTAATTTAATCTATTTTTTAAAAAAGTTGACACATTTAATCTATTTAAATATATTAAATAATATATATTATATTTTATAATGTAAAAAAAAATAACTATATTATAACAAATATCAACATACTTATATAATCTTTTAATATAATAAATTTTAATTAATCTCTAAAAATTAAATTAATTTAAGTTTTATTTCAACAAAAAATATTAAAATATTAACTAATATAAAATAAAAACAATATCAATAATTATAAATATTGTGATACATCAAATTTAATGTGTTAAATTCTCAAGCACTAACAAAAAGTCTAATAAAAGTATATATCATAATTATTTTAAGCAAAAATTTGTTTAAATCTAAAATAAATAATCAATAATCATAACATACAAAATTAAACTAAACAACACATTACTATAAATTAATAAAAACATAAAAATAAAAAATAAAAAAAATTTGAACATAATATTTTAAAGTATAAACCTACAAAATAATTAGAAGAGAAATAATTAGCTACCTATCATAATGATTTATTATTTTACTTGGGTTGCTCAAATAAATTATGGGTTTATTTAAGTTAATTATTATAACTTAATTTTTTAAATATATTAAATAAATTAATTTATTTACTATTCAACTCTTACGAACTTAATTATACTTAACAATTTTATAAATATGTCATGTTGTGTTTATAGATTGTATCAAAAAATTTCGGCTCTAATTATATGTCAACGAGATATGGTTCATCGGTCTGAAACTCACTTAAACGTATTGAAGATTTTAAGCTCAAGTAATCGTACAAAAAAACTATAATGGTCCTACCATCTATTTAGTTAACTTTTCAGAGAGACACTATATAATAATTATTTACTCTTTCAAAATTTAATAGTATCTCTGACAAGAATGACTTAAGCTCATAAACAATATTAATGTAAAACTATCTTTTAATTTTCAATTATTCTATTCCGAACACTTAGCCTGCAATGTTATATAGATACTTTGTTTTCAACTGAAACTAACCAAATCCGTTCCAATTGTAGTAAAACGTCAATGAATCATAATAAGAGGCGATGTTAAAAATGCAATGGATCAAAATAATTAGAAACTTATTAAAAATACCACTCTTAAAATTTATAATAATAAATATATTATCTTAATAATATGAAACGGGTCTAAATTGTTGCATTTTAATTTGAACAATATTCAACTGGACAGACGTTCAAAGAAAAATGATATAGCAATTATTTATTTTAATTGTAAAAATATATAATTTGAATAAAAATTATAATATTTTCGTTATTATAAATTTTAAGAAGTATTATTCTTATTATTTTTCTAAAATAATTTAATTCGAGTCAATTCAATCAAAAACCGTCTAGTTTTTCCCTTTTGTTGGGTGGGTTTGTTACAAAAGTCCAAAATTAGATTCAAAATAGATTGAATGAGTTTTAATATTAAAAATTTGATATTTATGAACCAATACAATCCATAGTAATC
This sequence comes from Elaeagnus macrophylla, assembly GCA_029378325.1. Lineage (NCBI taxonomy): Eukaryota > Viridiplantae > Streptophyta > Magnoliopsida > Rosales > Elaeagnaceae > Elaeagnus > Elaeagnus macrophylla. The sequence goes on along the minus strand of CM055640.1, from coordinate 72,691,775 downwards.
TTATCTTATCCTATTTTTATTTTTTATATTATATATTTAATAAAATTAATAGGGTTAGTATTTTAGAGTTTTTTAGCTTTCAAGTTAAGTTCAAACAAAAGTTAGAGCATTTCGCTGTCAATCTCTAGTTCTTCCAAAATAAAGTTCTCTACCTCTCCATTGCTAGTCATTGTCATCCACTTTTTAATGTTTGTCGAGTTTTGTTGATTGTGGGTTTTGCTTCTTTTTCCATTTTATATCTTCGTCTTACATCAAGCTACAAGCTACAAGCTACAAGCAACTGCATCTTTCGTTTTTCAAATAAAGACAGCAAGTCGGTAACATTGGCACAAAAAAAACAAAAAAATCAATCTATACAATCTAAAAGGTTTGGTTTGTATTGGTTTTATATATAATACTTATATTAGATTGGATCGATTTTTAATTCTTAAGACTTTATTAGATCGGTTCTGGTTTTAATAGTCAAATATAATGAGAATAAATTATTGTCTTGTATATTTACACATCAGAAAAATACAAGAGTCTTGTATTAACTAGAGTCGTGTATAAACTAGAGTTCTATTACAGATAGACAAGTAATAATTACATATTAATTACACAACTCACTCTAACACTCTTCGTCAAGTTGGAGCATACATATTGACTATGTCCAACTTGCTTAATGAGTCATAAAACATTTCTTGGAAACTCCTTTGGTGAGCACATTTGTAAGTTATTTTTCAGTGGGAACAAAAAGGAAGCTAATTAGTTTGACATCTAGTTTTTCTTTTATAAAGTGAAGATCAACCTCTACATGCTTAGTGCGATCATGTTGTACTGAATTTTGTGATATATCAATTGCTACTTGATTGTCGCAATACAACTTCATTGTACTTTTAAGTTCCTAATCCTAATAAGACTCTAAACAAAAATCATAAACTAATAAGAATAATTACATAATATCCTAATCATAATAGTTCCAACATTAACAAGGAAACTAACTATTATTCTAATATTTCAGCTCTCCCCTTGGAAAAGTACAATAGACACACTTTGTTGAGAACGTTAACACTGATTGAATGACTGATTTAAGTATTAACAGTTGTGAGGTTGAGATTGATACCAACAGTCGTGAGACCGTGAAGTTAACGTGAACGACGGCGACGACAGCGATGAAAGTGGACGATACCAACAGTCGTGAAGCCGTGATGTTGACATGAACAACGGAGAAGCTGATGGAGATGACAGCCGCGTGCTGATGGAGACAACAGTGGTGTTGATGAAGATGATAGCCGCGTGCTTATGGAGACGACATCTTGTTGATGGAGATGAAGAAAAAAGACAAAGTTCCTTTTTGAACTTTCGCTCTGATACCATGTCAAATATAATGAGAATAAATTATTGTCTTGTATATTTACACCTCATAGTGGAGGTATATATAAAAAAAATACAAGAATCTTGTATTAATTAGAGTTTTATTACAGATAGACAAGTATTAATTACACATTAATTACACGATTCATGCTAACATTAATTAAATTTAAATTTATGTACACTGTTGTGGATTTATTAGTTCTTTAGTTTTCTTCCATATTTTCTCTCAATATTGAACCCAGAAATTTCAATAATCTCTTACAACCTTCAACATATGAACTCAAAGCAAATAAATACATGAAATGTAGCAAGCATAAAGAAGAAATAGAAAAACAAGGATTTAACGTGGTTTGGTTGCCCTACGTCCATGGTGAGAAAAAGTATAATAGCTCACTATATTAATCATGAAGTTTTACAGGAACATTACATACTCTCAGTGGGTTCTCTCACCCTCCCTGATACAAGGGCAAAAACATAACCCAAGAACTCTATCTAACTCTAAAGCTTACAAAGCCACTTTAAATAAGATAAACTAAAAAGACCTTATTACCCACGCATGTAAACAAGATTTGGGCCCAAGAAAAAACTAAATACGAAATGTAAATAAATAAGTTACAACATAATTTCCTAAGCTTTAGGCCTTTACCAATCAGCTTACGCTTACAAGCTGATATTACAAAATGAGCTCCACTAGTATACACTCGGTACCACAGTAAGACTCCGTCATTTAGTGTCAAAATCCATCATATATCCCTAATTATGTAAGAATTAATTTGTATTTTTTAATAACAAAGTTTCTTTTTATCGTCTTTATCAGATATGAAGAGCAAGGATATTGGTAATGGAGGAGTTCAAGATTTGGTGGCGTCTAAAGATGTGCCTCAGGGCCACAATTATCCCCGCCGGCATGGATGATCTGACCTCAGAAAAAAGATGCTTAAACCTGTATTTGTATATGATTTTGGAATTAATGAAATTTACTAGCCATGTAACAATAAGGAAGTGTGTTATGAACTTGTGGTTTGTAGATGAGATATGTATTATGAAAGCAAACTCTTAATATGATAAAAAATAAAAATGTGATTTTAAATTTTATATATATTTAAATAGATATATTAATTAATATTTTAATAATATAATTTTTTTTTTGCAATAATAATATAACATATTTTGCTAGAAGAAAAATTTACACTCCTGTATCATAAAAGTTAGGGGTGACAATTTATAATGCAACTCAATTGTCCAAATTAAATACAAATTGAACATGAACTAATTAAATTTTGGTATAATTTGAGCCAGTTTGAATAACACGAAAAAGTTATAGTTGAGTTAGAGCTAATCTAATGACACGAAAATAAAAAATAATTATAATTATTGTTATATATTAGTACTATTATTTTTTGTATAAATTGAATCTGCTAATTCATATCATAAAAAATTTGTTGCATTTTTCTTACTATTTTTATTGTAACTTTTTCTATCTTTATATATTGAATATTCATTTATCAACAACGAACATTACTATTTATATGAGCATTTTTTAATTTCGTTTATAAATGAGATAGTTTCTTTTGATTTCATGAATTATTTTATATAAACTATTGATTTGTTTGGGTCTCGAGGTTAAGAGCTAGAAAGATTTGGGTAAGTCATTTAATGGGGAGCGAAAGGCTTCCGTTCTTGGGGGCTCTCGATCTTATAAGATTCGGAGTTGGGGCCCACTTGAGCTACATAGAAAAATATAATATGTTATCACTAATTACAATTATATTAAGTTTAAATCTAAAATATTCATATATTCTAATTTTAAGTAGTAATTCTTTGAGTTATTTTTTAATATACTTATGACTTTGAAACTTTTATTTTTTTAATTTTGTAAAACCTTGTAACAAAATTTTTATTTGTATATTTAATGTTATTAGAATACATTAAATTTGATTTAAAATTTATATTATTCTAATTAGATTAAAAATTATTAGAAAATTTATAATAATTTAAATTAAGATCGTGTTAAATAAGGTAAAAAAATACTAATTAATACACATGTATAAAAATTTGGGTTAATTTGAGTCGGTCCAAATTTAAACATGTAATTTAAAATGATGAAAATGAATCTTACTAATTACCACTAGTCTATTAAATAAAACATTAAAACTTCATAACGGATGAAATTAATCTAAAAAAAATTAAATGCTAAAAATGATGGGATATAATATACCTAAAGAAAATAGTGAAACTAACAAAATTTGGTACCTTGTTCCTAAAAGAAAAATAATACAAAACAAATCCGACAATTCGTGTGCTAATGGGCTTGTGATTATGAATGAATTATCTAAATAGAATAGATTTTGGGAATATTATCGCTTTTACTTAACTAACAAATTTATTTCACAAAATACAAAACATTGATATTTTTCTAGTAATAAATTTACACAATTATCCTCATGTTAATATTAATAACATCAGTTTTCAAACGAAATGTACAAAACTAACATAATCTATTGCTTCCATAAATGTGCCTATATATAAGTTTTAGTTTTAAAATACTACAATTTAATTTATAACATTTAATTATTTACATAAAATATAAATTTTATATACAAATTATTAATAAATATAAATATTACATGCAATATCATATTACTTGGAATTACATTTTATACCATAATAATGTATATGTTAAATGCAAAATAAATGTGTATGTATACATTACGTTAATGTCTCTCTACATATATGATTTTGAATCTAAAGTATTACATAAATAAAAAATGCATTTCAATAATTAAATACTAAAATGAATAAATATTAAAAGATAAAATAAATCAACTATATTTTAATTTATAACATCCACTTATTTATTTGAAATTTAAATTTTACATGCAAATTATAAATAAATGTAAATATTACATACAAAATCAAATTATGTAAAATCACATTTTATAATAAAATTTGAATGTACATGTTACATACAAAATAAATATATATGTACACATTATATTAATGTGTGAGACTATATATTCAATTTAAAGTGTTACATAAAACGAAAATGCATTTCAATAATTAAATATTAAAATAAATGAAATATTAAAAGACAAAATGAGTCAACTACAATTTAATTTATAACATACAATTATTTACATATAAATTATTAATAAATGTAAACATTACATATATAGTATTGTTACTATGCAACAAAAGACAATATGGTAAATGATTGTTGGCCAAAACGTAGACCTAATACTCTTTAATTAAAAATGATTAAAAATTAGATAAACTTGATAGTATAAGTAATTAATATTGTGATTATGTGTAGTACAATTATTTAAAAAAAAAATTGGTGTGATGCTTGAGAACTTCATACTCTCACATATAACATAATAGATGATGCCATTGAAATTGGCTTATACCAATTAGATTAAAAAAAAATTACATTTGTGTTTGAAGGACGTGCGGGCAAGTAAATAGAGTTCTAAATTTTTGGACAAATCGAATATCCGAGGACTTGCATCCCACGTGTGCGCATATAAAGATAGTCTTCTCAATGAGTAAACTTTAAGACTCAATTTCTTCTTTATCTCATTATTATTTTGAGCGTGTAAATATATAATTAAAAAGTGCTAGCAAAAAAGAATCCAAATCAATAAATACCACACACTTATATCAAATGAGTCCAATTCAAATAATAAGGGTGGACATTGGCTAGATTGGCTGTATTTCACATAAAACTGAACCCAACTCATTGTTCTTAGGTTAAGAAATGTTCAAACCAAACAGACTAACAAACACATCTCAACCCAACCCATTATTTAATGGTTAGATTGGGTTGGTTTGTCGAGTTCAATTAAAAAATTATTTTTGTTAAATTGTTTAATTTTTAAATGTAAAAAACAATTTGACATCAACAATGTTTAATATTTTGAAAAAAATTAAATTTATTTATACAATATTACATATCTTTTATCTAAAAAATTTACACTTTGAGGTAAAAAAATGATTTTAATATTTAAGTATTTAAATATATTATTCATATATTTTTTTATCAAATTTCTTAAAATAAATTTAATAATTTATATAAGACATGTGTTATTTACTATTTCATAAATAATTATCATAAAATATTAATTATTAATTATAATACTAAATTATTTGTGAATGTTAAACATTTGTATATAAAATGTATTTTAAATGTATTTTTTAAAATATTTTTATAATTTACATATTACGGTCAATTCAGATTCCATGGGTTGCATATTTAAGAACCCAAATCAGCCATAAAAAATTCAAATTTACTGAATTATAAGTTAAACCAACCTGTAGATTTATAAAACCCAACCTAACCTAACTGGGTTGGTTTGGTTTCCACATGTTGGTTAGATTAGTTCAAATTTTGTCCACATTTATAAAATAATGCCTCAAAATAGCACTTCACTATTGGTTAAAAATCCATTTTCCAACAGTACATGTGTCTCTAGAGGAAGCTAAAGTTGTGAAATTGGCGTCATATACATTTGTAAACATACTAGGATAAAGGGTAAATGTCTCATAGATATAAGAAAATTAAGTAAATGTCTCTTACCACGATCTCTGCTATTGGGAACCTAGACCGCCTTCATCATATCAATGCTTTTGTACTTGGCATTGTCTGTAAAGCTATCAAATGGGTAGGTCGTGTCGGGTTTGGGTCGACCCGTTTACAACCTAACTTATGTAAGCTTGACCTTGACCCAACTCATTTATTAAACAAGTCAAAAATGTAACCCTAACCCAACATGTTTAATAAATGGGTTGAGTCATTTAACCCGTTTAAATATATTAAATAATATATATTATATTTTATAATATAAAAAAAATCAAAGATATTATATCGAGTATCAACATATATTTATGTAACCTATTAATATAATAAATTCTAATTAAACTCCAAAAAATAAATTAATTTAAGCATTATTTTAACAAAAAAGTAAAAATATGAACTAATATAAATAAAAATACTATCAATAATTATAAATATTGTGATACATCAAAGGCAATATGTTAAAGTCTCAAACAGTAACAAAAATGTCTAACAAAAATATATATTATAAATTCTTTGTAAGTCTAAAATAAATAATCAATAATAAAAACATACAAAATTAAACTAAATAACATATTATTATAAATTGATAAAAATAAGAAAATAAAATATGAAATGAATTTAAACATCATCTTAATAATATTTCAAAGTATAAACCTACAAAATAATTAAATAAGAAATAATTACCTACATACCCTAATAATTTTAGTTATTTACTTGTATTACTTATTGAAAGTTTTTAATCACGGATCAAATAAGCGTAGAGGGGGGGTGAATAGGTTATTTTCAATTTTTTAACAAATATTAAATATGTAATCTAATCACAACGGCCAGACATGCAATCGCGTGTAAAGATAAAATGCGGAATAAAAATAACACACGATATTTTTAGGTGGAAACAACCTAGGCCACAACAATGACCTAAGAGGAAAACCACCGGTCCACCGGACCACCTAACTATCCACTATGAAAATCAATGTTCAATTACAACCATAGAGTTCAGAACTACCCGTCGCAGATAGATCCCCCTTTCTGTAATTTACTTACGAGCCGTCGCTCCTTTCACAGCCTCCAATAGCTAGATGTTTGGATCCAGACCAACGTTCCGATCTACTTGAGTCACACAAGATCAATCGAACCCGTCACCTTCGGTAATTTCGAGTCACACGAAATACCGAACCCCTCACCTGAAACGTTAGCACAATAACACAAGTGCAAAGTGTGTCCTAGAGCGGATTCAAACAATAAATATCCTAACTAGCAGATTTAACAACATGCGATGTAAAAACAGGATCAGCTAGCAAACTCTAGAACAATCATATAAAGCTCAATATCATGCAAATCAATTAGGCATATGAATAAAACATGAGAACGCCTAAGAATGATAGATGAAGAGAAGAAGTTAAAAGCACAAGTCAGATTTATATATACTTATTTCGATGTGGTGAATTTTATGCACAAACTAGCTTCCCTTAAATAGAGTCCAATTTTACTTCAAATAGGATTTGCAATAGACTATAACTCTACTCATATCAGGATTTAGTTCTCAAAAGAATTCTACTCATACAATGATTCTATTCATATCAGGATTTATTTCTCACAAGAATTCTACTCATACAAGGATTCCACAATTCTACTCAATTCAGGATTTTGCTTTCACAAGAATTCTACTCATACAAGGATTCCACTTTTAAAACAATTCTACGCAAATAAGGACTCTATTTTCACAACACTTTTATTCACACAAGGATTCTACTTTCTTAACACTTCTACTCATACTAGAATTCTGTTTTCTCATTAAATGAGTCAAAATGGTAAAAGTAACACATGGGTCGAATTAAAAAAGAGTTCTAGTAGAAGTGAAAAACTGGCTCGATCGATCTAATGACTGGCTCGATCGATCGATCCAATTCTCGATCGATCGACCAGATTGATTGATCGATCTAGCTCAACTCGAGAGCACCTAGATCGATGTCGTTCCACACTCGATCGATCGATCACTCGATCGATCGAACAATATACTCGATCGATCGACCAATTAAAAGCACAAGTTATTTTTCATTACGATCCATACTAAGTGTCGTGCTCATTTGTGTGAAGATGTATGCATGATAGAATATTATACCTGTCATATGGGCGTTGCAAGCTTGGTGAATCCATCATCATGTATCGTCTGATTAATCGGTGAATTCCTATTCTAGATTACAGTCAAACATTTTGTCCACGAAAATTGTCAATACAAAATAAACCTTACACTTATACAGGTTACCGGTTACCCGATTAATCCGTTAAGACATGATTTTTTAAATAAGTTAAACGGGTCGACCTGTTTACTACCCAATCCATATAAGCTCAACCCAAACCTATTTACTACTCGTGTCGAGTTTGCGAGTCATGTCAAAAATTGCCGACCCTAATTGTCTGTAGCCTTAAGGGTACTGTGTGCCTAGTAAATGACATTTAACCAGCTTAATTCGCATATAAAATAAAGTTGGATCAGATTCTTATCCATTGTATGTTTACTTTACATCGGCTTCTACGACATTAGTAAATCATGTTAGAAGGCATGATATTAGAATGTTATATTTTCTCTAATGCTTAAGTCAAAAATGAATAAGAATTTTAAGTTTGGAGAGGAATTTGAGAATTTGAATATAAGATTACGCATACCTTTTTCAGTTGTGAAACCATATTTATAGAGAAATTGGTGGATGAAATTTAAGTAAATAAGCCGTATTAATTAATATTTACATTATTAAATAATAATATAAATATTATACCATTAATACGTCATATTTAATGAAAATTTATCTGACTATGTACTGATTATACCATTTAACTTTTTTCTTATTGACGTGAACTAATCAAATAGTACCACACAAACCAAATTTAATTTTTATTAGACAAATAATTTGCATTATTTTATAACAAGCATTAGTATTAACTAAATAGTAAATTGTGTGCATCATATAATATATATTGAAGGAAATCAATAAATAAGATTTTTTACCCGACCTTCAACTTTTGGGAGATTTGTACATGACACTTTTTTTTTAAAGTAGTAACAAGGTCTTGACATCGAAATATCGAATCCTTAAAGCTACCCAAAAATGAATTAATAATAATTTTTAAGTTGATGAACTATGCAAAAGAGACAAAAAGAAAAAAAAAATTTATTCTTGAGTAAAATTCAAATTATGGGCTTTCACAAAGGTAAAGAAACCCCATAACAGTATTCAAGGTGTATAAATGAATTATTAACTCACCTAACTCCCACAAACTTGAGTTCTTTTTGAAAGAATTAGCTTAGTTTTTCTTTAAAATTATTTAGAGTCAATAGCCAGAACCAATATTTCATGTTCAGATATCAAATGAACCCCAATTATTGGTGAAAAAAAGAAAAAAAAAAAACAAATTACTGGTGTAGTGAGCCATATTTTAATACATATCATTTGCATAATTTTTTATATGTTATAACTGATAATTTGAATGCAAAAAACTAGTGTACGTATATATTTTTCAAATAAGTATTTATCTATACATCCATATGAGCAAATATGAATTGAAACATGCTTGTAATTTGCATGTTCAAATTCATGTCGTTTATGCGACTGCCATAAACAGAGAAAAGTGACAAAACAATATATATTTAATTACCATTTTCGTGGAGAATTTAGTTAACCTTTTAATATTTTTTGAATTACTATTCTTGATGATTTAATGGGCTATACGTTTAATAAACAAAAATATTTTTTTTATCATAACTTAATGCATGAATTAATTTAATTATATGTCATAATAAATTAGCCTAAATGGTCTCAATCTTACTTCAACATATCTTACCTTCACAGTTTAAAATAAATATAAGAAGGATATGTCCATGTATATTGTATATAATAATTTCATGCATATAATACTAGTTTTTAATAAATGTTCTTTTTAAAAATGAAGGAATTTAAATTACATAATGTTACGACACTACGCCAAAATATGGCTTTAAAGACGGTCATTAACCGTCATTATAAAGCTACGATGACGCTTCAAAAAAAATATAATGACCGTCATCTATTCAGGCGTCATCGTAAATAAGCATTTTTAATGACGGTCGTGACCGTCATGAAAAATAAACAACGACCGTCATTAAAAATCGTAAAAAAATAAGCGACCGTCATAAAAAATATATTCCATGACGGTTGTTATTTCATGACCATCATTGTAAACTCACAATGACCGTCATAAAAAATATATTCTATGACGGTTGTTATTTCATGACCATCATTGTAAACTGACAATGACCGTCATTAAAAATATCAAATAAAATTTAAAAATAACGGCTAGTACATTATTCAATGACGGTTATTCAAATGACCGTCCTAAATATGCGTGTGTATATATATATATATTAAATATTGTGCTTTCGATTGATCCTATTTTATATATTAAATTGACCATATATACGAATAATAACAAATCAATAACTTTATTAATAAATCTGTAATCTCCAATTACTAATTAACTTTTCAAAACATAAGTAGGTCTATACTCAAAATGAAAAATATATAATTATCTAAAATAATCTCACTATACATTAGCTAAAATAAAAGTAAAATTTTATATGTTCTACTATCCACGAATATGCATTGTCACATATATGCACCACTCCTGCCTCAATTGAAATAGTTCTTCTCTTGTATAGCGCAACTTGTACTTCCACTACAAGCATTAGATACAAAACAAAGTTTAGTAAAATAATTAAAACTATATTAAAATGTAAACATAGATTACATAAACTATATTAAAGATTAATACCAATTCAGTTATATTTGTACGAGGATTGTTAACAATGTCTTTCATAAATAGCATCACATAGTAGCCACATTCATAGCCTCCTGCTTGTTTTGGGCACTATTCACAATAAAATTTAAACAAATAATATAATTAGTCAAGTAAATAAATACTATAATTGGACCATAAATAATTAACTATCATATATACCTTAATTTGATTGACTTGCAAAGTCGATGAATTCTCTCTTTGAATCATGACACCCCACATATTATAAGCTCTATGTACAATAATTGTCATCAAATAAAAGTACAAGAATTTTAAAAAAATACAAATAAACAAACATATATGGTTTTTGGTCTTACTCTTGTAAAAGTTTTAAAAAATCAATTGGTATACTTTGATTGATGGAATCAATCCAAGCAATTGTTCCACTCGATGGATTCATCAATGCTAACATCCAATGAGCACTACATAGTTGAAAATTAAATTCTACATGCATTAACGGAAGATTTCACGAAAGCATAAGAATATATGTTAATAAATTTAATTTCTATTACACTTACCCTCTCCAATATGGGCAAACTAGTATAGTATTATTCTCCATACCCTTCATTCTCATAGCAAGCATTTGAATTTGGTGATCTTCATTTGCCATTTCGAAAGCAATTTGATTTGGCTCCATAAATCGATACAAATATAAACTTTCGGATTGTTCCTTCATCATGCGCTCATGCAATATGCTATCAAGAAACAATTATAAAAAATTAAACACTCATTAGTATGAATCATAATATTTAATAATGATAAGTATATTAATTAAATGTACATTCATACCTAATATAAATTTGAACGACATTAGCTCCAACCCAATCTTCTTCACAAATTTCTAAAATATCTTCCGCCTCCACACCAATTACACCCAAATCATGCCCCAATACTTCTTGAGTAATTGGAATAGAAATTCTAGCTTCCTCTTTAAGCATTGTCTTTTGTGCATATCCCAAAAGATACTCAATTGCATAAGAAGTAGTATTTTCCTTTTGTTTATTTTTCATATCGCTAAACTTAGGTAGTTCTTTTGATTTCTTTTTTGGTACCAACTTGGACTTCCCTTTTGCCTTCACCATTGGAGGTTGAGATTTAGCCTAGAAAAAGGCACAATAACAAAAGCATTAAGTTTAAACTTCTTTTTAAATTCATACTACTACCAATTAAAAGTATTGATATCTAGATGGTCATTTGAAACTATACCTCATCTTTTGGCTTCTCCTTTGATTTTTCTTTTGATTTTATTAGTGAATTTTTTTTATGATCCACTAAGGGAAGTCGAGATTTAACCTACAAAAAAAAAACATATATAATTATACTTACTAAGATATTATTAAATAAGAATGAAATTTAAATAATCTTGATATTCATATAAGTATCAAGTAATTTCTCTTAAATTGGCTAGTTGAAATTACCTCATCTTTTGGCTTCTCATTTGGTATCTTTTTTGCTTTCATCAATGAATTTTTTTTAAGATCTACCATTGAAAGTTGACAATTGTCCTACAAACATTACATATACTTATGTGTACCAATATATTGTCAAACAAGCATTGAAATTTAAGAAACTTAAAAATTTAGATAAAATACCGAATAATTTCTCTCTAATTGACTACTTGTAACTACCCCAACTTGAGACTTCTCCTTTGGTTTCTCATTTGTTTTTATTAGTGAATTTTGCTTAGGATCTACCATTGAAAGTTGAGACTTGGTCTACAAAAATCACACATATACATATCATCAAATTGTCAAATAAGCATTGAATTTAAATAACTTTAAAATTCATTAAATTACTCACATTGGGCATGACAATCCAATGTTTTGGCCACGCTACAAATGAGCCTTTAGCCCCCATCACAGTAGAAAACTCATCTGTTGGGTAAGGTAACTCAAAATCCTCTTCTAGTAAAAGACCTTGTATACACACTCTTAAATTGGCTCGACCTAAAGGAATCCCATGAATTTTCTCTTGGCTACCTTTGTTGGGAAAGACTTTACCATAAGCAACAATATTGTTTACATCATCCATAGCTAACTTACAATCATTTCCCTTCAAAGAAAAAAATGAGTGACTTCAGTAAAATATGTTATATTATGTTTTTATGCATAACTAAAACTAATCATGCTTACCTCCAAACAATCATCATGTATTTTGAGATCCTTATTAGGTAATGAAATTTCTGTTGTGCTATCTTGAGTTCCCATAGGGCTACCAAATTTAGACCTAAAAGATTCTAATTCTGCCTTCAATTGTGCATTTTCATCTATAAGTTGTTGCTCTCGGAGTTGTTGGTCTTTACTATGTTTTTCAAGCATTAATGCATCATTAGATAGATTGGACGAACTTTTTGGTTTTTGAGGAGACACGCGTCGTGTCCGTCCCCCAAAATATTTGGTCAATGTGACACCATGACCGACTCCTCTCACACGCCCTGTGTGCTCTTCAGATTCCAATGCCATTGATAATATGTCTCGATGACCTTTAATTTGAAGTTGTCCCTCTTCAAGCATCTTTTCTAATTCATCCTACACATTTTATGAAACTAGATTAAATATATTTAACTATTAATATATGTAAATAATCAAATTGTACCAATGTATTTTGCTATACATGAGCCTTGTACCCTTACTTCCAATGTAACAAGTTAAATGATCAAGTATGATATAGACATTTTGGAGTGTATTTGATGATATAGACCTTTGAAGTGTATGGGCTTTACATGATGCGGGTTCTGAAGATTGGGACCTGTTCAGCTATTTTTTACAAGAAACAGCACATTTTATTAATAAGTAGTAAATGAATTCAACTAGTGGACTAGTATCCACTAGAGAAAAGAGAAAATTTTAACAGAATTCTACAAGAACTACAAGCTTCCCGGCCAATCTAAAATTTTCAGCTTTGCTTGTATGGTATGAGATAATGTACTAGTTCTAAGAAAAAGAAGGTATGGATATATTGGACGAAGATCACTTGCTGCATTATGGTTCTCGTTCTCTCCAATATTTGAGGGCGTTGAAGTCCTGTTTTTGATCAAGTTGATAGTTATTTCTGTATCTTAATGGTGAAGTCTTGTTTTACTATATGGTAGATGGACCTCTGGTACTTTAAGCTAATTTCCTTTCCTTTCCTTTTCTTTTCTTTTTAAAAATGAGAGTTTTCTATAAGAAAGTATTGGTTAATATAAATTTAATATAATTTTTTATTAGTGAAATAAATTTAATATAATTTTTTATATATATAAAATAATTTATTTTGCTAAATTTCTTATAATCTTTCTTCTTGTTATAAAATTTGCTATGAAAAGAATATTAAATTATATGAAAAGAAAAAAATATGATTGGCAAATATGACTAACAAAATTAACATACAAATTAATCTTTCTTAACATACAAATTAACATACAGATCGAAGGTTTACAAAAAATTTTTAAATAATTTTTCTTCTTGTTATATGATCAGACATCTCACTGTATATTAATTCATACATATAAATTATTTTATTTGCGTACAGTAAGCTATTCATGTATATTCATATATATAACCAGACCGCATATATATATTAATTCATACATCACCGCATTCATGTATATTCATATATATAACCAGACCGCATATATATATTAATTCATACATCACCGCATATATATATTAATTCATACATACCTGTGCAGCGACGGCGGCAACTGTGCGAGGACGAGCGGCGTGGACGACGCGACGAGCGGCGTGGACGACGCGGGGACGAGCTGCGACAGGCGAGCGCGAGGACGACGCAGGGACGAGCGGCGAGAGGCGAGCGCGAGGACGACGCGGGGACTAGCGGCGAGAGGCGAGCGCGAGCTGGGAGGACGACGCCGGGGCGAACGGCAGCGAGGACGACGCGGCGACCGGAGAGGAAGAAAACTGGGAGACGGAGCGGCAGGGCTGGAAAACACTGTGCAAACTAGAAAAATTTTACTGTACAAGCAGGAAAAAACCGAATGAATACATACCCTAATTAATTTACGAGTGCGAGGGAAAATTTTAAAAAGATTTTACGACGGTTATTTTTTAATAACCGTCATTAAATATATTTATTTTTAATTTTAAAATTTTTGATGACTATCATAATTTAAATGACCGTCATAAAAAAAATTTATTATTTATTTTGAAGTTTTTAATGACGGTCATGTTTAAAACGACCGTCATCATAAATATCATAATTTAAATGACCGTCATAAAAAAAAATTATTATTTATTTTGAAGTTTTAATGACGGTCATGTTTAAAACGACCGTCATCATAAGTTCAAAATTTATGACCGTCATCGTTACTTCATATACATATTTTTAATGACGGTCATTATAAAAAAAAAAACGGTCGACCGTCCTTAAAAGCCATTTTTGGCGTAGTGCGATTTTGGTACACTCAAAGAATCAAAGGTTCAAAATATTGCAATTTGACCACAAATAAAAAAATACAAATATAAAATGTAAAGAATTAATAGAACCTTAAATTTAAGTGATTCGGCTCCTAAACTATGAGGCATAATCCCTTCAAAAGGATAAAATTATATCCACTATGCAAAACAGTTTGTACAGAGAGTTATACAACAAGAACTGAAAACTTAGAGATAAAACCTAATACACACAAGAGAAATAACAATCCCTTTACAAGTTATTGAACCCTCACAAATCCAAAGAACATGCAGTATTACATAGAAACACTCAAAGAAATGGAGAAGAAAATGAAGAGAAGCGCAGCGAGAGAGAAATAGCAAAATGACTTGAGAGTGCAAACAAAAAATCCTAGCGCGTGGGTATATATATATATATTTCTAGGCAAAATGATAGTTTTGTTCCTCAATCCATCAGCCAAATAACAAACTTTTACGGGCATGAAAAAAAAAACTTACAAAATCCAAGTACAATTAACAAGCCCAATACACAATGTTATAACAAAATATTAGATGTATTTATGCATTTACACTAATGTAAACAATTATGCACTCCATATTTAAATTAATTAGATTATGTCACCTAATGAAATTGTTTTCTCCTCCTGTTTTGAGTACCACATTAACATATAATTCCAACAATTAATGAAGAAACGTACGTCCTATGTACTTGCATTTAAGTTAAAGATTAGAGAGAAATAAATAAAGAAATAAGTGAGATATTTAAAACAATAAAAAAGGGAAATGTAAGAGGTGGATATGCCTAAAGATCAGAGTAACATGAGGAAATCCTCTTCTCACATGGCAGGATTACTTAACATTCCGAGTCCGACAACTATTTGAGAGTTGAGTCGGTGCGAGCCCAAAACCTTTTTTATTTTATAAAATAATCGAATATGTTAGAAAATTATAAATTCATATATATATACACACACACACACACACATTTATTTTTGGGGTGAATATGTTCGCCAAATCCTTGTCATTCTAAGAAAACAGTACCCTCAAATCTATGGGGATTCTGAAACAATACGCCTACTTCATCATTCACCTTCTTTGGGCTTTCCAAATTCATTATCCAGCATTTATACATCTCCCCTAACAACATTCACCAAATTATGCAACGTTTGTCGGTGCAATTTTCATTCAACGAGAGCCTTAAAGAAGATCATAGCCAAAGGGAATGAAATATATTTAAAAAAAAAAAAAAAGAAGAAGCCTAAAGTGAGGTAATAGCGTAAATATATATTAATATATTCAAGATTTTGGTAATTGATTATAACATGTAGCAACATGTACTTGATTTTCTATCTCATATCTAGTAAATTATGTGCTTTCATTTGACTTTAAGATAATAAAATTAATAAAGGATAATGGAGATTAGAATTTAAAAATTCAATGATTGACTAAATAAAATTGAAATAACAACGCATTGACAATTTGCTTTTCAAATATATATGTATATATATATATTTTGTTTGCTTGTTGAGTCGACAAACCCTAATCGAAATATTTATACTTTTAAATTTGGATCATCAATTGTAGGAACCGTACCAATAATCGATTTTATCATCAATTTAATGGCTAAGTTTTCTAGATTAAGAGGGGAGGTGGCGTTATGAAGTATTTATAAAAAAAAATGAAAAGAAGGAAGGTGGCAGTTGCTTACGAGTTATGAGTACACCCAACAGGGAGTGGTACGTACCAACTAGTTTCTATTTATGAATTTGGCAGATGTATATATGTTATTAAGTCGTTGACTTTGGTAAGAACTATATTTGATTTATTCATATATTTTTTAATCAAAATTAACCTATGACATTTTATTCTTCGAAAGTTGTGTTATTCCTTTAATTCTCTAAATAAAAGTGTAATTTTGTCTATGTACTCAACATTACGCTTTTTAATTAAATTATATATAAGATCTTAATGCGGTGTGCTTGCATGTATATTTTAGAAAATTAAGTGATAATGTAATTATAAGGAATAAATACCCTTTAAATTGTATGTCAAGTTTTGAGATTACTTTAAAAGTAAAACTCACAGTTATAGTCCTGGTGTCACAGAAAGATTGACCCTCCTTTGGCAAAATAATACTCCAACAAAAACAAGTTTAATTTTAAATTATGGTCAATTGTACATTGTTAAATATTATTAGAGTATTATTTTTGTTATTATAAATTTTAAGGATATTATTTTATGTAATTTTTCAAATATATTTTTTATAATAACATCAAATTCATGTAATGCATTGAATGCAAATGTTTAATTGATATTTAAAAAAAATCAAAAATAAGTAGAGGAAAAAGAACGAATATATATATAAAAAAAAAGTTCTCTAAATTAAGGATGTCAAAAGACACTTGTCTTGATACTAAAAAAAACTTGCCTTTAGATGATGAATTGGGCCAATTTGAGAAAATCCCTAAAGACATGGAAGATCCCATTCTTTGATTTGCATGATTTATTCAATAGTTTAAATTTAACACCGGCCTTTCGCTTCTCTCCTAATACCAACAAGATATTCACAATCTTACTTGTTAAATATATATACATATGCTACGCGGTTGAGGTCTCTTATGAAAACAGTTAACTCTGTTGACTTTTAAGTAGTGTGTGTGATTTATCACTATAAATAGCTGAAACAGATAGCTCTATATTTACAATATGTTTGAAACCCAGAGAACTAGAGAAGGAAAAGAAAAAGAAAAATAGAGAGAGATGAGGAGAAGCAATCAGGTGCGTTTGAACTGTGGAATAACAATGCCTGTGATTGGTTTAGGTACTTATTCCTCCCAAAATGATACAAGGGCTACTGAATCAGCCATTCATATGGCCCTTGAGGTACAATTTCTATTAATTTCCTAATACTAAACAACTAAAACTATATGCTTTTAGCTATTGAAAAGAACCCAAGTTGCTAAATTGGGTTGTTAGTTCATTAATATATAATTATGTGTGTGTGGGGAATAAATACAGATGGGCTATAGGCATTTTGACACAGCAAAGATATATGGTTCAGAGGCAGCACTAGGAAACGCTTTAACAGAAGCAATTTCAGAAGGGGTAGTTGAGAGAGAAGATATATTTGTCACATCCAAGCTTTGGGGAAGTGACCATCATGACCCTGTTTCAGCATTGAAGCAAACTCTAAAGTAAGCAAATGCTAGCTATTTCTTCTACATATCGATCATAATGAAATTACTTCCAAGTGGGCATAAATAAGTATATGTGGCTAATATATCTTCTTGGTTCTCATGCACTTTTTTAAATTAATTTCTTACAGAATCTCTCTTGAGATTCACATTTAACTTAATAATGACTACAAGTGATCAATATCATGATTTTCTAATAAAATTGCAAATTCAGAGTGAAGATTCGAATCAGAAAACTCACTGAAAGAAATACCAAATCTTTTACCAATGCCCATTAATGAAAACATTAAGAATTAAGAGCACTTTTGTTGGTTTTAACTTAAAATGAGAGCCTGGATAAATTGAAAAGTGAAATGGGAAAATTAATGTGACAGGAACTTGGGCATGGAATACTTGGACATGTATTTAGTGCATTGGCCAGTGAAGTTGAAGCCATGGGCTTGTTATGCAGTTCCAAATGAAGATGACTTTGAGAGATTTGAGCTTCAGACTACTTGGGCTGCCATGGAAAAGTGTCTGGACCTGGGGTTGTGTAGGTGCATTGGTGTCAGCAATTTTTCCAGTAAAAAGATTCAGACCCTCTTTGATTTTGCCTCTGTTCCTCCTGCTGTAAATCAGGTTAGTGTGCATATATACATATATGCTATGTGAATTAATTAAGAGAACGTTTGATAATTATTTCAATTTTTCATTTTTATTTTCATTTTCAAAATTTTATAAATTTTGAAATTAAATACGCTCGATAACTCATTTTTATTTCTTAATTTCTAATTTTGAAATTTGGCCAAATTTTTAAACTAAAAAAATGTAAATTTAAATAAAATTCATACTTTTTTTATTTCTTAACACTAAAAATTTATAATTCAATTATACTCAATCATACAAAACTTTATTCAAAATAATCAAGGAGCTAAAATTTAGTAAAAATTTATCACAAGTAATTTTGAAATTAAATTTTAGAACCTAGAAAATAAAAAATAGTTATCAAACAAGCATATCTAACTTTTAAAATTTAAACTATAAACCGAGTATCAAACAACTTTCATTTTTTTCTTCAAAATAAAAAAAAAATTAAAAATTAAAATGGTTAACAAACATGACCTAATTAATTTTGAGAATTGAACTTTTTTTTTTCCTTAACATCAAGTATTCTTATATCTATTATTTTGATTTGGGAATAAAATAAAATTGCTTAAACCAAAGCTAATTAACAAAATTAGATGAACTTTGTACATGAATATTGATGCCCAACTATGTGATGTCATATTCTCCAAACTTGTTAATGTTGCTACATTACACTAGTAAATATTAAGTATAATATAATATAATATCTTATTGCATGGAATAGTTAACATATGTTTTATTCCTCTTCATTTGTTTAATGTTGACGAGATGATAATTGTTTAATAAATGATCAGACGTTAGTCACGTGCAACCAGAGAATTCTTAGGACACAAAAAACACCCCACCACTTCTTAGAGTTATCACCTTACTGTAGCGTTAGTTGAACTTGGATGGCTAATTTTAAATTGAGGAATCTTTTTTTAATTTATTTTAGGAAGTCGAGCTATGGACATCCTCCATCTTTTTCTTTCTTTCTTTTTTTTTTTTTTTTTTTACACATTAATAAATATAAACAAATGTACTAACTAAACTTCTAGGCAAATATTACGAACATTCCTTAAATTAGACAAATATTGTCATTTAATTCCTTTATTTATATATTTATTTTGTATAAATTAAAACAAGTATATTCACTGGGATAATTTTCTTACGGTATCGGGATGGGTAGGTGGAAATGCATCCAATGTGGAGGCAAGCTAAACTTCGCGAGGTGTGCGCAGATCACGAAGTCCATGTAAGTGCCTATTCACCTCTTGGTGGGCCCGGGAATTCATGGGGATCAACAGCTGTTGTAGATAGCCCAATTATCCAATCCATCGCTCTCAAACGCAAAGCTACTCCTGCTCAGGTATTCACTCATTATATTATTTTTATTTTTTTAAAAAGCCTCGCTTAAAACATTTTAATTTAGTTTATCTACCTATTTGGTCATTACTTATTACTTATTGAAGATATTATAATTGAATTTTTAAATTTTTAATTTACATAATATCAAAAAAATTTAAATTTAAACTAAAATTTCAATTTTCGTTATATTAATTCAATTTTATTATACTTAACTGTTAAATTGCTGATCAAATTATAATTTTTTTCATAAATTAGAAATTAAATTATATATTTTGAAATGGGTAGTGGATCAAATGTATTAAAAAAAGAAGAAGAAGTTCTGTTATAATTAAATATAATGCCATTAAATTGAATTAAATTTATCAAAATAATTGTTTACTAATTTTGCCTAGGTTGCGCTGAAGTGGGGATTGTCAAAGGGAACAAGTGTAATTGTGAAAAGCTTTAATCAAGATAGGTTAAAGGAAAACATTGAGACCCTTTCTTTGAAATTGAACGAAGAAGATTTCCTCCACATCGACAAATTGGAGGAAAAGAAGATCATGAGGGGAGAATTTCTAGTAAATGAAACCACAAGCCCTTACAGGACACTTGAAGATCTTTGGGATGACGAGATTTAATGTACTTCATAAAGTTTCCAATTATCCTTCTTGATTTCACAGCAAAAACGTTGGATATAATGCCACACTTTTTTTTTTTTTTTTTTAAATGACTCGTTCCTTTCCTTTTCTTTTTTTAGATCAAACAAACTTGAAAAAAAAAAAATTTTGATATAATCCTTACCACCAACCATAATGCTTGAAATTCAAGGGCAAGTTGCTTTTAATTAGGAATTTTTTACTCTCAAAATGTAAGACCTATCAACTATGATCTCTTCGAAACTACTCATGGGCAAACCTACACTAGCCCGTCAAAATTATAAGGAAAAAAATTAATTAACATTAATTTTAACTTAAATATTTATAAATTAAAATGAGTGATTAATTTAGTATGTTAATTTGATTAATTTTGAACAATTTTTTTAATTTTACATTCGATCAAATTAAATTTAAACTATTTATTAAATTAGTAAAAGATTCCTAAAATTGTATCAAAAAAAATAGTACAAAATTTAAAGTAAAAAAATGGTGATTTGGACCAAATTTATCAATAAATTCGAAATTTTAGATCAAGTTAGAAAGATAAGGGAATAAAATAAATAATGTTATTTTAATGTGCTAAATTTATTATTTATTCTAAGAAAGATATAATAGGCCATGAAGTAGTTCAGCCCCTTCACTAAAAGTAAAGACCTGTTGACCTTGCTGTACTACTTTAGTTTAATACATAGTCTTCTAGTTGTATTATATATTGGACCAATCTGTACAGTTTAATAATAGCAATACAATATTTTCAATTCTCCATTGTCTATTTCTAGAATAATACATCCTCCGTTGATGTCCGCAACAACTCATACCATGTCTGTCTGTATCAACAGGAAAAAAGAAGGCAATCTAAGAAGAGTTAATACGCAAGAAAGTAAGCACTGTTTCATATATAAATAAAGCCAGACCAGCAAGACATTAAGCAAATTTATCCTCTGTGCAAGCTGTGTAGCAATGCAATGGTAGACTTCCCAACACAGGCTGTCCCACATAAAAGAATGACCAACGGCAGTCTTTGATGGTGAAATCTGCGAAATTAGAAAAGGAAACAATTAGCGTACAAAAGCAAAATCTTTTATTTTCTTTCTTTTGCATTCAGATTATAATATTTATCCCCAATTAATTAGTTTCGACTTATTAACAACCACCAATGCAAGTTTAACAAACCCAAATAATACACAATTTAATTACCAGGATCATTTATACAGTCAATTAGATATTATTACCAACAGTCAACAACTCAGCCAACCAGCATAAAGATATTCCCAGTAAAAAACACCAAACAAATGCCAAGCAAAGTTCAACTAAATATTAGGGGATGAGATCAAATGAAACTCCATTATAACCAGAAGCAAAAAATGAGCAGGACATATCCAATTTGATTTGACACAAATATTATGTAATTTCTTAAGGAAGACACAGTGACCTTGTTATCATGTTGTAACAATTTATATACTCTTTTCCAAGTTAAATATAACGTGAATGAAATATTTTTCTTATTAAGTCTTACCTTACAATGGAGCTATATATAGAAAAAAAATTACAGTAGTACTGAATAAACTAGAATCATGTACAACCTAGAGTTCTATAACAGATAGACACGTATTAATTACAATATATTATACACTAATTATATGACTTATGCTAACACTCCCCTCAAGTTGGCGCATACATATCGACCATGCCCAACTTGCTTAGTGACTCATAAAACGCCTTCTTGGAAACTCCTTTGGTGAGCACATCTATAAGTTGCTTCTCAGTGTGAACAAAAGGGAAGCTAATGAGTTTGGCATCTAGCTTCTCCTTTATAAAATGACGATCAACCTTTACATGCTTAGTGCGATCATGTTATATTGTGATATATCAATGGCTGCCCAACTATCACCATATAACTGCATAGTACTTTTGAATTCAAAACCCAAATCAAATAGCAAACTTTTTATCTACAGTAATTCACAAACCCCATGACGCATACCTCTATACTCAACCTCAGCACTAGATCGCGCCACAACTTTCTACTTCTTACTTTTCCATGTAACCAAATTACCTCCCACAAAGGTAAAGTAACTCGATGTCAATCTTCTATCTATAATATTTCCTGCCCAATCTGCATCTATGAAGTCACAAACTTCAAGAGCATTGTTATGTTTAGAGAACATTACACCTCTCCTTGGAGCTGACGTTAAGTACCTTAAAATTCTCACAACTACATCCATGTGAATCTCACTTGAATTATGCATGAACTGACTTACCATACTTACTGCATATGTAACATTTGGTCTAATATGTGCCAAATAAATTAGGTGTCCAACCAACCTCTGATTGCGAGCTCGATCAATTTGTACCTGATCTAGATACTCTACTAGATAATGGTTTTGGTCAATAGGTTTACAATGCAACATACCTATCTCAGTTAGTAGGTCAAGAATGTACTTTCTATGACATAGAAAAATTCATTCTCTCTTCCTAGCTACCTCAATTACTAAGAAGTACTTCAGTTCACTTAAATCTTTTATCACGAACTTAGAGGCTAGATGTCTCTGTAATTTATCCATCTCAACAATATCATCTCCAGTAATTATCATGTCATCAACATAAATAATTAGAGTTATTATTTTTCCTTGTTGATATTTGAAAAATAGCATGTGGTATAAATTACTCTGTTGGTAACTGACCTTCTGCATGAATTGTGAAAACCTTCCAAATCACGCTTGAGATCATACAAAGACTTCCTCAATTTGCATACAAAATTTACAGAAGAAGTAGCTACATACCCAGGTGAAAGACTTATGTACACCTCCTCGACTAACGCTCTATGAAGGAACGCATTCTTGATACCAAACTACCGAAATGGCCAGTTTAAGCTTGCAGCAAGCGAAAGTAGAACTCGAATAGTATTCATTTTAGCAACAGGAGCAAAAGTCTCTTCGTAGTCTACATCATACATTTGAGTGAACTCTTTTGCTACAAGGCAAGCTTCATACCGATTCATAGATCCATCAGCATTATGCTTCACAGTAAACTTCCATCGACAACCAATTGCCTTCTTGCCTTGTGGTGATGGCACAAGTTGCCAAGTATCGTTCTTCTGTAATGTCTCCATCTCTTTCTCCATTTTGGATCTCCCCACGCATCCTGCATTTTGTTAGATATTGATACAATAGTTATTTGATTTACAAATGATTCATATAGCTTAGACAATCTTTTAGTGGACATGTAGTTGTCTATTAGATATTTTGATTTTGCATGGATATTTTGTTCATATCTTTTGACTGGTTGACCCCGAGTAGACCTATTCGGTAACACATACTGTCCAACACTAGACTCAATACTATTAGTATCAGTAGGTGTACATACCTTAGATGAGTGACCTTCAATACTAGAGAGCAGTTGATCAAGGGTATGAGTGATGTCTAAGGGAACATCAGTGATGAGTGATGCCTGAGGGAACAGCATTGTCTTCATTTTCATTTTTAGTGATCGAAACTCCTGCTTGGATACTTAGAGCATTTGCTTCTTCAACTGTTGGATTGAATGGGTTAAGAATCTTTACTAGACCCATCGAAATATTAGTAGGTGATTATTCTAATTCCTCCTCTCAACATGATATAGTTGTTCGAAGTATGAATTCTCTCCCTGACGAGCAGTATCAGGTGAGAAAAAATAACTCATGTCCTTAAAGAAGGTAACATCCATAGTGACATAATACTTTCTGTTAGTGGATGGAAGCACTGTACCCTTTCTGATAACCTCCATAACCAACAAACACATACTTAATTGCTCAGGCATCTAACGTAGACCTTTAATTTTTAGGAACATGTATAAAAGCAACACAACCAAATACACGTGCAGGAAGATTATGGAATGATGACAAGGATACATGAGATGCGAGAACCTCGAATATGATTTGTTCGTGAAGGATACTAGATGGGAGACGATTTATGAGATGGCGGAAGCCCCAAAGATATTTTGGTATATGGGCATTAAATAGGAGTGCACGAGCCATATCAAGTAAATGACGTTTTTTTTTCAGACACCTCATTTTTTCTGGTGTTTGTGGGCAAGTAATTTGGTGAACAATCCCATATGTTCTGAAAAAATCTTGAATAATACGATTAACATATTCTCCCCCATTGTCAGAACATAGAATCCTAACGATGTTGCTGTATTGTGTTTGAACAAAGGAACGAAAAGTTTGAAAAGTTGAAAAAACTTCATCTTTGGTTCTAAGAAGAGCAACCCATGACAATCGTGTACAGTTATCAATAAATGACACAAAATACCTCATACCTAATACAATGGGCTCCTTAGACGATCCCCAAATATCAGAATGAATTAATTCAAAAAGAATAACACTTTTATTAGAAATACTATGAAAATAAGTAATACGATGGATCTTGGCTAAAACACATGTCTTACAATGTAAAACAAACTCACTAACACCAATAAACAAAGTAGACATAGATTTTTTCATAAAACTAAAATATGGATGCCCTAAGCGACGATGCCACAACCAAATAATTTTGCTTAGGTTGCGCTGAAGTGGGGATTGTCAAAGGGAACAAGTGTAATTGTGAAAAGCTTTAATCAAGATAGGTTAAAGGAAAACATTGAGACCCTTTCTTTGAAATTGAACGAAAAAGATTTCCTCCACATCGACAAATTGTAGGAAAAGAAGATCATAAGGGGAGAATTTCTAGTAAATGAAACCACAAGCCCTTACAGGACACTTGAAGATCTTTGGGATGACGAGATTTAATGTACTTCATAAAGTTTCCACTTATCCTTCTTGATTTCACAGCAAAAAAGTTGCAAATAATGCCACACTTTTTTTTTTAAATGTCTCTTTCCTTTCCTTTTCTTTTGTTAGATCAAACAAACTTGAAAAAAAAAATGATATAATCTTTACCACCAAACCATAATGCTTGAAATTCAAGGGCAAATTGCTTGTAATTAGGAATTTTTTACTCTCAAAATGTAAGACCTATCAACTATGATCTCTTCGAAACTACTCATGGGCAAACCTATACTAGCCCGTCAAAATTATAAGGAAAAAAATTAATTAACATTAATTTTAACTTAAATATTTATAAATTAAAATGAGTGATTAATTTAGTATTCTAATTTGATTAATTTTGAACAATTTTTTCAATTTTATATTCGATCAAATTAGATTTAAACTATTCATTAAATTAGTAAAAGACTCCTAAAAATTGTATTAAAAAAAGTAGTACAAAAAAAAATTTGGTGATTTGGACCAAATTTATCAATAAATTCGAAATTTTAGATCAAGTTAGAAAGATAAGGGAATAAAATAAATAATGTTATTTTAATGTGCTAAATTTATTATTTATTCTAAGAAAGATATAATAGGCCATGAAGTAGTTCAGCCCCTTCACTAAAAATAAAGACCTGTTGACCTTCCTATACTACTTTAGTTTAATACATAGTCTTCTAGTTGTATTATATATTGGACCAATCTGTACAGTTTAATAATAGCAATACAATATTTTCATTTCTCCATTGTCTATTTCTAGAATAATACATACTCCGTTGATGTCCGCAACAACTCATATCTGTATCAACAGGAAAAAAGAGGCAATCTAAGAAGAGTTAATACGCAAGAAAGTAAGCACTGTTTCATATATAAATAAAGCCAGACCAGCAAGACATTAGGCAAATTTAGCCTCTGTGCAAGCTGTGTAGCAATGCAATGGTAGACTTCCCAACACAGGCTGTCCCACATAAAAGAATGACCAACGGTACTCTTTGATGGTGAAATCTGCGAAATTAGAGAAGGAAACAATTAGCATACAGGAGCAAAATCTACCCTCATCTTTTATTTTCTTTCTTTTGCATTCAGATTATAATATTTATCCCCACTTAATTAGTTTCTGACTTATTAACAACCACCAATGCAAGTTTAACAAACCCAAATAATACACAATTTAATTACCAGGATCATTTATACAGTCAATTAGATATTATTACCAACAGTCAATAACTCAGCCAACCAACATAAAGATATTCCCAGTAAAAAACACCAAACAAATGCCAAGCAAAGTTCAACTAAAAATTAGGGGATGAGATCAAAAGAAACTCCATTATAACCAGAAGCAAAAAATGAGCAGGACATATCCATTTTGCTTTGAGACAAATATTATGTAATTTCTTAAGGAAGAGACAGTGACCTTGTTATCATGTTGTAACAATTTATATACTCTTTCTCTATAACATGAATGAAATATTTTTCTTATTAATTCTTACCTCACAATGGAGCTATATATAGAAAATAAATTACAAGAGTCATGAATAAACTAGAATCATGTACAACCTAGAGTTCTATAACAGATAGATACGTATTAATTACAATATATTATACACTAATTATATGACATATGCTAACACTCCCCTCAACTTGGCACATACAAATCGACCATGCCCAACTTGCTTAGTGAGTCATAAAACGCTTTCTTGGAAACACTTTTGGTGAGCACATCTACAAGTTGCTTCTCAGTGAGAACAAAAGGGAAGCAAATGAGTTTGGCATCTAGCTTCTCCTTTATAAAATGACGATCAACCTTTACATGCTTAGTGCGATC
The DNA here is from genome assembly GCA_029378325.1 of Elaeagnus macrophylla. NCBI lineage: Eukaryota > Viridiplantae > Streptophyta > Magnoliopsida > Rosales > Elaeagnaceae > Elaeagnus > Elaeagnus macrophylla. The sequence goes on along the minus strand of CM055640.1, from coordinate 72,664,211 downwards.
ATGTTATACTGGATTTTGTGATATATTAATGGTTGCCTAACTATCGCAATACAACTGCATAGTACTTTTGAGTTCGAAAACGAAATCAAATTGCAAACTTTTTATCCACAGTAATTCACAAACCCCATGACGCATACCTCTATACTCAACCTCAATATTAGATCGCGCCACAACTTTCTACTTCTTACTTTTCCATATAACCAAATTACCTCCCACAAAGGTAAAGTAACTTGATGTCAACCTTCTATCTATAATATTTTCTGCCCAATCTGCATCATGAAGCCACAAACTTCAAGAGGATTGTTATGTTTAGAGAATATTACTCCTCTCCTTGGAGCTGACTTTAAGTACCTTAAAATTTTCACAACTACATCCATGTGAATCTCACTCGGATTATGCATGAACTGACTTACCATACTTACTGCATATGTAACATTTGGTCTAATATGTACCAAATAAATTAGGCGCCTCAACCAACCTCTGATTGCGAGCTCGATCAATTTGTACTTGATCTAGATACTCTACTAGATAATGGTTTTGCTCAATAGGATTACAATGCAACATACATATCTCAGTTAGTAGGTTAAGAATGTACTTTCTATGACATAAAAATTCATGCTCTCTCCCTAGCTACTTCAATCACTAAGAAGTACTTTAGTTCACCTAAATCTTTTATCACGAACTTAGAGGCTAGATGTCTCTGTAATTTATCTATCTCAACAACATCATCTCCAGTAATTACTATGTTATCAACATAAATAATTAGAGCTGTTATTTTTCCTTGTTGATAATTGAAAAATAGTGTATGGTATGAATTGCTCTGTCTGTAACCGACCTTCTGCATGAATTGTGAAAACATTCCAAACCAGGTTTAAGATCATACAAAAACTTCCTCAATTTGCATACAAAATTTACAGAAGAAGTAGCTATATACCCAAGTGGAAGACTCATGTACACCTCCTCGACTAACATTCCATGAAGGAATGCATTCTTGACACCAAACTACCAAAGTGGCCAGTTTAAGCTTGCAACAAGCGAAAACAGAGCCCAAATAGTATTCATTTTGGCAATGGGAGCAAAAGTCTCATCGTAGTCTACATCATACGTTTGAATGAACAATTTTGCTACAAGGAAGGCTTCATACTGATTCATAGATCCATCAACATTATGCTTCACAGTAGACTTCCATCGACAACCAATTGCCTTCTTGCCTTGTGGTAGAGGCACAAGTTGCCAAGTATCATTCTTCTGTAATGCCTCCATCTCTTCCTCCATTGCATTTCTCCATTTTGGATCTCCCTAGGCATCCTACATTTTGTTAGATACTGATACAGTAAATATTTGATTTACAAATGATTCATATAGCTTAGACAATCTTTTAGTGGACATGTAGTTGGTTATTGAATATTTTGATTTTGCATGTATATTTGGTTCATATCTTTTGACTGGTTGACCCCGAGTAGACCTATTTGGTAACACATACAGTCCAACACTAGACTCAATACTATTAGTATCAATAGGTGTACATACCTTAGATGAGTGACCTTCAATACTAGAGAGCAGTTGATCAAGGGTATGAGTGATGTCTGAGGGAACATCAGTGATGAGTGATGCCTCAGGGAACAGCAGTGTCTTCATTTTCATTTTTAGTGATCGAAACTCGTGCTTGGATACTTGGAGCATTTGCTTCTTCAACTGTTGGATTCAATGGGTTAAGAATCTCAACTGGACCCATCGAAATATCAGTAGGTGATTATTCTAATTCCTCCTCTCACCATGATATAGTTCTTCGAAGTATGAATTCTCCCCCTGACGAGCAATATTATATGAGAAAAAATAACTTATGTCCTTAAAGAAGGTAACATCCATAGTGACATAATACTTTCTGTCGGTGGATAGAAGCACTGTACCCTTTTTGATAACCTCCATAACCAACAAATACATACTTAATTGCCAAGGCATCTAACTTAGACCTCTGATTTTTAGGAATATGTACAAAAGCAATACAACTAAATACACGTGCAGGAAGATTATGAAATGATGACAAAGATACATGAGATGCGAGAACCTCAAATCTGATTTGTTCGTGAAGGATACTAAATGGGAGACGATTTATCCCAAAGATATTTTGGTATATGGGAACTAAATAGGAGTGCGTGAGCCATATCAAGTAAATAACATTTTTTTTGGACACCCCATTTTGTTCTAGTGTTTGTGGGAAAGTAGTTTGGTGATCCCTTGTGTTTTGAAAAAATCTTGAAAAATACGATTAACATATTCTCCCCCATTGTCAGAACATAGGATCCTAATGATGCTGTTGTATTGTGTTTGAACAAAGGAACGAAAAGTTTGAAAAGTTAAAAAAAAAAATTCATATTTGGTTCTAAGAAGAACAACCCATGACAATCGTGTACAGTTATCAATAAATGACACAAAATACCTCATATCTGATACAGTGGGCTCTTTAGACGGTCTCTAAATATCAGAATGAATTAATTCAAAAGGAATAGCACTTTTATTAAAAATACTAAGAAAATAAGTAATACGATGAATCTTGGCCAAAACACATGTCTCACAATGTAGAACAAACTCACTAACACCAATAAACAAAGTAGGCATGGATTTTTCATAAGACTAAAATATGGATGCCCCTAAGCGACGATGTCTCAACCAAATTTCACTTAGCTTGTCAGAAATTGAGGTCAAGGCGGTGCGGGTCTGTACTCCTAGTTTCTCCCCTACATAGTTCTGATCTAGACGGAACAATTTACCCTTCAAATACCCTCAACCAAATATTTCTCTAGTAAGAAGATCTTGAAAAATCACATACATAAGATAAAATGTTACAGAATATTTAGACTCAGTATTTAACATTGGGACAGATAATAAGTGATGTGATAAGTCAGGCATATATAAAACATTATGGAGCTGTAAAGTTAGAGTGATATGGACCGACCCCTTCCCTAAGACAATAAAAGTCTCACCATTAGCATTCGTAAAATAAGACGCTAGTGGGAAAGATAACTCAGTAAAATAAAATTTATTATAAGTCATATGATCAGACACACCAGAATCAATAATTCAAGTATTAGACCCAATAAAGTGAGAAATATTTAAGGCCATACTAATCTTACCACGACCAGCTATTGAAGCTATAGGGGTACCTCCACATGTCACATGATCCTGTTCAGTCACTCCATAGAAATCTAGTTCTTAGACTACTTGCACCGTAGCTGCTTTAGCTTTAGGACAATAATTTTGCCGTTTAAATTTCAGGTGTAGATTTAATTTCCAACAAGTCTCTCAAATATGCCCAGCTTCTTTGCAAGATAATTTTTCATTGTCTATGTTGTGATTTTAGATATTAGACAATAAAAAATTTATTTAAATTTTATTTAAAATTTTATTTAAAATTTATTGAAAATTATATTTAAGCTTTTTTGAAAATTTAAAAAAAAATTGACTAATTTTTTAATTAAATATTAATTTTTTTTTATGTATATGTCTATTGAAAAAATATAAATATACTAGAAATACATGTATTATCATTTTAGATTTAACAAAAAATTGGATGAAAAATTAATTTTATTCTTACATGATACTTTTTTTATAAGTAAAAAAACTTAAAAAACCTTTTTTATAAGCAAAAGAATGGGATTAAATAACACTTTTTACAAAAATAAAATAACATCTATGACACTTTTTTTCTAAAATAAGTACAACTTGCTAGGTCTTTGTAGATATGAAGAAATACACAAATACTTGTTTATTATAAGACACCATACTTAACAAACTGAATTGTAAAAAAGTTGGAGAAAAGTTTTTAAGCTTGTTGTTGAATGTTGATCTCTACGATTTTTAAATCAAATTTCTATAATCTTCAATTGTGATACTGCAAAATCATAATAAATAATGACATTTGAACTTGACTTCAAGGAAAGATTTTCAGTCGTTTTCCTTATAACGTTATTTGCTTTCACCAATTTGGTGATGCATTAGGATTTAGCAAATATGCCTCAAGGATTCAATGAAGTATCTTGTTGCCTGCGGTGTACATTTATGTAAATAAATCAAGAACATATTTAATTTTAAAGAGCACTTAAGATAATTAATGTTCTAAATATACAGTAATTATAATACTAATTTTATTTATATATAAGTAATGGCGAGAGAAAATAGTATTAGAGAACATTCATTGTTATTCTTGAACTTCTAATTTTTTTTTTGCTCTCCACAAATTCCCTAAATAAATGACATATTTATAAAATTTCATACACTCTTTAAATTGGGTTACAACATTTTTATAAGTTGTAACTTTTTCAAAATTTGTCTTTTAGAACATATTTAATTGTTATGAACAATTACAATTTATCTAAAAATTATATTTATATATTTAAGTCATGACCTTTTAACATAGCTTTTGACTTTCAACAGTTACAACTCTTTAATATGTCTTTTTATCAAAACATATAAAATAAATCATTACAATATTTTATTTAAATGGTATATTATTTATTTTTAAAAAATACACTAGATCTAATATCTATAAAATGAAATATAGTGTTCTCAATAGGGTGGGGTAGTGCCGTAGGGGGAGTTGAGATTCTCTTCCTCATGCTAAATATTTATGGGAGCGAAGTAAAGATTCTCCATCGAAGTTTCAAATATGTGTGGAGATTTGGGGATTTTTCAGTAATGAAAAATATAAATTTATTTACAGTATATATGTTTAAAGTCAATAAATATTTTAGTGTATAATAAATGAATTTGCAATTGACTTAATAAATATTATAATTTTGATACAAATAATATATATTATTATATTATTTATTTTATTTTATTATTATATAGTTAAAATAAAATTTATTTTTAATTAAAAATAATTGAATATTTAAGAAAATATGTATAATTTTTTTTTTAAAATGTAAAAATTTGAATTTAGAAGAATGAATGGTGTGGGAAGTGTGATCTCCAACTCACCATTTGAGGACATTTGTTTCAACGAATTATCTCCGTCAGTGAAAAATCTAATATTCTCCGCACCTACCTCGGTGGAGGAAATTGAAAACACCAGTCAGATACGACAAAATTAAACCCCTTTGATTAGTGGTAATAGATTATTTATAAACAAAACTCCCCGACAGAGAAAACTAAGAAAAGGAACAAAAAAAAAAAAAGCAAGACCTACGGGTAGGTCCTTTCCTGGCGAGAGCTGAAGAGAAAAAACAGAAGAGTTGTCGTAGAGGAGGGAGGGAAGAGAGAACGAGAGTGTTTCGGTGCACTTTTAAAAGGTGGGTTCTTTATTATATTCTTATGTAACATGATTCAACTAAGTTAGTTTAATAGTTAAATAGAGTAGGAGTGGCAAACACAAACTCAATATAAAACAAATTATTTGTTAATTAAGATTAACTGTTAGTTATTTTAGGTTTGTTAAAATATTAGACTTTTTTATCATTATAAATAAATAATTAACTAAAAATAATTTGACCAAAAAAAACACGAACATAAACACATACCATATGAATAAATTCACAACGCTCGTGAATTATTACCATAAACTAGAGTACTTAAAATCCAGCAAAAACAAAAAATAAGAAACAAAAAGAGTAATAATAGGTAACACTATTCTAATGAATAATGATATGTATGATAACTTATGTATAAAGTAGTTATTGACCATTACATAAATTAAGTAATAAATATGATACGAAATTCTATATCATATATTCAGTCAATTTTTATCACATAAGTCGTGATAAAGTCATGACTATATTTAGTAGTAATAAATAACATTTTACAAGCATGCAAAGAGTATATATTATCGAAAGAGAAGGAAAATTTTGAAGAGTAACTAATGAGCGCTAACTAATCATCTTGTTACATAATGAAATGAAATTACATCGTTTAGGCTTGAAAAATCAGAACTATTCCCCGAGCCAATCCCCCAAACAAACTGACAGTTTTCCTGAGTGTGAAAAGAAGAAAAGGACCATCTAAATGACTATAATCTGTTGCTAATCTTGATAACAGCGTCCAAGTGAATCACCATTGGATGCCATTGATCTTGATCATGACATCATACAGCATAAGGCTAAGATGCAGATTTAGACATTTAGTTTACTTTACAAATAGAAATTTTGGATCTCGCATTCTCTTGAAAAATCTACCACCTTTTTTTCCCACAACACTTGATGGAAGAAGATATTTGGTATCTGGTCTCCATTTTAGGTCCTTAAGAGCAGAGAACAAGGTAGCTAGTGCAGGAGAGATATCGCGATCCTTTATATTCTTACATGAAACTACTCTTAGGCTTTGAAGGTCCTTCCAGGAAAGGATTACAGACTCAAGACCTGCTGTTGTCAGCAAGGAACATCCTTCTAAAAACAGGAACTTCACCCTCCTGTGATAACATCAAAGACACTCATTATCTACTGATAAGACAATATCCAATACCAACTGAATAAACTCATCAAACGATCTTCGAGTTGTCATGCCAATCAGCAGTAGCTTATGAAACAAGTGCAGCTAAATGCAATCATAGTGGAGTACTCTAGATTCGAACATGTTTAACAAAATAAGAGTATTTTAACATTCAGATTTTAACCTCCAGAATCTACCAAGTTGAATCCCACTGAACTACAGTCGTTTCATGTCCAACAACGTAGTCAACATTAGTAGTTGCTAAAATCATTAGATGTATAATGCTAAAATCATTAGATGCATAATGAACCCATAAAAATTCTAATACAGTTGGTTACTAATGCAACAAAGTTAGTTACTAAATTTAATATATGTACATATCAATATTGTCGCAGAGCATTTTAGCCTCTTTTAGGTGAATCTACTAAACATAACTTTGAGACCTTTATGTACCACATACCAAAGTTTTAACTTCATTCTAAGATAAATAATTGAAGTTTCTACTTTAACTATCTCATCATTGTTCCTTTTTGACTTAAGTAGCTTGGTAGAAACAATAGGCAAGTAAACAGAGCAAAAAGAGAAGAATCTACCTGCAAGAGCTTGCAACACTGAACATATCATCAACCAATCCCCAACAGTCCTGAATAACAAGCTCCCTTGCAGCTTCAGACACCAAGAACAAAGCTCTCAAACTCTTCTTGTTCCGCAATTGACACTTCTGCAAGTGTAACCTCTCAAGGGCAGGACAAGAACCTAGATACTCATTTAAGCCAGGACTAGTATCAATTCTTTCGCATGATTGAAACCTCAAAGTTTTCAAATTCTCACAGTACGAAAGGCCTGCCAACCAACCACCTTCCATCCTATGATCACAAAGAACCAATTCCTCCAACATTTGACAGCACTGCCCAATAGTTTTGATCCCATCAAAGCTCCCTTCACAGCCACTGAGCTCAAGCTTAACCAGCTTCTCACAACCTTGAGCCAAAATCGTTAACCCAATATCGGAAACCACCGAAGCATAAAACCCATCCACATTGCAAACCAATTTCAGCACCTGCAAATTCGCACACGCCGCAATACCACGCAAAACGTTGTCATTGCACATGTGCAATTCCAAATTTAGCAGAGTCGGGCATTCCTCGGCTATAATCAGCAAACCCATTTCGCTTGCACCGAACACCACCAGTCTGCGAAGGTTTGGACACCCACTGGCCAACACTTTGAGCCCTTTATCAATAATCTCTGTTGGAAGTAAATCTGCTTGGAAAAGCTGCTGATTGGACGAAACACAAGAACCAATATTCACTGAAAACATTCTGTGGCTCAACAAAATGCCTAAGCTTTGGTCAGAAATCAGAGACCCAGAAAGCAAATCGACGTGAGTCAGATTCGAGAATCTGGAAATTAAACGACCCGATTGAAGAAAGTTCCAGTCCAATACCTCAAGAGACCGAACAAGCCGACCTTGAAGACTTAGCCAGCGCTTGCAAACCAGAGAGGTAGATTTACACTGGGAAGGAGGCAGCTTGGAGAGGATTTGGAGGAGGAGTTCGTCGGACAAGAGGAGGGTTCGATCGAGATTAGGGAAATTGAAGAGAAGAGCTTTGTGGTTTGGATCTTTGGGGGAGGAGAGGGAAGGGATTTGCATTGTGTAGAAGACATGGTTGACGGACTTAGGACCCTTGAGCCAGAGGTCAGACCAGCTTGGTGGCCTTTTCTTCAAACTTAGTGGGGATGGGCTAGGGTTTTGGTTCGGTTTTTCAGTCTTTAAGGGCATCGTTTAAGGCCGTTGTTCTGCTTGTTCTTGTACTATATCAGTTTCTCACTATCCCAATTCTTATTCCAATAGCTTCTTCTCTGCTCTACATCTCTCTCTCTCACAATATTATTACGTCTTATCTTTTTTGGTTAGTTCACTCTCTCCCTAAACTTTCTAGTCAACGAATTTGAATCAGGAGAACCCTCCAAATATCAATATAGCCGTTAAAAGTAGCCATTTACGAATAATTGTGATTCAAAAATCGGCCTGTAGTACAAAGAGTTAAATGGCTTAAACTAAAAGCAACGGCCATGAAAATTCAAAACAAGCTAAAGTTTATTATTTTTATTATTATTATGACTGCAATTCCTTTTTATTATGAAATTCTTTAGAGAGAGTTAAAAGTCAATTTCATTGAGAGAAAATTTTGTAATTGATTAAGGAACTTATTAGCATGAATCTATGTACCTTCAATGTATATATGTATTGTAACACAATAAGAAATAATATCACTTTCTTTCCTCTCCACTATTTGCTTTTGTTGTTCTTATGTTTTAGCTCTCCTTATTTTCATCTTATTTCATAACATGTTATCAGCACAATAATCTTTTATTTAAGGCTTATGATTTCACAAAAGGTGAGATGGCAAAAATTATTACACAATCTCTTTGCAAAATTATAGGTTTTTGAGTCCATATGAATTAACATATTTTATTACTTATTACTTAAATGATCTTAAAAATAATGTTATTTTTACGAACTTTCTTATATCATTGTTTTTGATAAAATTTGTTTTTATACTTTGCTCTTAATAGCATTGTGAAAAAGCAAATTTAATTTAGTGGATATATCTTAATTGATATTTTGAGTTTTCTTAAGACAATCTTCATGTATATAGTATCAAGTATATATATATATGAGTTGATTATGATCGATGAGCATTTCAGTTTCTTGATTTCATCATTTTTATGTTATTTAAATTTAGTTATTTTACGTGCCTATGTAATCATAGTTTTAATTGTGCAAAATGCCCTTAACCAAATTTTCCACAATCTTTTAAGTGGATGACAGATCACACCAAAGGCCATGAATTTTTTTTTTATAAATACTATATAATTGTTTTCTCCTTTTTTTATTTTTATGAATCTTATTAGTTTAAATCTATGTCTAGAAATGATTTCATAAAATAAATAAAAAAAAATTATGAAATTATATTTTGGGTAACGATTTGATCGTAAATATTTTTATATGAGTTTGTTGTATTAAAATAAATATAAACTCTTGTTATCTTTGGATGACTTACAAAACATATTTATGGTTTCTTCGGTATATGTTTTCATTAGGTGTTTATTCTTAGCATTCAGATTAGGTAAGAGTATGATCTTGAAAAAAAATTAAGACAAAATCATACGTTTAAACGTTATTTTAGCAAATATCTACATATATTTTATATATGATTAATTAATCCTATGCCACATATGGTATGAAATAATGTATCATTAGTCGTTATATTTTTTTTGAAAATATCTTACACCTCAATTTTTTTTAAAATATTTGAGTATAAATAATTAAATATATTATAGAATCCATTTTCATCATGGGAACATGAATGTTAGGGTTCAACTTCACCCAACAATTGAATTTGAATACAGCTTGAAATAAATGTAAACAATTTTTGTTGTTTTTATTTATGTCCCTGTTATAGTGACTCAACACATAAATTGGGCCGTTCAATAAATGTTAATATGTTAGAATTTGTATATTAAACCATCAAATGATGCAGTGAATTACTAAAATAGCAAAGATTTGAAGTAAAAAGCTTTTTATATCTAAATAGCACTTTTTAGACTTAAACTCACCGTTTCATTTATATAATATATATGATTTTTACAAAAATATCCAGTTATCTGCGTATTCGTAAAAACCACGCCATTTTCATGTTTTTGTATGTACAGGTTACATACATATTTATTTTGTATGTAACCTGTACATTCACATTTTGTATGTACAGGTCATGTGAATGTACAGGTTACATACAAATTTATTTTGTATGTAACCTGTACATACAAATTTATTTTGTATGTAAATTTGTATGTAACCTGTACATACAATTTGTATGTAACCTGTACATACAAATTTGTATGTAACATGTACATATAAATTTGTATGTACCCTGTACATTCACATTTTGTATGTACCCTGTACATTCACATTTTGTAAGCTGTTCAAACAATAATAACATACAAACAATACAATGCATTTCATGTGAATGTATAGGTTACATACAAAATAAATTTGTATGTAACCTGTACATTCACATTTTGCAGGAAAAACAGTTCGTATGTACAGGTAACCTGTACATACAAAATGTGAATGTACAGGTAACCTGTACATACAAAATGTGAATGTACAGGTTACATACAAAATAAATGTGTATGTAACCTGTACATACAAAATGTGAATGTACATAAGCTGCTTTTCTTCTTCTTCTTCTTCAAGTGGGTTCAAGTGAATGTACAGGTTACATATAAAATAAATTTGTATGTAACCTGTACATTCACATGACTTCATCTTCATCTTCATCTTCATCTTCAATTCTTCACTTACTCCACTATTTCCTACATATATCAAACAACAAAAAGCTTCATAAAATGTGAATGTACAGGTTACATACAAAATAAATGTGTATGTAACTTGTACATACAAAATGTGAATGTATAAGTTTCATAAACTGTTTTTTTTTTTTTTTAATAATTGAAGATCTAATAGATTCACCAAAAAGTAGTACTGATTACTGAAACCAACCGATATTCTGATTAAAGTTTTAAAATATAAAAAAGATAATACTATGATATTGCACCAAATTGTTCCTTAAACAGCCTAAGAAACGTCTAGACACAAAACCAGAAACAGCGACACGAAACTAATAGATCATCAGCAACCACAGCTACGATGAATGCAATCACTTAGATCTCTATCTCATCTTTCGGCGCTTCCTCTTCCATCTCCTCATACGCTTCTTCTTCCACTTGGCTCTCAGGGAGAACAGTTCGTTGCAAGTGGTGATGGATTTGGGGGTTAAAAATGTTATTTGCATATTGTCAAAACACAGTCGTTTTGCTATTTTAGACAAAAAATCAATCTTTACCATATATATATCATTTCAGGTAATTAATTCTCAAATGATGTGCATGCTTTCAATTATTTCCTGCCATTAGGGGTAAAAATACGTATGATGGCGATAAATTTCTTAAAATGCATTATTATATTAAACTACAAATTTAATAAGTTATTCAATAATAGAGTATTATAAGTCATAAATACCTTAATTGAAGAAAATTAAAATATGTATTAATTGTAAAATACTCGAGCAAATAATGGTGTCCTAGTAGGACAATTTTGCAATAATTGACTATAAATTATCAAAACATGCTAAGTATGTTGGTGCAAGATAAAGATGAAAATCATTTTAAAGAAAAGGAAGAAGATAAATTATTTAATTCTATAAAACATGATATCAGTTGAGTAATGAGAATCAATGACTCTAAAGAGTCTCAAGTTCATGATAATAAAATTATATCATTTATGTTATATGATTAAGGGGAAAAAAAAAATAATTATCGTACAACGTATAAAGTATCTCTTAAAAGATATAATAATGATTATAAATCAAAATTATGGTTGACAAAGCAAAATTTGGTCAAATATGTTGAACTATCTTAGGCATACATTATATTTATTTTGTGCGCGCATGGTTATTTGGTATAGTCTGAATATCTGAAAATGTTCATGTTAAGATTAATACCTCAAATGCCTTAAATGTTAAATGCTTGAAATGTGCATATATTTGTATGAAAATAAAATGAGAAATATGAGGTTGTGTGATACTTATAATTATTCTCTCATGTCGTGATCACATCATAATTAACAATTATATAGTTAATAGTTAAATTATGAAGCGGAAATAATTGTATAGATATAATCAAAATAGGTAGAGAGAAGAATAAGAAAATTAAAGAGAGACATCTTATTCTCATTCATATGTTATTGAAAGATTACACTGATATTTATAGCGATAATAAACTAGAATCCTAATCTTAATATAACTCTAAATAAGACTCATAAACTAATAGAAAAATATTATAATAATTATCCACATCCAACTAGATAATATTAAACTATTTCAACACTCCCCCTCAAGCTGAACATAATTTATGTTCAGATTGGACAACATAAATAAAAATAAGCAAAACGTTGGCCGGTTGATCTTTCTCGACGACAGGTCGATTGATCTTTCTAGAAAACGCGGCTACGATGATGACACGCGACGGTAGTCCAGTTGACCATTCTAAAAAACAACGATAGGTCGATTGATCATTCTAGAAAACGCGGCTACGAAGTCGAGAACTTGACAGGAAGACACCAATCTGGAATTGGTGATGACGACATATGACGGTAGACCGGTTGACCATTCTAGAAAACGACGATAGGTCGATTGATCATTCTAGAAAACACGGCTACGAAGTCATAAACTTGACATGAAGACACCAATCTGAAATTGATGATGACGACATACGACAGTAGACTAGTTGACCATTCTAGAAAACGACGGTGAGTCGTTGATCATTCTAGAAAACGCGGCTACGAAGTCGTAAGGTTGACAAGAAGACAGTCTTTAACTCTCCCCCACAAATTGGAGCATAAATATCACACATGCCCAACTTGAATAGTGAGGTTAAGATTGAGACTGATACCAACAGTCGTGAATCCTTGAAGGCGACAGTGGTGAAAACTAGTCGATACTAACAGTCGTGAAGTTGACAAACGACATTGTGACAAAGAACGGCGTTGATGGGCCATGGTTGAAGGCGATTGCTGCTAAACTGAGATGGCAGACAATAGTGATGGAGATGACAGTGGGGTATATGTATGACAAATGATGCTAGTGATAACCTCCCTAATGATAACATTGACGATGAAGCCCCTGATGATAACACTGATGATGAAGCCCCTGATGATAACACTGATGATGAAGCCACAGACAAAAACTACACCATGATGAAGCCAACGTGCATAGAAGAAGTCAACGTGCTCAATTGTAGATGGCTATAACAGAACTCCCCCTACCGTCTACAATTGATGTCAGCTAGAAAGTACAACTGCCATATATTCATAGAAAATAAACCCATATTTTTTTTTGCTGACTGGACCGTTGACTTGAATGCTGACTGTTGATTGATTTGTTGACTGGACTGCTGATTGAGCAAGTGACTGCTGACTGGATTGTTAACTAGACTGGTGATGTGCTGACTGGACTGGTGATGTGCTGACTGGACTGTTGACTGCTGATTGGATTGTTGATTTGTTGACTAGACCTTTTTTTTGATTTTTTATTTTAAAATGGGCAGGAAAGTTTGGGCTTTTTTTTTTTTTTTTTATGTGGGCTTAGGGTTTCTTGTGGGCTGGAGGGGGTTAGGGTTTCCTGTGGGCTGATGGGCTTAGGGTTATAGCAGCTTAGGGTTACGGCAAAACTGAACAGCAGTTGGAGGCAGATCGGCGAGGGTGAGACTGCTCGGTACGACAGGCGGCGCGAGGCAGATCAAGAGCAGCGCGGTGCGACAGGCGGCTTGAGAGAGAGAGACAGGCGCAGTGCGGAGAGTCGAAGCGGACGGAAGACAGAGGACGGGCGCTGAAAGCGTGGGAGTGACAGGCTCGGCGTGCTGGGAAGACGAAGCGCGGAACTGGGCTGTGAGCTTAGGCGCGAACGGCGCTGGTGATACCTGGTGCGGACGGCGCTGGTGGTGACTGATACCAGGTGATGGAAGGACTTGGACGGAGCAGAGGCGCGCGGAGTTGGATGCTAGGCTGAAGATGTTGGGCGCGCAGGGCAGAGGCGCGGAGCAGAGGCTGACGACGAGCGGAGCAAATCTGGATGGAGAACTGGTGGCTGGGCCGTGCGATGAACGGACGGCTGGTGAGTGCAGATCGGTTGCTGGTGGACGGCTGATCTTGTAAATTTTTTTTTTTTTTTTTTTGAAAATTGAAGAAATATGTATAATAAAAACGAAAGAATTTAGAAAAGTGTATATTAGTGTTCAAGAATCCAACACTGTTCTGATACCAAGTTAAATTATGAAGCGGAAATAATTGTATAGATATAATCAAAATAGGTAGAGAGAAGAATAAGAAAATTAAAGAGAGACATCTTATTCTCATTCATATGTTATTGAAAGATTACACTGATATTTTAGCGATAATAAACTAGAATTCTAATCCTAATATAACTCTAAATAAGACTCATAAACTAATAGAAAAATATTATAATAATTATCCACATTCAACTAGATAATATTAAACTATTTCAACAAATAATAAGGACAAAAGAGTGGTACTCAATACTTGAAGCATTAGACAAATAATATTTAAATTTGTTTAATATTTGTAATTGACTGTTTAGTTATATAATTCACTTAATAGTGATATATATGAGAAAGTTTTTCAAATGTGTCAAATTTTCATAAGTGAATGTCTAAAAACTACACATAATTTAAAATGTAAATATATTTATATTGGATTGAAGCAGTCTGGAAGTATATGGTATAATTAACCAAGTGAGTGCTTGTATTTAAAGGAAATGTATCTAATATGCCTTTGTGTTTGTATTTATTTGGGCTTTGCCATTATTATAATGTATGTTTATCACTTAAATCTTATTAAAACTCCTAAAAAGCTCAATAATATAAATACATTTGATTTGAAAATTTTGAGATGGATTTGGAGAGGAAATTTTATTTCCTTGATAAATTGAATATTTCTCAAATGAAGCATTGGTTTATCCATCTACATACACTAGAAAGCATTAAAGAAATTTTACAATAATAAAGCACATCCCCTAAGATTCTAAGGTTGTGAGATCGTTTAGCATAAAAATAATCATTTTTGTCCTCAATAAGAATGAAGAAATTGTCGGTCCCGAAGTACTGAATTTAAGTTAAATTAATATCATTATATATTTTTCAATTTATATAATATATCAGCTTACTAGTAAGATGTAATTGTGTATCACTTAAAGTTATGCACCAATAATATGACACTAAAATAGGGACATTTCAAGCATATGTTAATTTTTGTAAAACAACTTATTGAAGAAAACAAAAATTACAATTAGCAGAATATGCATATGCATAATAATTGTTTGATATAATATGAGATAAATTTTCACATATAACAATATTGTTATGTTGTTGCGATGCATAAAACAATATTTAGTTGCTGCTTATATGACCTAACATATAGTGGAGATGAAGATGCATGCATTGCCAAGATCGAAGGAATCATATGTCAAAAGGAAGTTGAGATATCTCATGCAGACTTGTTGTTATCAAGGGGAACATAATTACTTACGCACTGTACTCTTTTTCCTTTGCTATGGTTTTGTCTCACTGGATTTTTCTGGTAAGGTTATAATGAGACAGGTTTCTTCGTATATAAGGGAACAACGTACTCTTTTTTTCTTTTTAAGTTTTGTCCCTTTGGATTTTACTAGCAAGGTCTTTAATGATGTATACTCACCATATGATTGACATTCAAGAGGGAATGTTATAAATTATGGTTGTCAATCCCTTTCTATCAAGAAATTCTCTAAAGAGAGTTGGAAGTTAATGCTTTCATTAAGAGAAAATTATGTAATTGATTAATGGACTATTATTAGCCTTAATTAGAATTTATAATATTTCTTTATTCATACTTGAGCCTTTACCTATATAAGGACCTTCAATATATATGTATTGTACACAATAAGAAATAAGATCTCTCTTTTTCCTCTCCACCATTTGACTTTCTTGTTCTTATGTTTTTACTCTCCTTATTTTCATTTTATTTCATAACATATTATTAATATTATCGGTAAGGTTTATATTATATATATCGAACATTATTTATTTATTTTTATTTTTTTATTTGAATCTAACAATAGTAATCATAAAGGAAATTAGATGAGGAAGGGGGAGAAAACTAAGAATGGGTAAACAGATTAGAGTGAAGACATTAGTAGGAAATTGAAAATGATAATAGAAATAGTATTGAGTTTTTCGAGAAAGAAAATCAAACCATGCTCTGATACCAATATGATGTAAGATGATTTTAGAGATGAAGGAAGAAATGAATTTGAGAAGAAAAGAAGAAGATAAAGTTAGGGATTGGAGATAAAACAAATTAAATCTCTCATATCATAACCTTTCGTATCAAATATTCATCAAAGGTCATTTTCAATTAAACTAATGATTCACAAACTATTGGGCCTTACAATACTTATACCAAGTAAAACCAATACTCTAAGTAAGCTTTATGTTCCTACATCATACGTTCTCACTTTGAAATAACTCAATTCTGACAAGTTCCATAAAGTAATAGCTAAAATAGCAAAAAAAATTTGAATCTTCTTGGAAGATGCATAAGCAACATGGAATAAGTGTTGGTGATCCAAACCTGCAACTTGTTCAAAATAACAAAGGAAGCCTTGGAAAGGCTTTGTTAGGCATCATTTCATTCCATTTGAAATGTTTGTGCTTAATTATATGTGTAGAAAACTTTGGTAAATATGCACTAATAGTAACAAATAGGGTAGCAACAATATTATCAAGGCAAACTTTAGATCTTGAAAGTGAAGGAGAATGGTTAATGAAAACATCAATATTAGGCACAACATTCTTAACTGAAACACAAGTCGAAGCATGAGAAAACCTTTTTGTCAAATTCTCAAGTGAAATCATAAAAGTATGATCATTTGGTGGTTTTGTTCCAATGGAGCACAAGGGTGAAGTTTAGGTGGAATGGTGGAATGACTTCTCTTATAATATTTTTTTGGAGGAGGGCTTAGGATGCTTGGACTTTGAGATGGTTGAGTGATTGGTTTAAGAGGAATTCCAAGATTAATCTTATCAACCAGGGGCTGATTTTTGATGAATGGTGGAGGACCTATAATATCCTTAAAAGGAGCAGGAATTATGGTGATTTTTTGGGTCTAGTATTAAACTCTTCATTTGGCAATGTGAAACAAAAATTTTCCTCAACTAAGCGTTGCTCTTTGGGATTAGGTGGAGGAGACCCTAGAATACCTTTAGAAAGAGATGGGACATTGGTAATTTTGGGTGGAGTAAGTGGTTGTTCATTGCTTGGAACTTTGAGCTTGGTTTCTCTTCTAACAACTATCTTTTTATCCATCCATGTGAATATAAAAACATTTTGTTTCACTTTCTGAATTGCATGTACATGATCTCTCCAAGAATTACCAAGAACAATACGATAAGCATGTAAGGCATATATATCTATCACTTCACACTTAACCCCATCTTGATAGGACTCTCCAATAGAAAATCAAAGCATACAAAACTCATTAAAATAATCTTTTTAAGTTTGCAAACACAAGGCTTTCACTAGGGTTTTAGAAACCAAATTGTCACTACTCTCAACATCAATAATTATATCCTATACCTTTTTATTAACGGTGCATCTAGTTCTACAAAGGGGAGGTGTTTGGGATTTTTTTGATGTTTGGTTATAGGATCTTTTGGCAATTGGGAGGCTTTTTGGAATTTTGAGTTACGAGTTTGGGTCGATTTTGTTTGACACACGTCAAAAGACTTGACAAATGATTTACCAATGTGCTTCTCTCTTGATTCTTTTCTCACAATGGATTTAGAATAATAAGTGGGTTCAAGAGAGTCTATAAATGGGGTTGATTGTTTGGCTTCTCTCACAATGGGCTTAGTTGAGTATACTTCACTTGTATATTAAGGTAAGAATGTACAAAATAATAAAGGTTTTATCTTAGGCCAAGTTATTAATTGGTTCTTTACCAAAAGATAATCTAGCCCTTTGAATTTGTAACCAAAATTCCTTGACATGCCCACTAAACCTTTTTTGAGCAAAAATCACACATTCAGTTCCAAAAAGATCATAGTACTCAAGTGCACATTCAATATCATCAATCCAATCCAAGAAATTCATATCACTCATTTTTCCAGCAAACAGAGAAACATAAGGCTTAGTGTTTGGAAAAAAGTGATTAATATGATAAGACATTTTGAAAAGGCAAATAACTAATGCAAATTTATCAAAATTAGCCACTACAATATAACTAACAGACACAAATCAAATAAGAGATATTAGAAATATACTCAACCAATTATTGAACGATTGTGTTCTTCCTCCAAAATGCTAATTGATGGCTATGTCACTTTAATTTCCATATGGACATCATTCATGACTAAAGTTGAACATAACATAACACATGTCACATGGCATGCTCCCATTGGTCCGACTCAGCAGTATAAACGAATAAGACCAATTGCCAGATAAGTGACCATCAGATAATTAAGCACGAAATATTCTCTAATTATCCAATAATTAGAGAGTTGTAAAGATAGATCTATCTCCTCGGGCAAGTAACTAATAACATATATTATCCTCTACCCTTACCTGCAGCTTTAATGGCCGTTACACCTGAAGTTTCTTCAGACCTTTTCTGGTATATAGATTCAGGAGCCACACATCATGTGACTGTTGATCCCCAAAATCTTGCTGTAATCCAACCCTATATAGAGTCTAGTAATCTCATGATAGGTGATGGTAAGAATTTGCCTATTGTTCATATTGGTTCTAATTCCTATTCTTCATCTTTAGTCCATTCTAAAAGCTTTTTTCCTAATAATATTCTTCATGTACCAACTATTCCCAAAAATTTACTCAGTGTGTCTAAATTTGCCTATGATAATAACTGTAAGGTTTATTTTATATTGGCAATTTTCGTGGACAAAATGTTTGATTGTAATCTAGAATAGGAATTCACCGATTAATCAGACAATACATGATGATGGATTCACCAAGCTTGCAACGCCCATATGACAGGTATAATATTCTATCATGCATACATCTTCACACAAATGAGCACGACACTTAGTATGGATCGTAATGAAAAATAACTTGTGCTTTTAATTGGTCGATCGATTGAGTATATTGTTCGATCGATCGAGTGATCGATCGATCGAGTGTGGAACGACATCGATCTAGGTGCTCTCGGGTTGAGCTAGATCGATCGATCAATCTGGTCGATCGATCGAGAATTGGATCGATCGATCGAGCCAGTCATTAGATCGATCGAGCTAGTTTTTCACTTCTACTAGAACTCTTTTTTAATTGGACCCATGTGTTACTTTTACCAATTTGACTCATTTAATGAGAAAGCAGAATTCTAGTATGAGTAGAAGTGTTAAGAAAGTAGAATCCTTGTGTGAATAAAAGTGTTGTGAAAATAAAGTCCTTATTTGCGTAGAATTGTTTTAAAAGTGGAATCCTTGTATGAGTAGAATTCTTATGAAAGCAAAATCCTGAATTGAGTAGAATTGTGGAATCCTTGTATGAGTAGAATTCTTGTGAGAAATAAATCCTGATATGAATAGAATCATTGTATGAGTAGAATTCTTTTGAGAACTAAATCCTGATATGAGTAGAGTTATAGTCTATTGCAAATCCTATTTGAAGTAAAATTGGACTCTATTTAAGGGAAGCTAGTTTGTGCATAAAATTCACCACATCGAAATAAGTTTATATAAATCTGACTTGTGCTTTTAACTTCTTCTCTTCATCTATCATTCTTAGGCGTTCTCATGTTTTATTCATATGCCTAATTGATTTGCATGATATTGAGCTTTATATGATTATTCTAGAGTTTGCTAGCTGATCCTGTTTTTACATCGCATGTTGTTAAATCTGCTAGTTAGGATATTTATTGTTTGAATCCGCTCTAGGACACACTTTGCACTTGTGTTATTGTGCTAACGTTTCAGGTGAGGGGTTCGGTATTTTGTGTGACTCGAAATTACCGAAGGTGACGGGTTCGATTGATCTTGTGTGACTCAAGTAGATCGGAACGTTGGTCTGGATCCAGACATCTAGCTATTGGAGGCTGTGAAAGGAGCGACGGCTCGTAAGTAAATTACAGAAAGGGGGATCTATCTGCGATGGGTAGTTCTGGACTCTATGGTTGTAATTGAACATTGATTTTCATAGTGGATAGTTAGGTGGTCCGGTGGACCGGTGGTTTTCCTCTTAGGTCATTGTTGTGGCCTAGGTTGTTTCCACCTAAAAATATCGTGTGTTGTTTTTTTTTTATTCCGCATTTATCTTTACACGCGATTGCATGTCTGGCCGTTGTGATTAGATTACACATTTAATATTTGTTAAAAATTGAAAATAACCTATTCACCCCCCTCTAGGATTATTTGATCCGTGATTAAAAACTTTTAATAACATTTACTTTGAATTTCATTTTGGTCATTGCGATGTCAAGGACAAGGCAACTGGTTAGGTCCTACTCCAGGGAAGATTGCTTAGTGGCTTGTATGCTTTTGATCTAAAGTTCAAACTCATCTAGTGATGTTGATTCTTCTTCATCCCGTGTGAATACTAATATGTCTTCATTCAAGAGTGATTGTTTCTCTACTTCCGTCTTTGTTGCTTTTGCCACAAATTTTTCATTGTGGCACCATAAATTAGGACATGCATCTTATTCTGTGGCCAAACATGCTATCAGTCATTGTAATATACCCTTTACTAATGAAAATAAAATTAAGTTCTCTATTTGTAATGCATGTCAGATAGCCAAAAGTCATGTTCTTCCTTTTCAAGTATCTTTTACTCATGCTACTAAACCACTTCAAGTGGTTCATTCTAATTTGTGGAGTTCTCCAATCACTTCTACTAATGGTTTTGGTTACTACATTAATTTTATTGATAATTTTTCAAAATTCACTTGGATTTTATTTTTAAAATCCAAAAATGGTGCTCTATAAGCCTTCAAACAGTTTAAAGATCAAGCTGAGTTGCAAACTAGTTTTAAAATTAAGAAATTTCATTTTTATTGGGGTGGTGAGTTTCACACTCTCATTCAATTTCTTACAATTATTGGTATAATTCATATCACTTCTTGTCCCCATACTCCTCAACAAAATGGACATGCTGAAAGGAAGCATAGACATATTGTTGAATTAGGAATGTCTATGCTTACTCATGCCTCCATGCCTCTTTCACTTTGGAATTAGGCATTTTATTCAAGTTGTTATAACATTAATCGACTTCCTACTCCAATATTACATTTTCGAACTCCTCTTGAGGTGCTTTTTCGTGTCAAACCTGATTATCATTTTTTTAAAGTGTTTGCTTGTCTTTGTTACACTTCTTTTAATTCCTATAATGTGACTAAACTTGATCCTAGGTCTATCCCATGCACATTTGTTGGGTACAATCCTAGACATAAAGGTTATAAGTGTTTGTTTTCTAATGAGAAATTGTTTATTAGTCGAAATGTGGTCTTTGAGGAATCTAAATTTCCATTTGCTGATTTTGATTCTAATCAAACTAATGTTTCTTCATCTGGTTTGTTATCAACTAGTCCTTATAGGACAATTTTGCCTTCTAGTGATAATTCCAAGTCCAATGTCAAAACAACTTTATATAACACTGTTGTGTCACATGTTCCAGTTTGCTTTTCTAATGTTTAGTCACTTTCATCCTTGCCCTTTGAAGTTGTGTCTATTACCATTGCTCCTATTTCTTTATTACCAATGCCTACTAATATTTTACCTTTAATGTCTGAGCCTATTCTATCCTTACCTAATGTTTCTATTACTCCTATACCTTTTATACCATCAGTTTTTTCTACAGTACCTATTGTTTTCACACCTATACCTATTACACCACCTAGTGTTCAAACTATACCTCATTCTAGCACATACGTTATCTCACAACCTATGCCCTTATCTTTAATTTTTTCTATTCCTTAGTACTTAAGTACTCACTCTATGGTTACACGAGCCAAGTTGAAAATTCATAAACCAAAGTGCTTGCTACTATTACAATTAATTTGTCATTTACTGAGCCTACTACTGTGAAACAAGCATTGGCACATAATGGTTGGAAGAAATCAATGCAAGCAGAATATGATGCTTTGCTTAGAAATGTTACTCGGGTTTTAGTTCCTCCTCCCAAAGAGAAGAAGGTGATTGGGTGTAAATGGGTGTGGAGAGTGAAGAAACTTTCTTCTGGTTTGGTGAATAAACTTAAATCTAGAGTTGTAGCTAAAGGTTTTCCTCAACAACCTAGGTTTGATATCACAGAGATATTTAGTCCTGTAGTCAAGCAAATAACAGTTCATATAATCATTACTCTAGCCTTGTCTAAAGGGTGGTTATTGCATGAACTTGACATGAATAATGCTTTTCTCAATGTAGCATTGGTTGAGGAAGTTCTCAATGTAGCATTGGTTGAGGAAGCTTATATGACATAAGCCCCAAGTTTTGACGATTCTAAATATCCCAATTATGTTTGCAAGTTAAAGAAGGCAATTTATGGTCTCAAACAAGCTCCAAGGGCTTGGTTTGACACATTGAAGGGTGCATTGTTGACTATGCAGTTTACCCAGTAAAAGGCTGATGTGTCTTTGTTTTTCAAAATCAGTTCTTCATTTACAATATACATACTGGTGTATATGGATGATATTATACTATCAGGTAATAATGAGAAGGAGGTTCAAAATTTGATTCATATGCTTAATGGAAAATTTGCTTTAAAGTATTTAGGGTTGATTTTTTTTTCTTGGAATTGAGGTTCATAGGTTGCCCAATGGAGATTTGTTGCTTAATCAATCCAAGTACATTAGGGAACTTTTATTGAAAGCTAAGATGGAGTCTTCTAAGCCAGCTCATACTCCTATGACCTCTGATTGCTCTCTTTCTGCCTTTGTTGGTGATGGTTTTGATAATTCTTCATTTTATCAAAGTGTTGCATCGTTGACAAGACCTAGCATTGCCTTTTCTGTCAATAAGGTGTGTCAATTTATGGCTAAGCTACTAACTTCACATTGGTTTGCAGTAAAATAGCTCCAGGAACTATGACTCATGGTGTGGTGTTTAAGCCTTCTTCTCAGCTTCTTATTCAAGGATTTATAGATGCTGATTGGGCTGATGATCATCATTTTACATCTAGTATAGTTCTTTATTATAGTGCTAATCAAGTTTTTTGGTGTTCAAGGAAGCAAGCCATAGTATCCAGGTCTAGTTCTGAGGCTGAATACAGGGTGTTGGCCAATGCCACTTCTAAGCTTATGTGGGTTACATCATTGCTTTCAGAAATTCAGCTTCCTCTCTTTGTTCCTCCCACATTATGGTGTGATAATCTTAGCTCGATTGCTCTAGCTATTATTCCCGTTCTTCATGTTAAAACAAAGTATGTTGAATTGGATCTCCATTTTGTGACAAAAATTGTGTTGTTTGGACAATTGTTAATGTCTCATGTTTTATCCTCAGAACAAATTGCAGACATTCTTACCAAACCTCGTCCTCAGGCACAGTTTGTTTTGTTGCGCAGCAAACTCAATGTCATGATTATGCCACTGAGTTTGCGGGGGGATGTTAAGGGTGGTAATGACAATTGTGAAGATATTGGGAGTTCAAGTGGCTGATGTGGCAATCTGTGGCTGATCTTAGTGATTGAACGGCTGTTGTTGTTTTGATTAGTTAGAGTATTGGAATGCTGTTAGATAAGTTTGTTAGTGTGATTATTATAGCATGCCACGTGTCTAGTGGTATAAAATATGTTGTAAGCATTTTGAAAAGTGTGTGAAGAAAATATATCAGAAATGTTTAAGAAATTTCTATGTTTTCTCTCTTAGTTCTCTCAACTTTCTTGCTGTAATTTTTCTCAGTAAACAAACAGTTCACAAGTATTCAAGTTTTCTCATTTTACACAGTTTCTTGGTTTCTGTGTTTTTTTTTTTTTTTTAAATTACGAGATATGATAGAAAAGAGATTAGGAAACAAATGAGCGAGAACTGTATCAAAGAAAGAATTACGAGAGGAAGATCAAAGAAATTGTGCCTTTTGATTTTTATTATTTTTATTTGAATCAACTAATCAGAAAAAATATTATATGAGAGAAAACTAAGAATGGGCAAAGAAATTAGACATGGACAGAAGACATTAGTAAAAGATTGAAAATGATACTAGAAATAGCATGGACTTTCTTCAGAAAGAAAATCAAGTCTGATACCTGTTGGAGGATTTTAGAAATGAAGTAGGAAACGAATTAGAGAAGAAAAAAAAAAGATGGAGTTAGGGATCGGAGATAAAAGAGAGAAATTCTCTTCTATTATAATTATTTACTGTTATTTTTGTGCCACTATGGTACATTGAGCATGAGGAGATAATTAAATAGTTAATTGTTAGGATCATACATTTGTATATATGTATATTAGTATAATTGCATTGATACATATAAGTATTGTATTACTATGTGTATTGGGCCTTTGGACTTGTTAATTGATTTGTTGGGCTACTGTTTTGTATAAATTTTTCAGGCCCGTGGATCACTTATGCGTTATGGACCGAAGGGCATTTTAGTCAATTACCTGGTCATTCTTGTTTTCTCTCATGCGCCGCGACTTCTCTTCCTCTTCTTCTCTGTTTGCCCTAGGATTTCATCACCTAGGGTTTCTTGATTTGTTTTCTGGTGTAATCTGTGCATAATTAGTGTTGTGTCTCTATTTTTGTGAGAGAACAAGAACTTGTTTATGAGATTCATGCTCTCGACAGGTGTTAGGTTTTACCTCTATGTTGGTTCTTGTTGATTTACTCACTATACAAAAACTCTATTAATGGATATGGTTTTACCCTTTCACAGTGGATTAGGTCGTCTAGTGTAGGGGCCGAACCACTTAAATATTGCGTCCTTATTTTCTTTATGTTTCTGCATGTTATAATCTTCCAGATTTATGTTGAAAACTTTATTGTATATCTGTTTAAATTTTTGCTGAGTATTGTTGTGATTTGAGCATGAAATCTGTAACATTTACATTAAATATTCATCAAAGATTCATTAATTAAAAGTACTTACAGTAAACTAATAAATCATAAATTATTAAGCCTTATAATACTTAAACCAAGTAGAACCAATACTCCAAATAAGTTTCATATTCCTACATCATACACAAGATGAATATTGTTCAACATGAGAATTAAAATGTAATTTGAAAAAATTATGTATGGGCGGCTTCATTCGTTTGCCTTTTGCAGAATTGTCATTGTATATATAAAAATGGCTTTTAGTCATCTTAGAAATATCTTTAACTAGGTTTTCTTAAAAGCCATGCAATTATCACCTTCATTTATATAACTAATAGCCAAAAGTGAGTCAAATTATAAAAATCATCTTCAAAGGCCCATTGAATGCAAATAAGAATTGCACGCAATTCAGTGATCAAGATGAGACAACCATCAAAAGCTTTAACGGCAGATAAGTACATTTCCTAACTGCAGATAATTTCTCCAACTCTATCTTGTCTTGAAAGTTGTTTGCATTATCTACATTAAGTTTAAGAAAAGTACTCTCAGGCGGTGACCACCTGATTTGCTGAGCATCTTGGTTTCTCGTACATGTTTCATTTGATGCCTTAAATTCTTTATAAAAAAAAAAAAGAGATGCCTAGGAGAGAATATATGTTGGATCTTGAGGTCAACTACCAGTTGAATTTTATTGCTTTTCAGTTCAGATGTTGAAAATATTGGAATTCAATAAAAATATTGAGACTTTAATTATATAAAAATATTAAATATATTATCAATATTGATAAATATTTAAATAAAATTTACAAAATTTATGATAATTATTGTAATTTTTTTGAAATATTTAATAAAATTTTAGTAAATATTAAAATAAAACATAAAGAAAAATGTCATAAAGGTCACTCATATTAGGTCTTTTATATCATTTGGTCCCTTAGATTATAAGTAGTATTATTTGAGTCCTTAGTTTTAAAAAAAAATGGTCAATTAAGAACAGAATACATAATTTTAATAATTTTTAATTAAAATATTATTTTTTAAGAGGTCAATTAAGAACAAATTATATTATTTAAATATTTTTTATATTAAATATTAATTTAAAAATAATATTTTAATTAAAAAATATTAAAATTACGTGTTTTATCTTTAATTGGCTCATTTTTCTAAAATTAAAGGACCAAATGACATCATTTGTAATCTAAGATATTAAATAACACAAATAACATAATCTAAAGGACCTCTATGATCCTATTCCAAAAAAATAATAACAAAATAGTTTAACTACTTTTTTACCATTTAAATTATATATTTTGTGACATATGTAACAAACACAATTTACATATAAAAAAATAATTAACTAGTTTAACTACTTTTTTACCATTTAAATTATATATTTGGGACATATGTAACAAACACAATGTACATATAATAATAACCAAACGTATTTACCTAAATACAATAAATTATATGTAATATAAATATACAAAAATATTTAATAAATATATTTTTGTCAAGCTGCTACAATTTTTAGAGCTGTGAAAATATTAACATTAACATAGACACGTTAATCCTATCATGACCTTAAGTAATAACGATTTTGCTTGTAGTTATTAATGAGATATGTATAAGTTGTGTGATCTCTCCACAAGCTAACTCAATATAAAAGAAATTTTGGATTGATGAATTCATGTAATATCAAGGATGTTCATTTCAAAATCAATGTTGATATTGTCCATGTTGAAAGTTATTATGTATAGCTTCGAATTCAAGTGGGAAATACATAGATTGTGCATTGGATAATCATTACTACCGGTAGTAATGCTCATAGATGAAAAATCACTTGATAAAGAACTAAGTAATATTACCTAAATTTAAACCAATATTTGATGCTAATATTGCCAATATTTTCAAAAAAAATCACAATATTTTAGAAAATAATATATGTATTGAAATTAATATAATGTTATTTTGTTTGATATTTATCGATATTTTTGACGAAAACGACTTCTACCATATTTCAATATCTATACTATATATGTTTCACTAAAATAACATACAAAATACCACGAGTTTTTCATCCATTGTCCACACTATATTCACGCTAAATTGTAAGTGCATAGGATAAGTATAAGAGATAAGTATTTAAAGATTTAGTTATCGTAGCCACAATGATTGGATTAATAAAGAATTGAGTATCGAACTACAATTACATTAAACTATTTAGGCTAACGAAAATAGGTAGATAAAATAATAAAAATAATAAAACTTTAATATTTATACTACTGAATCCAATATAACCACACTAATTAATTAAACACAAAATAGTAAAAAAAATCCACCATTTCAAAGCAATTTCCAAATAAATTATATAATCAATTGATTCTAACCTATGCATGCATTCCTCTCTCAGTAAACTACACACATATAGTAACCTAATCTAATCACACTCTCATGCCAATTAAATTAAACTATTATTCATTAAGAACGTTAATTATTGATCATATACATAAAAATCGTATCTCTCGGCCTAAAAACCATGTATGCTATTCAATCAAGAAAAAAGTAATTAAATATTTTTCTCAAAACTACATAATTGTCTCTATGATATAATTGTTAATTAAAAAATTAATTACAAATAATACCAAATTGAATAATATAATTGAAAAATAATCATAATGGAATAGAATAACAAACTTAATTATTATATAAAAAGATCGAGTTCAAGAGGATTCTAACAACAAGTTTAGCTTCATAAAATATTCAATAAAATCTCAAAACAATGGATATAGACAAGAGAACATATAAAAATACAAAATGAAGAAGAGAGTTAAAACCAATCTTTCGACTATCACTCAAGAAAATCAATCTTCACCAACTGTCACATATGTGGAAACTAAACTCAAACATCTTTAATATTGAATCTTCCTTTTGATTTGCCTTATTCTCTAAACTACTATCTTTTTCTTTAAATATTTAGGTTAGTGGTGGAATGTAGTGAATCAATTTGCTTGTCTGCTTAAGTGTTCATTATTTCAATTAATAGGCAATAGTTATAAGCTCATTTTATATTTCTTCATCCGTAATTTTATGAATGATCATTATTTATTAAGATCAAAATGGGGTTATTTACTGGATAATGATTATAAGGCATTAGACTTAATTAATATTCTTTTATTATGCTTCTATGGAAGCTAATGGTACATTATAAAATTTAAATTTAAATACGTCAAGGCATAACTATAACTCTAAAAATAAATTTTATTTACCTATATGGGCTTTCGATTTAATAATACGATAAAGATCATAACTATCATATTGCCAAAATGAATACAATAGATCAAGTAATGAACATGATTATTAGATAACATTCACTTTTAAGAATAATATGATCAAAATATCTTAATTTTCTTAATATTTTGTTCAAGCACATAATATTTATATATATGTGTGTTTCTATATTGCTATTTCACAAGCAAACTTTATTTGCAAGATAGCATATGAAAGATTCATAACATATATACCTAATAATATTATGATAAAATTGTGTCAAATTATATTGATGATCATAATAGTGAGCTTAACGAAAAATTTATTACTTGATAATATTTGTTTTCATCACAATATTAAATTTTAATCTTAAACATGGTTAGATGAATCAAACAATTTTTAAAAATTTAACAAACTACATTTTTATAATAATAACAATCAAATAAAAACATATATAATTTGTAACAAATTAATCATATAAAATTAATATGTAAATAATAAAATATATAGTCTATGATAAAATAAATGAGTTTGATTTGAGATCTTTTAAAAATTTGTTCGCTTCTCAACATAATGTGATATATAAGATTATTGAATACCACACTTTTTAAAATTTGTTGACTTTCCAGCATGATATGATGTGATATATAAAATTATTGAGGACCATGCTATAATATGAATATATGTAGATATTCAATATATAAGATAAATAACTTAACAAATTTAAAAAGTAAAAATAATAAATATTATTGATTTATGATGCTAAATTAAATCAATCGAGAAATAAAATGAAAAAGTCTTGACAAATTTTTAATGAAAAAGATTTGAGTTTAATTATTAAAAATAAGAAAATTTAAGAACTTATGAATTTTGTGATCGTCATTATACCGCAAAAATTTTGTGACATATTATAGACAATGTTATTTAATATGTATAAAATCACAAGTCTTAAACAAATATTATCGTGCTGATAATGTATTGTAAAACTAAATAAAAATAAGAATAAAAAAATAGAGAGCAAATAGAAGAAACAATTCTTATTATTGTTGTGTTTACAATACACTATTAAATGTCTGATTTATAGGATTGATAATATACAATATGAATTTTGAATATAAGATATGATGAAAATTAAATTTCTATTTAAATACAAATTTATGAAATAATATAGATTAAATTTTTATTTCAAACCGTAAATAAAAGTTAAAATAAATCTAACCATAAAAAAGATAATATCATATTTAAAATTTGATACTTACATTATAATATTAACAACTTTATTTATTTTAAAATATGGCAAATATACCAATGATATCGACAATTTTGCACATGATTAGAAGTTATACCAAGGACACCTACCTTCTTCAAATTCTGATTAGAAAAACCTCTAATTAATGATTGAGCAAGATTTACCTTACATAATATTTAAAGAATATTTCTTAAGTCGAGAAGATTTAGAGTCCGTTTAGGACCATTTTTATTTTATTTAAAAGTACTTTTAAATAAATTAAAATATTTTTAAAAGTATTGGATATTTTTTTTATGAGAAGTACTTTTAAGAGTCTAAGAAATATTATTTATACTTTTAAGAAAAGTAAGTAATACTTACTTTTTAAAAGAACTAGTTTTTAATGCATGTTTATATCCTAAAATTATTACTAAAGTATAAATTAAGATCACTTCTAATATTTTCATCCCAAATACTTAAATATTTATCTTAAAACTACTTTTAATCAAATCATTTTATTTTAAACTACTTCTTCTAGAACCACTTATAAAATAAACACATCCAAATACCCATACTTTTTTTGTAAGCTCACATTCTCTAATAGAACACAAGTCTAAAAGAAATTATACTCTTTGACGTTGAAATATGTCAACCCAACACTACAAGAAAACAGGTTTATAGCTAGAGAATATTTCGTAGTAAAATTTATATTAGCTACAAAACATGTTCTTAGCAATATTAAAATTTTGACATTTATTCGTTCATTAGTTTTATTCCTATGCCCAAATATCGTTTAATAAAAAGACTTATAAATGATAATTAATGTGGCATAATCCTGCATAGGGGCGGACCCACGGCTGAATTTTGATTTTTTTTTTTTTTTTTATAAGTAAAATTACCATTTTATCCCCCTAACCTAATATTAACCTCACCCCCAGCTCGTGTCCACCCACAGCTCGCCTTCTGCCCTCTTCGCGCTCGCGCCTCTCGTTTTCCATCTCCTCACGCCTGCATCCAATTGCGCTTGCCAAGTTTGCTTAGCCCAGCCTCCAGTCGTCCAAGCGTCAACCTCCACGCTGCGCAGCAACCTCCTCTTCCTCTAGCCTCTAGCCTCTAGCCAATGGTTACAAGGTACTTCTTTATATTTCTATCATGTTATCATGTAAATTTTTCTATTGGATTTCATTGTTAGTTGAAATTTTTGATTTGGATTCATTTTGGTGCTCAATCGATAGAGCTTTGATTGTTAGAATGTTAGTTGATATTTTTTGTTTTCAATTTCGGGACTTTATTTGTTTTCTTTATCTAAGTGACTAAGTGGTTTTTGGTTCTGTTATTAAATTTATTCCTCACCTTTTGTTGCTAAGAAATCACAATATAATGAGAAAAAATGGAGGAATTATGAAGAAGACGGGAAGTTTCCCTCACTTTGAGTATTTCTTGATCAAGAGAAGGAGGAAATTTTGTTTTTTTCAAGTGACCTAAGTTGAGTGTTTATTAAATTGGATTGGTCTATTAGGTAGCTACTAATTAAAGTTTTTTCTTTTCATGCTCAACCTTGTTTATTCGTATTAATTTGATCAGTATTTGCCCTTCAAGTTCGTACGATTCCCCCTTTTGGACTACCAATTTCTGGTGCTCCTATTTGGAACTACAACTCATCACTTGACTGTTGGACCTAGAGGTACTTGATCTTCAGCTTCTATTTTTGATGTGATTACACTTTTTTTTTGTCACAATAAGAGATCAGAACCTTCTGAATTTGATTTTATGTTTTAGAAATATGGCTAATATTGATGCTTCTAATAACAAACTTTATTTAATTATATATTTACATGTTAATAATAATAACATATTGTGATACAACTTGTTGAACTGATTTATAAAATTTTAAATTTAGAATTTTTGTTATTATATTGTGGTAATAATCAATTAATTAGGTTAATAAAATAAAAAATAAGTGTAAGTATAACTATAAATAATATAATGACATAAATTTAATATTTAAAAGAGTGAATATGTTTCTTAATATTTAGAGATCTATTTTAATAAACTTTAATAAACTAAAGATTAAACAATATTTTAATATTTGTAAATTTTTATGAGAGTGATAAGTTATAATAGGAACATAAACATGAAAGCTAAAAGTCGACCAAAACTCTTCATTCATGTTTTTTTAAGAAAATGGAAACAAATTCAACAAAATCAAGTGTGTCTATTGATTCTCTAAGTATTGATGAAATTCATTGTTCTAAATCTCAAAGAAGTGAACTTGGAAGAAATGATACTACTTCTCTTCAACGAGATCCAAGTTTACGTTGTCCAATTTGGTCATATCATATTAATGAACAAGATGATATCCGAAAGGAAATATATTAACATGAGACCATATCAACCCAAATTAGGATTTGTATCAGCCAACTTCTTATGAAAAGCAACAACGTCAATTTCAATATTCATAGGTTCATAAAATTTCCTTGGCTTGAGTACTCTCCAGAAAATAATAAAGTGTTTTGCTTTACACGCTTTCTTTTTAGAGTAATCCTCCAAAGCATTCAACATTTACTACTGAACGGATACGGAGATTGGAAGAGAATTAATGATAAAAATAGATAGGTCTTTTTACTTCATGAAAGGGAGCCAAATTCATCACATAATAATACTATACAATAATAGCATGCTTTGAAAAATCCTGTAATATACAGTTGAAAAAATGATCCATAGAAAATCTTCAGAACAAGTAATGCAAAATCGTTTGCGACTCAAAGGCTTCAATAGAAACGGTTAAGTGGCTTGCAAAGCAAGTATGTGCTTTTAGAGGTCATGATGAATCTAGCACATCATCTAACCTGTGGGTAACTTTATTGAAATGGTGAAATTGTTTGGAATAATTGATGAAGATATTGTTAGTGCTACCTTAGATTATGCTCCATCAAATGCAAAAATATAATTCTTCAACAATTCAAAAGGAAGTATTAAATATTATTGCAAACAATGTTCGAAATAAAATACGCCAAGAAGATTGGTAATGCAAAAATTTTCATTCTTGTTGATGAGGCTGTTGATGAGTCTACTAAAGAGCAGATGGCGATTATTTTAAGATTTGTTGATTCTGATGGCTTCATTCGAGAACACTTTTTTGATAATCATTCATGTTCAAAGAAATTACAGCTTTGAATCTAAATGACAAAATTTGTTTAGCTCTTTCTAAATATAATCTTCAAATTAAAGACATTTGGCGTCAAGGTTATGATGGTGCTAGTAATATGTGTGATGCATGGAATGAGTTGCAAGCTTTATTTATGGAAGATTCTCCATGTGCCCACTATGTTCATTGCTTTGTACATCGTCTCCAATTAGCATTGGTTGCAACATCTAAAAATTTCCATGATGTGTGGGAATTTTTTTTAAAGTTAAGCTTTGTTGTAAATCTTGTTGGAGCTTCAAGCCAAACGTTGCTCAGAACTTAAATGTGCAAGAGACATTGAATTGGCAAGAGTTGTTAGACTGTGGAGAACTTGAGACTGGAAGTAGAGTTAATCAAATTCGCACTTTACAACGACCTGGAATTACAAAGTGGAGTTCTCATTTTGCTTCTATCAATAGGTTAATTGAAATGTTTGGTGCAACATGTACTATTCTTGAAAGCATTGCTAAAAATGAACATAATTATAATATAAGAGGAGAAGCTAAAACGGCATTCAAAGAAATTAGATGTTTTGATTTTGCTTTCATTCTGCTTTTGATGAACAAGGTTATGGGAATTACTAACTTTTTATGTCAAGCATTGCAATCTGAATCTCAAGATATTTTGAATGCTACAAGACTTAGTCAAATCTACAAAACAACTGTTTAAAGAAATTAAGATCATGTGATTGAAACGACTTTTTACAACTCGTGTTATCATTTTGTGAAAAACATGATATTAATACACCTGTTATGAATGATATTTATTTGAGATGGCACACCGTCAAGCATCCTTTAAAAAAAATCATCTCACAGTGAATCATCATTATCAGTTTGATATATTTAATGCTGTAATTAATTTTCAATTACAGGAAAATAAGTAAAAGATTTTCAAATAATGCAATAGGAGCTTCTCAATCTTAGCTCTACTTTAGATCCTATTCATCATTTTAAGTCATTCAACATTGATCATATATACAATCTTACTAATAAGTTTTATTCTGAAAACTTCACTCAGAAAGAACTTAAAGACTTGAGAAGACAATTAATGCATTACGAGATTAATATCATCAAAAATTCAAAGTTTCAAGAAATTACATCTTTTTCGAATCTTGTTACAAGAATTAGTTAAAGATAGGAAGATCAGATATATATTTCTTAATTGATACATTAATACGTTTAGTATTGACTCTTTCGGTATTTACTGCAACTACAAAACATGCATTTTCAGCAATGAAGCTTATTAAAACGTCTCTTTGAAATAAAATGGAGAATGAATATTTAGTTGATTGTATGGTTCTTTATATTAAGAGAGAGTTTGCTAAAACTATTGATTTAGATTAGATTATAGATGAATTCTATGCTTTGAAACATCGTAGAGTTCTACTTCGATAGTTTTTCTTTTCACTTAACAATGTAACATAATTTTCAGGTAAAATATAAATACTTTTTATGTTAATGTTATTTTTACTATTAATTAATATAATATTTTTAAAATTTATTAAAATATTTTATTTATTTTTTATTCATATTAATATGTAATATGTTAAGAAAAATGTCAGCTCCCAAATATTAATTATTGACCTCAGCCCTGATCACAAGCGGATCCCGCACTTGTGATTTAAAGGCCTATAATCCATTTAAAATATTGTATAAGTTTCCATATTTGAGTTTTAAATTTTTAAGTGTATAAATATTAAATAGCGTAATTATTATAAAAAAAACGTGTCATCGTGTGACTCAACCATTCTACCTGGTAATGTCAGATGTGACTAGTTAAAATTAGGGTGGTTCAAAAAATCCGATCATCCGATCAATTCGACCAATTTAATCTGATCCGTTAATTTTCGAACGGTTTCGATTCGATGATTGGATCGGATCGGATTGAAATTTTTTCAATCCGTTAGGTTCGAATCGGATGGCGAATTGTACTATTTATCATCCAATCCCATCCGATCCGACCAAAAAAATTAAATATATTTTAAATTTATACACATGTCATATTTTTAAGGTTTATTTTAGCTTAAATATATTTATGTTGAATAAAAAATTAAATTTTTTATTCAAAATATTAAAATAGAGTTAATTAATTTTATTGATCGGATTGATCGGATTCAATCCGAATAGATTGCGGATCGGATAGGATCGGATTTGAAACATAATCAAATCGGATGCGGATTATGATATTTCAATCTGATTGGATGGTCGGATCGGATCGGATGAGCATAAAATCAGCGGTTTCGATCCGATGAACACCCCTAATTAAAATATCATATATATTAAAAAGAATTATCTCAATTATTATCATTATAATTTTTTTTTAAATAACTATATTATTTATATAATCTAAAAACTCAAATGAACATGTTATCCACGTCATATTAAAAAAAATAATAACACTTATTAATTAATAATCTCAAATTAAGGCATATTGGTTTGAACAATTCAAAAGCAGGGACTGGTTATACCTAAAGCCTTATTTGGGTAGATTTTCTAAATTAGTGAAAGAATTATTATTAGATGGTCACTTTCAATAAATTAAAATAAAGTAAAAATTTAATTATATGTGTAATTTTTTTTATATATAAAATTTTATATTAATTTTTTTATGCAATTTATATATATTTTTCTACAACATAAAAAAAAATTGCATGTAATGCACATATAATTTTTTCATAACGTAATAAAAATATTTTTTTTAGAACTTAAAATTAAAATTAATTAAAAAATTGCATCAAATAAAAGTCATATGGTAAAATCATTTTAAATTCTACTCATGTTAATGACAAATTGAGTTTTTCTTATTTATTTACTTTAATAAAAAGGACAAAAATTACTTTAAAAACTCAACAGATTCTTAAAATCATAAGATGACCCATTCAAATGCTTTTGTTTTTAATATTTCATTATCTTTGAATACATATTTATAAATATCTTTTTACACGTTTAAAAGCACAATAATTTATTGCTGGAGTCTGAATAATTTTGGTGATTGATGGTCACTAAAACACCCACACAAATCATACATGGATGAATAAACTTATTTTTTAGCACATATTCAGTTATGTGTATAAATTAATTAAAGGGCAAAAAAAAAAAAATAGTGTATTAAGAAAAAAAAATAGTGTATTACTTATGTAGCAAAAAAAAAAAAAAAATAGTGTATTACTTTGAACATGGGTGAATAAACTTATTTTTTAACACATATTCAATTATGTGTATAAATTAATTAAAGGGCAAAAAAAAAAAAAAATTAGTGTATTAAGAAGTTAAAAAGAAAAATTGTTCTTTTTTAAACTGCATGATATTGCTTTCAGTGAAAGAAGCTTATTTTATCTATAAAATTACAAATGTAAACCAGGATTTAGGCCACTATTAGTCCCCATATTTTTATCAAGGTATACATTTTAGCTCATCTTCTTTCAATTTGTGTTGTTTAGTTCAATTTTTTGCCTAAATAGCATTATTATTGATAAATTAATCAATTTTTTTTCTAACTAACAACAATTCATCCAAAACTTATAATTTCTATTAAACTACTCATAAGATAAACCAAAATACCCTCATTTTATAGCTTTAATCAAATGGAATTATTATAAAACCCTACCATATCTCCAGCAACTTCACTAGAGCTTTAGCTACCACACTTGAGCTTTGGCAATCTTACCAGTGATATCGTCGCGAGCCACCACCTGCAAACTCACCAGAAGTAGATGTAACATGTTATATCCAAAGGTATAGTAGGTTTAACATGTTACATCCTCACTAGAGCTTTGGCAATCCTACAAGAGATAAATGTATATTGCATCCAAATGTAAAGGTAGATATAATATGTTACATACAAAATTAAAACTAAATTTATAAATTGCAACGTGAAGCTAAATTGACCAACTTGTAGAGGTGAATGCTACATAAAAATATATAAGTGTATGTAACAGGTTACAAAAGTACAAATAGATGTAACAAGTTACATATAAAAATACAAGTGGCACTATTACTAATATGACTTTATAGGACAGGCACTGACCGTCTTATAAAATCCCGTCCTAAAAGAATTGAAAAAATAGGATGGTCACTAAGCTCCTTATAAAAATTTCTTATCGGATGGTCACTAGCCATCCTAAAAAATTCTTATAGAACGACCACTGACCGTCCTATTTTTTTTGGAAAAAGTTTTCTTGACCATCCTAAAAAATTCTTATAAGATGGCTAGTAGCCGTCCTATAAGAATTTAAGAGGAAAAAAAAAAGGACAGCCACTGATCGTCCTTTTTTTTTGGGAAAAGTTATCTTGACCGTCTTAAAAAAAATTATAGGACGGCTATTGGCCGTCTTATAAGAAATATTTTTTTTATTTTTTTTATATTTGTCTATTACTGAAATCTATATATAACTCGTACAAATATTAATTTTATTCTAGAAACTCGATTTAGAATAAATTTCATTCCAAAAACATCCATAATAAAGCATCATAATAAAACATCTTCATTGAAAAGTATACACATATACACAAACACACACATAAGACTTATATATTATAGAAACATATATGAAACATAAATACATACTAAAATTTACTACACATACGTAAATTAACTACGAAATATTAATATATACAAAAGATAGGTTGATCCACATGTAATCTTATTCATTAATTATTTGAAAGACAATTATATACGTACATATACCATTCATGTCTTAATGTCAGTAACTCTGTTGGTGTGTACAAATTCTTACTTGTAAACTACAATACAAAATATGTTAAATATTTTAGAGCTAATAATTAATAATATTACATATTAACTTATATATACATATTTATATAGTTTAAACTTACTGGTATATCATTTGTATCTGCATTTTCAATGAATTTGATAACATATGTATTCATGAATTTCATGACATAGTACCCACATTCATAAGATTTGAGTTGTTTTAGACACTACGTATAATTAAATAAAAATAGTTAATAATTATGAAATTAATTGAATTATAAACATAAAAAATAATTGAAAAAATTTATAAACTAACTAAAACACTGACCTTAACGGGAATTCAATTAGGATTAATATTTAAATTTTTACTTTGACGATGCTATGTTTGTAATACCCTTTTAATTACGACAATTATTTCATGATATAATACCCACATTCATAAGATTCAATGTTAATAGAGATAATATGAACTGTACCATATAAAAAATATTTTGTAATATAGAAGCAAATCTAAATATATGCATGTGTGCTAAATAAGAAAACAATAAAAATTAATAAAAGAAGAGCAAAGCCAAAACTATTTTAAATGTTTTAAGTGATATTATTATTTGATAATCATGACCCATCTACAATTTAGATCATGCATGTACGGAATATAAATACATTTATTTGCATCTATGTTAGTAATTATATATATAATTTTGATTTTTTTTAAAAAAAAAAAAGAAAGAAAGAAAAATTGTTATTTCATAACAAAACAAATAACATAAAAATTGAAGATTTTTCCTAACAAGTGACACCTAAATAGCTCTAAATATAGATATTTTTTCTACGAATAGCAAACATTAGGAAACTTTACCTCATTTGCAGATATATATCCATTTTATCCTTGTCAAAGACTTTGAAGGCCTTTCTAAGTTTTTCTTCGGCATCAGTCCTAGTAAATATATATATACATATACTACAAAATTAATAAAGACATTGTTAACCTTTTTTTCCCTCTTAATTTATAAATAAATATATAATATATACCTTCATTTTGTTGGCCATTAAGCAACGATATACGGGGCCGGGTTTGCGTGGCGTGAGGTGTACGTGTTATGGTGGGTAAACGCCTGTGTTGGTAGAGTTCGGTGGCACTGGTAGGTGTTGGGTAGCTTTGGTGGATTTGGTGGTATAGGGTGGGTGGCAATGGCGACGGGGAGGTTTAAAATTCACAAGAGATGGTTAGAAATTTTAACTTCATGGTACTGAATGGTTTCGCGAGAGAGACAATAAAGTAAAAAAAATTTACACACAAATTCTTTTAGGATGGCTATTAGCCGTCTTATATATTACTATACTAGCCGTTCTAAAATGATTTTTTTTAAGACGACTAATAGCCGTCTTATAAAATTTTGCCTAATTTTTTCTGTTATAGTCGTCTTATATTTTTTATAGGACTGCCACATACTTAAGATCATCTTATTTATTTCTCATTTTCTATATTAAAAGTCGTCTTTTATTGTCCAAATTGTAGTAGTATGGATATAATAGGTCATATCCAGTGGGTCGCAGGCGAAGGTTGTCGAAACTACAATGGGTCGTTGGAGATCTTACGAAATCTAACTTTATTTTTATTTTATTGAATTTATGTAGTAAAGACTTTTTTGATATTTATATGCATGAAACTATGAGTTTTGTGTTTAGTTTTTGCTAGTTTGGAAAAAAAAAATTTCATTTGAAATGAATTTTAAGTTTTTTTCTTATCAATGTGATACTTTACAATTAAGTATTTTTGTAATTATTTACGTTAAATTTTAGTGAAATAAGTTACAGATTATCATGTAAAACTAGTCTCTTCTTACCCAATTTGATAAAAAAATTCTTAACCTCTATTTCAATTGCATAAAGTGATTTATCCCATCAAAATTTAATATTAATATCAATTAAAATTATCTGATTGATATAAAATAATAATATAAAGTACCAAATTGATAGGAAAATAATATAAGGTAATAAATTGAAAGTAACTTGCAATATATGGTAAGAAATAGAATGTTTATCTAAAAAAGTATTATACTAAACTATATCATTAGTTCTCAAAGTTGGACTAAATTCAGGAATATATTCTTAATTAATTTTAAAACAAATTAGTTATTACTCAAATTTTTAAATATTCACACATAAATACTTAAATTTTTAAATCAAACATGCTTAAGTCCTCCAACTTTAAATAATATATTTTAAAAGATTAAGCACATTTATGTAAAAAAAAAAAAATTAAAGTTTGAGACTAATGAAGTAGTTAATACTTAACTTTTTTTTTTTTTTAAGTCGAAATATCTAGCAAGAAATGGAGAAGAGACTAAAATAAAACAATGTGTGATGCAAAACTTCGAACTCTAAATACCATCTAACAAGTGGTTATTTGCCTTTTTATGTGAGATTAAGAAAAAATTTAATTCTTATCCAAAAAAAAAATTCGATTATTCACATATAGGGCGACTTAAGGACATTTATGACCTAAGACAAATAAAAATGAGGCCTTAAATATTTTTTATAAATCAAATTTTTTCAGTTGATAAGAATTGATTAATGATATTACAATATTTTTTGTATCTAATATAAATAATAAAGATTTAATTGATTAAAATTCATGTAAAATTTAATTTTTTTTTATTCATTTGACAAGTAATTAAATTTATTTTGATTATGATAGAATATAATTGAGAATTTTGAAATTTTGAAATAAAATAAAAAGTTTAAAAATGTCTATAAAACTAAACACTTATTTCTAAAATATATAAATAATATAAGTTTTGAACTTTAATAATAAGAAGAGATACATAAGAAGAAAAGAAGACATGTCTATAAAATATAAAAAAAAATAAAAAAAAAAATGCTTTTTTACGATGCTTATTTGTTCTTGTTTTACATAATCTTAATTAAGAAATTTTTTTCACAAATTATTAAGGAATTTGAATACATATAGTGATTTAAGAAATATATGATTTTTTGTTAAGGGTAAAAAATTGTTAGTCTTTTTTATTATTAGTTAATAGCATTTATATTATTCATTCATGACAAATTTATCTAATAATAATATTACTAAAGAATAATTATTTACAAGTACAAAATAAATAACTCATATATTATTTTGTATGAATAAAAAATTGTGTGCCGATAAATCCATCATAAGAACATTGAATTAAATATAATATTTTTTAAAATTAATATTTTAATAATTATTTTTTTATAAATTTGTAGAGATAATTTAAGATAAATTTATTTATTTTTAAAAATATAATAGACTTTATGGAGGCCCGCCTCAAACAAACCACCCTATTCACATATTTCCGGATATGTGCATATTTATTATAGATTATGAATTGGTCAAGACTCCCTATATATATAGATACATTTGGGTTGCCCTCTCAAAGGACACCAATAATACAATATGCTCTCCTTTTGTTCCTTTGCTTGAGATGGACTCCTTTTAAACTTTCCTCACTCTACTTGTTCTCTTTGAGATTTAATACTAAAATACATATATAATAGAGAGAGAGAGAGAGGGAGAGAGAAAATCTGCTTCATTATGGAAAAGAACAGTAGAATCTGCAAGATCTGCAATAAGCGCTTCTCGAATGGAAAAGCCATGGGTGGCCATATGAGATCTCATCTAGCCAAACTTCCTATTCCTCCAAAGCCCCAACAACAACAACTTATCAGACCCAAATCACCAACTCCTTCTTCATCATATTCTTCTTCACTTAATAATTTTTCCAAAACCAACACAGAAGTTCATGATGAATTCCAAACCCGGTTCATGACATCATTGAACCGAGAAGTACTTTCTCAAGACTTGACCATCTTATATGATAAGGTCGATAGTACTGAGATAGATTCAAATCAAAACAACTTTACTAGAAGAAGATCCGAACGACGCCGTAAAGCTATTGCTAGAGCGACACTGATCGAGACTGATCAGGTAAGTTCCATATTATCTAATGAGACTTTTTCTCAAGTAGAAGAAGTTGCTAGGTGTCTTATTATGCTTTCTAGAGACAAATGGGATAAAGGAAACGACAACGTTTTACGTAACAAACTTATCGTAAATCACGATCATGATGATGATTATGAGGAGGAGGAGGAGGAGGAGGAGGAGAGTTACTTTCTAATAGTAAGTCTCGGATTCGAGTACGGACGAATAAGTGCTACAAGTGTGAGACATGTAACAAAATGTTCAAATCATATCAAGCGTTAGGAGGACACAAAGCAAGTCACAAGAAAATCACAAACCAAAGCTTTGAAAGTGAATCTGATCTTCAAGAAGAAGAAGAAGAGGGTGGTAGTAGTTTTGTTGTTCAAAGGAGAAGATTTGAGTGTCCGTTTTGTTTCAAGGTGTTTGGATCTGGGCAAGCATTAGGTGGGCATAAAAAAGTTCACTCTTCCAATGTGACTATTAATAATATTTCATCGACAGCTAAATTTAAAGATCGTAATTTGATGATTGATCTTAATCTTCCTGCACCAGAAGAAGAGCTTAGTCAGGTTGGAATTTCAACAGTTTTTGATTGATGCCGAATAAGATAAAATGTCAACTGTTTCATTAGATTTTTTAAAATAGTTATTGGTTTATTTTATTTTGATAAGTTATGAGCATTTTAAAAGTTTGATTTGATGTAATTTGGTCCTTAATTTGAGTTCCAAAAAATCTTTGAGTACTACTCTTCATGCTAATATTGCTGCTTGGTGGAGGTTTGTTTAGGCATATATACGACCTTTTCAATGCTAAATTGTTTTCCAGGCAGAGGAAATAAGATGGATAGGAATTAATTATTATACATTAATATTTTGCAATAAAATACATAAGAAAAATATGAATGAAATTAATTCGAGGGATTTCATTTTTGGTATTGTATCCTGTATATTTAGGTAACAAATTCCAGAGAGCATTAATGATTCGGAAAAAAAGCATATATCCCTTAAAACTAGGGGAGCAATTTGGGTCGTGTTCGGGTTGATCCAATTTAAATCCTATCCTAACCCGACAAATCCGAACTCGACCTAATTTTTTTTGGGTCATTTCGAGTTGACCCATTTTGGCTCGAAATTAATACGGTTCGGGTTCAAGTCGCTTTTTTCGTGTTATAAAAAATTTCTATCCCTAACGATGTGTATTTACCTTTAATCGTATTAGACTAGTAGAGATTTAAGATTTAAAGAAGTTATATGAATTGTGTCTTGTGAGTGAGTGTTTAATAGATAGTTATGGTTATTTGATATTTTTTTTAAAGATCGGGTTAGCCTGGACCCAACCCCTTTTTTTCGTGTCATTTCGGGTTGACCTGTTTTTGACCCAAAATTAATACGGTTCGAGTTCGAGTCGAATTTTTCATGTAAGTTTTTGTATCGTGTCTAAAATTATTACCCCTACTTAAAACTTGTAAAAATGATTACTAGAAACGTATAAATTTATAGTGGTTAAATAATTGTGAAAAAGAAAAAAGTTACTCATTTTGCAAGAAAATTTGGACACGTGTCATACTATAATTTTACGTATAAATACCGGTAAAAATTTACATAACACTAGTATTTCTCAAATTAGTAATCACAAAACAAAATAAGGTACTTCTTATATGGCCACAATCTAGTCCTTACAATTTTATTAGAATTGCCAATCAATTAGCAACAATAATTCTTAAGATTAAGAAATGTAGAAAAAATATTAATTTTATTTATTCAATTATCATCGCAAAATAGGTATAAAAAAAAAATATATATATATATATATATATATACGAAAATTTATAAGCAATAACTATTCCTTCCATAGAGAAGAATAGGAATTCTTTATCTCTAATGGGTAATCCTAAAGAATTATGATTATTCCTAGCCTTATATTATATATAAAAGTGTAAATAGTTTAAATTAATTTTGAGCAGAAATGCAATTATACTTTAAATAATGACATATTTTGCCACGTATAATTTTTATTAAATTTTGAAAAATGTTTAATCTTAAGCACTTTAAGTAAAAAGACTTTTTGTTATAAAAAAAAAGTAAAAATACTTTTATAATATTGAGCAGTTTATTTTTCTAATATATATCTTATCCTATTTTTTTTTAACGTAGAAAAAATGCATATGTTAAAAATAATTTTTAACTTTCAAGGATTTAATTAAAAATGCTTATAATATATATTTTTATGCATAAATGATTTTGGTTAAGGAGCTATCTTTAAAAATAATGGATATTTAATTAACGAAAACTTATGGTTAATTTTTATTTTTAAATTTAATTGTCATTAAATGTGCTATAGAAATCAAACAAAGAGAAATATAAAGTAAATTCACGTAAACTAACTAGTACAGTGTAAACAAACAAACTGAAATATCTATTCCAATCTTTATCATATTCCCTCCAACCAACATACCCTAAGAGTTAGAGTTGTCACTTGTTAGCATGAGTAGTATAGGTGGTATATAATACATTATAATTAATATATTTATATTTATAATAGATTTTTAGTTTATTCATGATTCTTGTATTTTGTTTTCTATATACATCTCCATTGTGAGGTAAGAATTAATTAGAAATATATTTCATTCGCATCATATTTAATTTAGTATCAGAGCTAAAAATAAATAATAAAAAATACCATTTTTCCAGCTTCAGCATCATCAGCAATTGTATAGTGCCGTCAGCCACAACGCCATTCACCCGTCAGTCATGTGCAAGACCTCGTCCTTCAGTTAGTGTCATCCACAGCCTCTGCCATCGCGCTGCTCCTCAAGCATCAGCTGCCTATCATTGTAGGCCGCCTGCCGTCTCAGTTCAGAGTGTCACGCTTAGTCATCACTCATAGCCCACCAGAGCGTCGCGCTCCATCATTCCAAGTGTCGTTCTCTCTCTCTCGCACAGCTCGTCTTTCCCTGCTCTTCGTCACGCTCCACCATTGCAGGTACAATCTACTGATCATCCTCGTCGCAGGCTCCAGGTTTCGTTGGCAGTTACCACCTCCTCTACCATTACCCGCCCTTGCTTCACTCTACTCTTCAAGTTAGCGGCTAGTCCCAACCCTAGCCCATTCTAGTCCCATATGGCCCACTCTCAGTCCACTCAGTCCAGCCCACTCACCAGTCCACCCTAGCCCAAACAGCCCACTTACTCAGTCCACCCCCAGTCACCAGTCCAACCCTAACCCAATCAACCCAATCAACTCAGTCAACAGACCCCAATCAACCTAGTCAACTCAGCACTGTCAACACGGTCAACAGACCAAAAAAAGGGGGTAACATTTATTCCGCTGCACATTATTATTGTCTCTTTCAATGGAAGTTTTGAAAGAAAATCAAGATTTAAAGACCAATGAAATATTTAGCCTAGCTATTCAAGCAAGGTCATTAGTACCAGTTTCTATGAAATAGCTGGAAAAGACCATCATA
The DNA here is from genome assembly GCA_029378325.1 of Elaeagnus macrophylla. Lineage (NCBI taxonomy): Eukaryota > Viridiplantae > Streptophyta > Magnoliopsida > Rosales > Elaeagnaceae > Elaeagnus > Elaeagnus macrophylla. Next base: position 72,619,303 of record CM055640.1, on the reverse strand, counting down.
CGACATGTGGAGGTAACCTTACAGTTTCTATAGTTGGTTATGGTAAGATTGGTATGGTTTCAAATGTTTCTCACTCTGTTGGATCTTATACTTGGATTATTGATTTTGGTGCATCTGATCATATGACTTATGATAAATCTTATTTTATTGACTTGTTTTCCCCATTAGTGTCTTATGTTATGAATGCTAATGGTGAATCTTTTCTTGTGTTAGAAATGGGGCTAGTTCGTATTATCCCAACCTTAAAGCTCCAAAATGTTTTATATGTATCGAATTTATCTCATCACTTAATATTTGTCCCACAATTGAATATGAGTCTAAATGTTCTGTAATCTTGTATCCTATGTATGTGATTTTTTAAGATCTTTTTACCAAGAAAATAATTGATCGAGGGTATTTGAGGAACAAATTGTTTTGTCTAGATCAGACCTATGCAGAGGAGAAACCAAGAACACAGTCTCACACAACTTTGACTTCGAGTTCTGACTAGTTAAGTGAAATTTGGTTATGGTATCGTCGCTTAAGGCATTCGTCTTTTATACTTATAAAAAAATCTATGCCTACTCTGTTTATTGGTGTGAGTGAATCTGTTTTACGTTATAAGACATGTGTCTTGGCCAAAAGTCATCTTATCCTCCAAGTATTTCTAATAAAAGTACTATTCCTTTTGAATTAATTCATTCTGATGTTTGGGGACCATCTAGAGATCCTACTATATCAAGTATGAGGTATTTTGTGTCGTTTATTAATGACTGTACAAGATTGTCATGGGTTGCTCTTCTTAAAAAAAAGATGAAGTTTTTACAACTTTTCAAAATTTTCGTACTCATGTTCAAACCCAATACAATAGCGCCATTAGAGTCCTACGATCTGACAAAGAGAGAGAATATGTTAATCGCATTTTTTAAGATTTTTTCCAAATATATGGGATTGTTCACCAAACTACTTTCCCACAAATACCATAGCAAAATAGGGTATACAAAAGAAAAAATCGTCATTTACTTGATATGGCTCGTGCGCTCCTATTTAGTGCTTATATACCAAAATATCTTTAGGGTGATGCTGTACAAGCTTCGACCTATCTCATCAATTGTCTTCCATCTAATGTCCTTTACAGAAAAATCCCGTTTGAGGTTCTTGCATCTCATGTATCCCTGTCATCATTTCATAATCTTCCTGCCCGTGTATTTGGTTGTGTTGCTTTTATACATGTTCCTAAAAATTAGAAGTCTAAGTTAGATGCTAGGGCAATTAAGTGTGTGTTTATTGGTTATGGAGGCTATCAGAAAGGGTACAAGTGCTATCATCTACCTACCAGAAAATATTATGTCATTAAGGATGTCACTTTCTTTGAGGATATGAAATATTTTTCCTCATCTAATACTGCTTTTAAGAGGGAGAATTCATTTTCTGAAGAGTTGTATCATGGTGAGGGGGAGGAATTGGAAGGAACTGAGGAAGTAACACAATCAGGAGATATTTCGATGGATCAGATTGAAGTTCTTATCCCATTGAATTCAGTAGTACAAGAAGCAGATACTTCAAGCATCCAAGGACCAATTTTGATCATTGAAAATTAAAATGAAGACACAATTGTTCCCTCAGGCATCACTTCTACCCTTGATCAACAACTCCCTGGTACTAAAGGTTACTCATCTAAGGTATGTACACCCACTGATACTAATAGTATTGAGTCTAGTGTTGGACAGTATGTGTTACTAAATAGGTCTACTCGAGGTCAACCAACCAAAAGGTATAAACCAAATATTCATACAAAATCAAAATATTCAATAGTCAACTACATGTCCACTGAAAGATTGTCTAAGCCATATAAATTATTTGTAAATCAAATATCTATTGTATCAATACCTACTAAAGTACAGGATGTGTTGAGAGATCCAAAGTGGAGAAAGGCAATGGATGAAAAGATGAAGGCATTACAAAAGAACGATACTTGGCAACTTGTGCCTCCACCATAAGGCAAAAAGGCAGTTGGTTGTCGCTGGTGTTTACTGTGAAACATAATGCTGATGGATCTATGAATCGGTATAAAGCACACCTTGTAGCAAAAGGGTTCACTCAGACATATGGTGTAGACTACGATAAGACATTTTCTCCAGTTGCCAAAATGAATACTATTTGGGTTCTGCTTTCGCTTCTCGCTAGCTTAAGCTAGCCACTTCTGCAGTTTGATGTCAATAATGCGTTTCTTCATGAAGAATTAGTTGAGGAGGTGTACATGAGTCTTCCACCTAGGTATATAGCTGCTTCTCCTAGTAATTTTTTATGCAAATTGTGGAAGTCTTTGTACAGTCTCAAGCAATCCCCTCGTGCCTGGTTTGGAAGATTTTCACAATTCATGCAGAAAATTGGTTACCAATAGAGTAATTCAGACTACACGTTGTTTCTCAAACATCAACAAGGGAAAGTAATAACTCTAATTATTTATGTTGATGATATGAAAATTACTAAAGATGATATTGTCGAGATTGATAGATTACAGAGACAACTAACCTCTGAATTCGGGATGAAGGATTTGGATGAACTGAAGTACTTCTCAGGAATTGAGATAGCTACGAAGAGAGAATGAATTCTTCTATGTCAAAGAAAGTACATTCTTGACCTACTAACTGAGACAGGTATGTTGGATTGCAAACCTATTGACACTCCTATTGAGCAAAATCATTGTCTAGCAAAGTATTCAGATCAAGTACCAACTGATCGAGCACGCTATTCGAGGCTGGTTGGGAGCTTAATTTATTTGGTGTATACTAGACAAGATGTTGCATATGCAGTAAGTGTGGTAAGTCAGTTCATGCATAACCCAAGTGAGAGTCACATAGATGTATTTGTGAGGATTTTAAGGGACTTAAAGTCAACTCCAAGGAAAGAAGTAATGTTCTCTAAATACAACAACCCTCTTGAAGCTTGTGGCTTCACAAATGCAAATTGGGCAATAAATATTACAGACAGAAGGTCGACATCAGGTTATTTCACTTTTGTGGGAGGTAATTTGATTACATGAAAAAGTAAGAAGCAGAAAGTTGTGGCTCGTCTAGTGCTGAGGTTGAGTATAGAGGTATGGCTCATGGGGTATGTGAATTACTATAGATAAGAAGTTTGTTATTTGATTTAGGTTTCGAACTCAAAAGTACTATGTAGTTGTATTGCGATAGTTGGGCAGCCACTGATAAATCACAAAATCTAGTACATCATGGTCGCACTAAGCATGTAGAGGTTGATCGTCACTTTATAAAAAAAAAGCTAGATGCCAAACTCATTAGCTTCCCTGTTGTTCCAACTGAAAAATAACTTGCAGATATGCTTACCAAAAGAGTTTTTAAGAAGATGTTTTATGACTCACTAAGCAAGTTGGGTATAGTTGATATGTAAGCACCAACTTGAGGGGGAGTGTTAGCGTGAGTCGTGTATTTTGTGTATAATACATTTTAATTAATATGCTTCTATCTGTAATAGAACTCTAGTTTATACAGGATTCTAATTTATTCAGGACTCTTGTAATTTATTTTCTATATATATTTTCATTATGAGATAAAAATTAATTAAAAATATATTTTATTTGCATCATATTTAATTTGAGTTTAATACATTCCTTCTGAAAGCAATTTCAATAGTAATTCTAGACTTTAAAACAAGGGAAAGAATCTAATTATTCTTAATTCTTAATTTTTAATTTTTGTATTTGATAATCATTTTATTTTTTAATTTTGTAATTAGATTTTTAAATTCTAAATTACAAAATAAAAAATTTTATTATTAATTTCTAGTATCAATGTTGGACCGATTTAAACACTCGATGTTGCATTGCGTGCGTGTTTGATAATATTTTAAACATATTTATGATAGTTGAGTTATTAGTTTTAAATATAAAAAATTAGAAATTAAATTCTAAAGTTGAATTTTTATAATTTTTAAATTTGACAAAATTTTAAATCCGAAGCTTAAATATTTTTAAAATAAAAACTGAATCAGTTATATACATAATTTTAAATTTTAAGAATTGAAATTATTGCAAAACTGGTGAATAATTTTCCAATTATATTACTCTTTTGAAACTCTTAACTTTACATGCATGCTTAAAGAAGTTAAAGATTTTAATCGAAATGTTGAAATAAAAATTGCAAGTTACTTGCTTAATATAAGCTTAAAATTTGCTAAAATTTACAATTTAATTAATAAATATATAAAAATATTGTTGAAACCTCATTCTAATAGCATAAACTTTTCAAAAAATTAGTTTTTTAATAATTTTTAATGTGGAATTAAAACTAGAAATTTTATGTTTAAGGTCTAATAATCTAAATTATTGATCGTAAGTGTTTGGCTTGTAGTCAATACTTGTAAAAGAGTAATAAATGTATAAAATATAGTTTATTCTCCTTTTAATAGCTTAAGTTTTTAGAAAAATTGATTCTTTAACTTTTAATAATATACATGTGTATAATTATGTTTAAAAAACCATATTTTAAATTAAATTTAACTCAAACTATATTTTCAATTTTCAAAAACTCATATCTTAAATTTTAAAATATACAAATTCTCTTTTATATATAAAATATTTTTTTTCAAAATAAAAAATATTATAAAATATGTATATCTTCTCGTAATTCATTAATTTTAAAAAATATGTGTCTTACTTTTAAATTATTTTATTTATTTTAATTTTTTTTCTTTGGTTAATTTCTAAAATATATTTGAAATAATTTTAAAATTAATTATTTATGCTTTTAAATTAATTTTAAAATTAAAATAGTATTTAGAGTATTTATTGAATATGATAAGTATCATATAATTATAGTTCTTATTGGATATAATATTTATTTTATTATAATATTTTTAAGTCTTTATTTAATATAATAATAAATTATAAAATGTCAGCCAATATTAATAGTCTAAAATATATAGATAATTTTATTTAAAAAAATATTAAACATAATTTAAACTTTTATGTATAGTATGTATAAAGGAACTAATTTTTAAGATATTAGGCCTACTAAGGCATAAATTTTAGAATTAATTACCTGAGATAGCACATAAATGAAGGAAACTGACTTTTTACTTAAAATAACAAAACGACTGTATTTTGGTGAAGCACGAATGACATTTTTCACCCCTAAATCCTTCAAAATTCACAAATTTAAATGTAATGTTTACATACAAACTAAACTTGAATGTAACCTGTACATACAATAAAAATATATTGTAAAATGGCAGAAATCATAGAAAAATAAACACAAAATAAATATGGGCATTTGTATTGTACTGTTTGTATGTTATTACTATTTTGAACAGCTTATGGAAGTCATGTGAATGTATAGGTTACATACAAATTTATTTTGTATGTAACCTGTACATTCACATGACTCTTGTACAAATTTATTTTGTATGTAACCTGTACATTCACATGACTTTTGTACAAATTTATTTTGTATGTAACCTGTACATTCACATGACTTCTGTAGGTTAATTTGCTTCTGTTTCTTTGTTGTTTTATGCATTTGCATTGTACTGTTTGTATGTTATTGTTGTTTTGAACAGCTTATGGAAGTCATGTGAATATACAGGTTACATACAAATTTATTTTATATGTAACCTGTACATTCACATAACTTTTGTACAAATTTATTTTGTATGTAACATGTACATTCACATGACTTCTGTAAACAATGTAATCAATTTCAGTTAAGAGTAATCATGTAAATGTACAGGTTACATACAAATTTATTTTGTATGTAACCTATACATTCACATGATTTCTGTAATCAATGTAATCTATTCCAGTTAAGAATAATCAATAATTGGTATCAAAGTCATAAATATAAATATAAAAATAATTATAAAAAATTGAATTATCATGACTTTTATAAGCCTTATAAAATTTTCAAAAAATATTGTAAGCTTTACATATTTTTAAATCAAATGAATGAATAAAAGAGCATTCGATAAAAATCATATTTATTATCTAATTAAAAATTATCATTTTACTACTTAAATTTACAATTTAGGTAAAATTAGTAATTTTTTGCTATATTTTCGATATATAGATAAAAAAAATTCTAAATTTTACAGTTAATTGGGCTGGAGTTGGACTGTGACCCAGTATATTGTTCATGGGTGCTTTTGTTATTGGCACGTGGAATTGTAGTTTGCTCTAGAAAATGTTATATTTTTCAATAATTACGTTCTGGCTCAATTATTGAGAACTCTCTAATTAAAAAATATGCACTGAGTTACATGTATATATTAAAATGCAAACATTTTACTTATTTATATTACTTGTATGTTGTATGTAACATTTAAAAAATGTTCATTATCGATCTTAAATAAAAAAATATTAGTTATTATTATGTTTTATTTAAATAATTGAATCAAAATAAAATTAAAATTAAAATACATATATATATATATATATACACATATAGTATATACATATGTACATATATTATACATATATATGTATATACATATACATATATATATCATATGTATATTTATGTATATACATATGTTACATATATTATACATATATTACGTATCTATCAATCTATATATATATATATATATATATATACATATTAAGTAAAGTGAAAATGAAAATTGGGCACTTTTTTTTTTTTAATGATCTTAATTAATTTATTCCACTTTATATATTAAATAGAATGAATATTTCTTCCAAAAATTAACCATAAAAAGAAAAAAGAATATCAAATTTTATATTAAATATTGCTAGAGCTAAATAAATTGGTAATATGAGACACAAACACAACTTCAATATCCACCCTCACTCGCAGCATGGACTTAAGTTTAATACAGATTGCTTGCAATAACCTTGCTCTAGTATCATATTAAATAGGCAAGTAGTCTTACTTTCAAAAACTAGCTCAAAGAGAGAAAGTGTCTAACTACATATAAACATTGCAACAATCAAATAAATTGACAATATATAATACAACTACAAATCTAATACCCACTATCACGGCAATGTGAACTTGCCACCAATTTTCACATTGTACAACTTTATTCTGACAACACATGTAAAAAATTAGGAGTTTTATCTAAAAAATTACATAGTAACTCAAATTCTTATAAATTTATAACTTCTTGTGTTTACACATTATAAGACTTTATTTATATATATTAAATAATAACCACATTTTTATTTTGAGTTAGAATCAAAGTCCAAGTGTGCAATCTTGTAGGATATATATATTTGGTTTTAGGAGTGTTCAAATTACATTCTTAAGAAAAATAATTGGTAAAAATCTTATATCAGATTAGTGAAAATATTTATATCTAGATAGCATGCGCATCAATGAAATAAAGTCGCAAGCAAATAATAAAATATATAAATGTGACACACTATATATAAGTAAACAATTAATGAAACTTGACAATTCCCATTGAAAATAAAATGTAAGAAATCACCTCTCCTATACCAATTAATCCCCCACCATTTTGAAAATAGAAAGAAACCCAAAAAAAGAAATTTAAGAAAATGAAAACAAGGTAATTAAAACCCGTTAAAACTAATTGATCATATTAACATTCCACAACATCTGGTTTTTGTGGCAAAGAAATATCAGTGTCAACCTCAAAGACACCATTGGCTAAGACATGAATAGGATCAGGCAATTTCCTCTTTGGCTTGGCTTCTTGAAGCATCAAAACTACATCCCTCATCGACGGTCGGTCGGTGGGATTACGGCTGGTGCAAAGCAAAGCAATTCTAAGTATTTGCATCATTTCCTCTCTGACTGAAGTACAACCTGCCCCTGCATTCTTGTCCAATATATCATTCATCCCATCTTTGTTCTTTATCTTACACCTAACCCAATCCACTATGCTATTCCCATCCCCAAACTCCGACTCCACTGATCTTTTACCGCTCAAAATCTCCATCAGAACCACTCCGTAGCTATAAATGTCGCTCTTCTCATCCACTTGAAGTGTGTATGCGTATTCTGCCCAAAAACAATAATTTTTATCAACACCATGCTAAAAAAATGTTAATGTGAACTTAAATTTTATATGGAGACAAATTCTCAAGAAATATATTTTTATTATTATTATTATAATTTGATCATAAATCAATACTTAATCATACTATAATCGATCAATATTAATAAATAATATCACATATATTTTATATTTTATATTATAATTTTATGTTAAATTAATAAGTGATACGTTTGTTTTATATATATAACAATTAACAACACTACTCAAATGTTAAAAAGGAGAGTGGGAGACGGCATGCATGCACCGAAAATGCTCAAGAAAAATTGAGACGCGAGAAAGAAAGAAGTAATCAATTAAATTACAGACTAGTGCACCTCACGATAACGTATCATCAATTCAAGCTTTGAAAAAATAACCTTCCTATAAATAAATACCTTTTCTGCATACTGTGGTGTTAAGTGTTAACCAACCACACTTGGACACCAAAATTTTATTAATGCCAAATTGCTAATCAACTTTTAATTTGTGCCTTTTTGTGATCTATGGATAAGATACTAAGAATTATGGAATATCTTACTAAATCCCACTAATTATTTGATGTGGGTCTCAACTCTCAACTCTTCAACAGCTTCTGTGCTTTTATCATTTCCCCCTAATTAATTAGTAAGCCAAATAAAAACAAACATTGCATTTGGTTGCTAAGTACAACATTTATCATTTTCTTTTTTCCTTTTATTCTTTTGCCTTTTTTTTGGCATGTAGGCTGCAAAATTTGGCATATTCTAATCTGTACACAACCTAAAGTCAATGCACATCAGCAGCATTTCAGATTTCGTCACCCAACAAAATGAACTTAACTCAACATGCCAATTCTATTTGCTCTGATCATTCTATATTTAATTTGAACATATCAATCTAATCTATACTTAAATACATTCTAATATATTACTAATACCAATTTATTCCATTCAATCCAATGAATATAACCTACAATAAAACTATTGAGTTTTAAATCATTTTTAATAATATTTTGCATAAAATAAAGTCATTATTAAAATAATTATTTAAATTTTAGGAACAAAAATTTAATATATTATATTAATAGAGACTAACAACTAATAAAAGATAATACACATGTATAAAATTCAAAATTTTGTTATGATCTATTTGGTTCGAATTAGAGCTGGTTGGACTTCTTCCTCCATCATTTGATTCATATCTAAGAGATTCTAGAATTTTTAATTCAATTCAATCACCGGTTTAAAATCTTTAAAAAAATCAACAAATTTAGTTGGTTTGATCATCATGGGTTTTTTTTCCTTCTAGTTTATATATAATTTACTTATTCTCATGATTTCAAAAAATAAAACATATTTTATTTTATTTATAATGTAAAATAACATATATTTTTTTTTACATAAAACATATGTTATTATTGTAAAAAACATATATTTTTAATAAAACATACCTTATTATTGTAAAAAAAACATATATTTTTAATGTATTGTAAAAAAAATATTGAAAAATATATGTTATTTTATGTTATAAGAAAAATAACTTAATTTTTATTTTTTTTTATTTTTAGAGTGGTTAAAAGTATATATAAAAGAGATTATGTGTTACAATAAAATTAAATTTTTTTTTACACCCCTTAACAAACAAAAGCATACAAGTACGTATAGGCTATAGCTAACATACGCCTAATGGAAATGGACCAATATAATTTTGGAAGAAAAAGAACGAAGTAAAAAAAACACACACACAACGCACCTGGCGCAATGTAGCCATAGGACCCTGCAATAACAGACATGGATTCATTGCTCTGGATCAGCTTGGCCACCCCAAAGTCCGCCACCCTTGCCTCCATCTCAGCGTCCAATAAAATATTACTCGGTTTGAGATCGCGGTGAACAATCACCGGATCACAATCATGGTGAAGATAACATATCCCCTGAGCCACACCAAGTGCTATCTTATACCTTGTGAGCCAATCAGCAGCCAAATTCTGACCTTTACTTTTGCTATGTATTAGTTCATCTAAATTCCCATTGGGCATGTACTCATAGAGCAACATCGTACACTCCCTATTGCTGCAACACCCTAACAATCTCACTATATTTCTGTGTTTCACATTCCCCAAAACCTCCACTTCAGCCAAAACCCCTCTCTTCCGTTGGATATTCTCCTTTTGCAAACCCCACAACTTCTTCACCGCTATGATCTCTCCACCTGGCAACTCCGCTTTGTAAACCGTCCCTGCAGAACCCATCCCAATGATCTTATCGCTCATGGACAAACACTCAAGTACATCATCAGCCGTGAAATTCAACCGTTGAAATGCGGTCAACTTCCACGGTCCTATCGAACGGTCTTCGTTGAATCGACGGCTGTAGTTAGATTGGAAACACCGAGTGCCAGCGATGAGAACAAAGAGCCCAATTCCAAAAGCTGCAGCCATTATCCACACGATTGCACCAGCGGTTCGTTTGGGTTGCCTTTGGTGCACCTCAACCGCACCAGCGTTGTTGAGAGTGTCGGCGCCGCAGGGTTTGTTCAAAACGACACCGCAGAGACCTTCATTTCCCGAAAACGACGATGGGTGAAGATTGGGGAAAATAGAACCAGAGGTCGGTATTGGACCCGTTAATGAGTTAAACGAGACGTTGAAGGTTTCCAATGTGCTACAGCTGCCGAAGTTTGGAGGGATTGTTCCTGTGAGAAAATTGTTTGAAAGGTCCACGTCTGTGATCGATGGCAGTTTCGAAATTTCCCCAGGAATGATTCCGGTAAGCGAATTTCGACTTAGGTTCAACGAAACAAGCTTTAAACAGTTTCCAATGTCCGATGGAATAGTACCGTTGAACGAGTTGTGATGGAGCTCAATTTTGTATATGCTTTTACAGCCGATGAAGTCTGGGATTTTACCTTTTAGTCCACAAGAACTAGCAGAGAAAACTTGTAGGTCGGTGGCATTCAAAATGTTCTCTGGGAGGTTTGAGTTTAATGGGTTTTGAGAGATGTTGAAATACTCTAGCTTCACGGCATTGCCTAAGTCTTTAGGGACTGGACCCGTGAAATTGTTGTTGCTCATATCCACAAACGTCAAGTTTGGTAAGGACCCAAAACCATCTGGAATCGATCCATTAAGGTTGTTGTTTTGGAGTCGAAATCTTATTAAGGAAGTACAGTTTGCTAAGGATGTGGGAATTTGGTTGACTAACCTATTTGAGAAGAGAATGAGCTTCGTCAGTGTCTTGCCTTGACAAATATTTGGAGGAATTGACCCAGTGAGTGAATTTGAGGAAAGATCCACCTTTATTAGCTTCCCATTTGACCCAAGTTTCTGAGGGACAATCCCACTTAACGAATTGTTCCATAGAAGCAAAGTGTCAAGGTTCTCAAGGTCCTGGATTCCTTCTGGTATGTCACCGCTTATATTATTGTTCATAAAACTCAACCTAGTTAGCTCTTTCAACGAAGCTAGTACTTTTGGTATAGTTCCTGAAAGCTTATTATCCGATAAATCAAGCACTTTTAGAGACACTAAATTCCCTAAGCTCTCAGGAATCGAACCAGAAAATCTATTCTTGAAGAGTAACAAGGTGTCTAGTTTCGTCAAATTGCCAAGCTCTGGCGTAAGAAACCCAGAAAGATTAGCAGAGGAGATGTCCAAGTATGTGAGATTTGATAGCAATGCAAATTCTACTGGAATCCCACCTGAAAACTGGTTGTACCCAATTTCAATACGCTCAATCTGCTTCAAATAGCCAAGTTGAGGTTGTACAGGTCCTTCTAGTAAATTTCCTGCTAAATTTAGAAGCTTTAGACTTGGAAAAGTTCCATAACTAGAAGGAACAGTGCCTTGGAAGTAGCTACCACAGAGATTGAGCTGTTCAAGGAAACGAAGATTGATGAATTCTTGAGGCAAAGGGCCAGTGAAGCTGTTGCTGCAAGCATTGAACACTTTTAAAAACTTGAGCTTGGAAATCCCAGGTGGGAAAATGGAGTTAAAGTAGTTGTGGTTAATGTCAAGGACCCTAAGTTCAGTTAGATTGAAAAGGGAAGGTTGTAGAGGCCCATCGAAAGAATTAGAGCTTAAATTCAAATGGGTTAAGCTAGACAAGTAGCTTATTGAAGATGGAATTGTGCCTGAAAGATTGCGGTGAGAGAGGTCAAGAGAGGTGACTTGTGAAGTTTTTGGGTGGCATTTGATTCCAGACCAGGAACACCAAATTGGGTCTTGGAAATTAGAGTTGGAGAAGGTGGTAGAAGGGTCCCAATCATGGAAGGTAGAGAGAGGGTCTTTGAGAGAAGATTTGAGGGAAAGAAGTGCAATGAGTTGGAAAGGCAGAGAAGTAGTAGTAGGAGTGGCTTCAGAGACAACTCTGGATATTTGGAGAAATAAGAAGAATGTGAGAAAGAAAGGAAAAGAAGAAAGTTTCATGGTTTTTGGGATTTGGGAGTATACAATGAGAAGGTAGTGGTGCTAAGAGAGGTAAATTTAAGGCAAGGAAGGTCTTGATGAGGAAGAGAATTGCTTTTCTGGAGTGCTGGGTACAGAGGGGGCTTCATGATGATTACTATGGTTTAGTGATTTTTTCTTGGTGGGCTTCTTTCAAGAAAGAAAAAGAATACTGCTACCTACAACTACAGCTTCTTTCTATTTCTATATCTTCTCTAAAATCAAATTAATACATACTTATATGATATGATATGATATATCTCTGTTTTTCTCTTTGTCTATATTTTACTTTCTCTCACCTCAGTATTCTACCTTTGTCTGATGTCTACCAATACTTTTGGTTTTCTTGGATTTTATTTTTTTTCTTTTCCTTTTGCATACACTTTTTATCATTCCTTAGTTTGCTTTATCTTTCTCTAACAAATTGATAAATTTGTAAATACTACTCTCTCTCTCTCTCTCTCTCTCACAAGATCCAAGAAAGTCATCTCAATTTCCCACCATATTCCGAAATGACTATTTAAATTGAACTTAGTAAAACATTTATGTTTCTTACAATATGACGTATTAGTTTAAGATAATTTCAATAATATAGAATATTGACATACTAATGTACGATACGTACAGTCTGGACATATAAATAAATCTGTATACAAGTTGATGATTGATATATTAAAAAATATAAAAGTATTACCAGTTCATTAATCATAATTGAAGGACATTAAAAATCTATTAATTTTTAATTAAATACTAAAAATTTAATAACTATTTAAAATAATACTATAAATTTAAATTTTTTAAAATTATCATAAATTTATTCACATAACATATAATGAATGACACCATATAAATAAAATTTAGATAATTTTAAAAATTTTAAACTTTTAGTGCCATTTTTAATATATTAAACTTTTAGGCTTTTATACCTTTTAGTTTTAATTAGTAAATTTCAGGTGCCTTTCACCCTTACTTTTAAACATATTTAAGACACTAAAATATGTTATCTCATCTTATCTTGATCTCATTTAGTGTCTTTAATAAATTTATAATACAATATTATCTCATTTTATTTAACTGTAGCCCAAATATGCTTCACTTTAAGCATAATATTGTGTCATTTATCTTATTAATCTTACATTATAATTAATCATGTATTATATTTTATGTTATTTTTCTTTTATTTTTATTGATCTTATTTAGGCCTATTAAAAATAAATTATATATCTCAATTAGTAACATCTAATTATTATCTCTTTTTAATAAAAATTAATTGAAATAAGACAAAATAAAATTAATAAATAAATAAATTTTATTGACATCTTATTTCAATTTATAACTCAACATCCAATATTTCGAATATTATGTATGTCTCTATAGCATGCTTTTAAATAAAAATAAAAATAAAAACTCGCATAATAAGTGGCTGGTGATAATTTTACAACATGCTCCTGCCACCCCTATGATTGTGCTTAGCAAAAAAAAAAAAAACCAACACCACTACTATGAAGAAAAAAAAGTGGCGCGGTGGATTCAAATTCAAAGAAATGTCCCCCAAAAAAAAAAAAAAAAATTCCTTGAAAAATTATATAATAAGCGTATGGAATTTTAGAGAATAATCCAAGAAGATCAATGTCGACAATAAAAAATACCCATCAATCTTAATACGAATGTACTAGTAATTGCTTTTCTACTCAATTTGACTTTGAGAAAGCTTTACCATGATAGGCAGAACTTCTTTTGTATCATTAATGTTGGAGAAAGTATTTCTTAAGATAAGAATAAAGCTTCAAACACAATCATCCTCTATTTTTTTTTTTTTTTTTTCTTTCTTTGTTTTATGCATATACTTCCATCCGACATCTTTTTATTTCATCACCTATGCGATTTTAAAGTTCATTAACAATCTTATTTCAATTTATAACTCAACATGCAATGTTTCGAATACTATGTCTGTCTCAAAGCATGTTTTCAGTCCTTTTATAATCCAATCATGGTTATCAAAAAATCACCTATGCGATTTTCGAATGTTATTATAATTTATAAGTATATTTATTTATTTATTTTTGTTGCTGAAATAGCTTTCACTTTAATTTAGTTTAATATTACCTCTACTGGCTACTAATGAGTAGTTTTTTTTGGTTAATACTTTATAATAACCCTTACTACCGAAGTTAAATATAATTGTTTATTATAGCATATTGATTATGTATAACTAAAAACGTTAGCATCGAATGCCAAATTTATAACAATGTAAGACGAAATGAAGGGTTGAGAGCGAATAGGACAAAACCTAAGCATTAAAATATTGGTAATTGATGCCAACTAGCTAATTGACATGAGTAATTTGTAGTTAGCAAGAAGATATGTGGAAAATTCAAAGTTCGTGGGTATCCGTAAAAAGTTTAAGCTGGTGGCTGATTGCTTAAAAATGTGATGAGTATATAAGCGATAAATAATTTAAAATTATGATTTATTTTATTTATAAGAATTATAATAATTTATATTTTTAATTATTAGTTCGTTAGCAACATAATTAAAATTAATAAAATATGAATTTTTGATTAATTGTAAGGAAAATAATAATAAGCAAATAAATGTAAATGGAGTTTGATCGTGAGAAATATGTGGTTATCAGACTATTCTCACCATTTGTCTATAATTTAATTAAATATGTCATGAATTTAGATTTAGTCTATTAAATCTTGAATTATTATCGTAATCTAAAATCATTATTGAGTTCTTGACTTTAATTTTAAAAGTCTAGGTTCGTTTAAAATTTTTCATATTTTCTTACTGTATAATTGATTAAAACAAATCATAAATTATAAACAACTTAGAGATATACTTATTATGTTTAATTCATTCTTTACACTAAGATTAGGGGTGGCAATTTTTGACACGACACGAATGCACGACACGAAACCCGACACGAAAAACACGACACGAATTCGTACGAATTAAATTTGGGTCAAAAACGGGTCAACCCGAATTGACCCGAAAAAAACAGGTCAAAAACGGGTCGGCACCGGGTTGACCCGAGCAACCCGTTTTGTTATTAAAAAAAAAAAAAGCTAAATGAATGTGCTGAGTGTTGTACAACTAAGTTATAAGTTAATAAGTTTATATTGTAATTTGTAACCCACTGGCACTAACCCTAAGTAAACTAAGGAAGGATCAAGGAAGTAAGGAGAGTCTCTCGCCTCTCTGTCTCGGCAACTAGCAGCCAGCAGCCACGAAACCCAGTCGCCAGTCACTCCTCACTCGGTCAGTCCAATTCCTCACCCAATTGCTTTGGCCTATTTGGATAGTTCATAGTTAGATGGGTTCTTTCATCTGGGCTACTTATATATTTTTATGTTTATTGAAAATTTGATGTTTTATCAAGTGGTTTAGTGTAACTAGAAGTCTAGACAGATTCTGAAACTACCGAAAGAGATCGAGTATTATTATTATTTTTTTAATCTTCAACTGGCTTGTAGTCATGATGATTAATTCCTCTTTTTTGTGTATTTGCTGTTCTCAATTCAAAGTACCCCTTTTTTTTTTTATTTGTCTTATATTCTATTAATTAATATTTGAAATTTTATTCTTCTTTTTTTCTAGGAGAAATCTGATCTTGTTGAAGGAAAGGTGGATTGGAAGGGAAGAACAGCTTTGAAGTATAAACATGGAGGAAACAGAACTTCTTTGCTTATTCTAAGTAAATTAAAAATAAAAATAAAAATTAATATGTTATATTAGTTATTTTTATTTAAAACTTGTAAAAATAAGTTTAATTATATTGATTGTTATAATATATAATTATGATAACTAATGAATTGGGTATACAAAAAATTATTGTTTCAGCCACCTTTGGATTTGAGAACATGGCTACTTTAGCACTGGCAGTGAACTACTGAACTTGGTGACATACTTCATTGGGTTCGGGTTTTGGGTCTGCTCAGACCCGTTTAAAAAACAGGTCGTGTTCGGGTTGTTCGGGTTCGGGTTCGGGTTTCATATTTGTGACCTGTTTTCAATTCGGGTCGTGTTCGGGTTTAACGTGTTCGGGTCGGGTTGAAAACGGGTTGACCCGAACACGACCCGTTTAACACGAACTGCCACCCCTAACTAAGATATATAAAAATAATAACTAAACTAAAAAATATTAAAATAGTCGTTTAACCTTTAACGAAAATATTTAATCTTACTTATGATAGAAGCCACAAGATATTACTTCGAATAAAAATATTAGTAATTATGTACTAACACCTTAGATTAGATGTAGATATATTCATAAAATAAATTAATTAATTATTTTAATTTATAAGTATATAAATTAAACAAATCAAGAATCAAAAATTAAAACTAAAAAAATTTATCTTGATATTAATTTGAATTAGATATGCCTCGGTACAACTTGTTTTTCGTAAATTCCTGGGGGATCAGAGAGCTTTGTGTTGCAGTGTCAAATATGTCATGCCACTGCACACCCACAATTTTACAAATGTTGTATTTTGATCCATCCTAGAAGTATTTTGTACAAATGTTTGCAATTAGGCCCTCCTTTGTATATGATAATTATGCCTTTGAAGTGCGAATTTGGTTTTTTATTTTTTTGTCAATTGTATTTTTAATGTCCAAAAATATCAAAACATGCTCCATAATTTCAAAAACCCAATTTATAAAATATTTAGATAAAAATGCGACATTAAAATATAATTAATTTAATAAGTTCCAATAAATTACAAAATATACATGCTTTTCAAGCAGGTATCAGTGGCTACGGGTGAATGTGTGTGCGCGACATCAACAGATTTGGAGGACAAGCAACTCCAACAATTCGTTACTAATTTTTATGAAAAAAAAAAAAAAAAATCTCACATCTCTTCATTTAATTTGAGACAAAAATGTCAGTTACTAAAAGTTAAATTTTTTTCGTTTTCAAAATTTGTTCCAACATAATATAGTTTTATCATTAGTGTCTGTTTAAAAGCCAGGCACAAAAGAGAACAAACGTATGATTTCGCATTTAAAATTCGTTAGCCTGCAGCTTAAAAAGTAAAGGAAAAAGAATTAGACCTCTCTATGTGAGAGGGACAGTTCTATAGTTGTGTGTGAGAGAGAGAGAGAGTGTGTGTGTGTGTGAAACAACTCCAGAAGCAGAAGCAAAAAATGTAGTCACCGACCTCCGTCTTTAGTCCTATTGTGTTAAAAAAAGAAAACACTTCACATTAATTTAGTCTTTAACTATTAGAAGCTTCTTTTTTCTTCCAGAATATAAATAAACTCCAAAACTTGTAAGTTGAAGTTGGATGATCAAACAAAAAGCAAGGAAAATACAGAAACTGAACAAAACATAACGTGAGTACATCTAGACATTTAGTCGCTTCAAAAGAATAATATTACAAAAATGGTATGCGCGTGGCGCTGGACGATCTAAATTCTTCTACTTTGATTTATTTAAATTTTTCTACTTTTTTCTTTTAACAACAAATAAAAATCGCAAACATTTTTAATACATTGCCGGGATCAGCCGTGGTCTTAATGACCCGTGTTGTAAAAATGTTGTTGGAAGAATAACAAAACTAACACTCTTTAAAATTTCTAATAACAAAACTAGCACCCATTGTGTTTAAATTTATATTTTTACAATTAAAAAAATGACTAATATGTCATTTTTCTTTGAACATTCATCCAATTAGAATTGAACGACGATAATTTAGACTCGTTTAATATTGAATGTTCAATATTTTACGTTCAAATTGAATATTAAATGTTTAATATTAAATATTTAATATTATTAAGGTGTTAATTTTATTACTATAAATTTTAAAGTTGTTGTTTTTGATAATTTTATAATGTTCTTCCGGAAAATATAAATATTAAAAAGGTAGTGTCGTTTTGGAGGAGGACGAGTTTGTTTGGTAAGAAGAGTAGACACGTGGCGAGTGATGGTTGGGTTGAGGGAACATAGATGAGACCCCACCAGTCGACCAAAATCACATTGGGCATGATGGTGAAGAGCCGAGGTTGTCATCAGAAATCACACACCATCACTCTTCTTGATCCCACGCTGAGGCGTGATTTTCTCCCATTTTCCCCACTTAAGGTTGCTCTTTCTTTGCCTTCTTCTTTTTTTTTTTTCGTATTTATTTTTCACCATTTTCATTTATTTTTAGTTTTTCTCCCTAAAAGATCAATAATTTTTCTCCATACTCTCCCCTGTCTCTCACTTTAATAAAAAAAAATAAAAAAGGTCATATTTTTAATTTGCTTTTTTTATTTTTCTTCAATTTAATTGGCTTTGATACCTCTAAAGCCCATCAACTGAACAACAACAATAAAAAGGAAATAATAGTGATAAACAAATTGTTTTACGACAATGAGAGATTCTTAGTTTATTTGGAGTTAAACGATTTTTTTTTCCCGAACATATATAAAGTAGTTCATGGACTTGGAGGATTAGGATATGAAACTTCCATGAAAATTAATAATTATAGCAAAGAATGTACGGTGTATCACCTATTAATGAATACTGCTATATATAGTTTAATAGTTTTTTTTTTACTTCCTTTTTTTGGATAATATATGTGGTTTAATAGTTAACAGTTAAGTGTTGGGTACTTATAACAGTACTGTTTAATAAGATTCCTTTACAGGTAATAGCATGAGTTATAAATAGTAAGAGTGACTAGGGCATCAAAATTGTATTATTTTTTTTTATCAATTTGAATTTCATTTGTAACAAATTTTTTTAATCGGAATCAGATTCAATGATATACTTAATTTAAATTAATCTGAATCAAAATAGCTTAAATTTTTCGAATCGAATAAGATCGTATTGAGATTATAACTTATTTTTAAATATTGTTATTTATAAAACATAATATATACTAACATTTAAATTTTAAATTAATACATCTTTAAAAACATTTATTTATTCATTTATAGTTAGAATTAAAATAATAAAAAGTATGCTTTTTAACATTATTAAACTTTTATAGATGATTTATCATTTATGCTTATTTTTAAATTAAAGTAGTATTTTAATATAATTGTAATATGTATAATATTTAAATATAATACCTTAAAAATAAAATATGTATTTATTTATAATTTTAATAATAATTCGATTCGGATTGGATTGCAGCGAATTATAAAATCTATCAATATGAATCCAAAAGGATTGTATACTTTATAATTCGAATTCGATACGACTATAAAATTGATGAATCCAACCCAATCTAAATTCGAAAGGATTGTATACTTTTAATCAGAATTCGACACGACTATAAAATTAGTGAATCTAACCCAATCCGAATCTGATGGATTGGATCAAATTTTTCATTTTAGGCAGTTTGATCGGATTATTTGCTCACTCCTAATAAATATGGATAAAAATATATTCAATATTATTGACAATATTTGTATTTTAGAAATCTCAATATTAATACACACTGTCAATAATAATATCAATAAAATATTAGTTAATAATATAAATATTATTGATAAAATATCGAATAATATCAATAAAATATCGTTTATAATTAAATTTATTTATTTTTTAAAATAATTTATTATTAAATATTTTTATTTAATTATATTAATCATAAAATTAAATAATTATTTTAAATATTTTAATTACATATAAATTTTTGACTTCTTAGTCAAATAAATATGAAGCATGTTTATATTTATATGTATTAAATAAGATCACTAATTTAAGTAAATAAGTAATAGATTATTTTGATAATTTTGAAGGTTGGTTAAAGTTTTTATAATTTTATTTGTTTATAATTTTTATAAATTTTTTAATATTTTTATCAACAACGATAATATTTTTGACATATCTGTAAAATATAAATCATAATATTTTAACCGATATCAATATTTTAAATCTTGGTTATAGCCAACTACTTTATATGATAATAATAAATTATTCATCGTCTCCATTTATTTAAAATATCTCCGACCCAAAATTTTATATTAGTTTAATTTTTGAAGTATTTTGATGCAAAAATTACACTATTTATTTTTTCATCGCCAGAAGTAAATAAGTTTTCTTTTGCTAGTGGAGCAGTTTAGTTTTTTTTTTTTTTTTTGAGTGGTTCACCCAAAATAACTTTTCTTTTAAAAATGAAAAAGTTTATTTTAATTTATATTATTATATTTAAATTAGAGAAAAATACCTACATAAAAAAGAACATTGTGAAAAATCAACTAATTTTATTTATTTGCTGCCATTTTTTAAAACACAATTTTATACTCACAAATATCTCATATTATATATAAGTTTTTAAACAAAGAACAAAGTACATATGAAATATATGTTCATTTATATTGTAAGAAAAATAACCAAATATTTTTTTAAGTGAGGGGGTTAAAAATAAAAATTCATGTATAAAAAGAATTATGTTATGTAATTAATTTTATTTTATTTTGTTTGGAAAGAATATAACTATTTGTTATGAAAAATGCAATGAATTTGAAATATATCATAAATAACATAACACAATATTATTAATAAGTATACGCCACATTAATCATTAACAAACAAGAAACTGTCGTACCAGTAGAAATGTTGATATATTTATGTACATAATATTGTTCATTTATTATTTAACATGGCGCAATATTAGTTAGACATATGACTCAACGTTTTGATTTATTTTTAATAAATTATGATATAATTAATAATAAATAATTATATACTCTCTTAATAAAAAAATAATTATATCTTTAAAAGATAAAAGATAGACTCATGTAACTTTAGAAAGTTAGTTTATTATTTAAAAAAAAAACTTACATTTATTATTTAAAAAAAACTTAAATATAATATAAAATATATGTGAGCATAAAATTATTTTGTTAAAAACTAAAAGCAAATAAAAGATATTAATTTATTTCTAATAATATCTCTTATATGTATTTTTTTTAATTTAAATATAATAATATAAATTAGAGTAAAAATAAAGTAATTTGAAACGAGTCACTAAAAAAAAGTGACAAAGAGCTTGACTAGTAAAATAAAATGACTTTTAATATCTTTCATCCTAACTTACTACACCAAATATCATATTAAAAATATGTTCTTTAAATTATTTTTTTTTTTAAAAAAATTTAGTACAAATTTTACTGGATCTTTTTCAACTCCAACCTATATATATATTAAAAAAATAATATGTAAACAGTATTGTACTAAATATAATCAAATATTATTAATCGGATTATTTTAGTGTGAAAATTTAAAGCTTTTTTTGAAGCAATTTTTAATGTAAAAATTACAATATCATAGTTGCATAGAGTTTCAAATGTCTTAAATACTTCAATATTTATTTCTTAAGTAATATTTTTCTTAAGTAACATATAATTATCGTGAGTAACCTCAAAATATTGTAAAGCTTTAGAAACTTGTGCCCTCAAATAGTAGGGCTTTGAATAGTATAGATATTAGATATGTCACTATCCGCACACATAAAAAAATAAAATAAAAAATAAAAAATTTCTTAAGTAAAATTTTTTTTGCCGATATTTTTTCAAGTAACATATAATTATTGTGAGTAACCTCATAATATATTAAAGCTTTAGAAACTTGTGCCCTCAAATAGTAGGTTCTTTTTTTTTTTTTTCCTTTCTTTTTTGGTCTCCTCAAATAGTAGGGTTTGAATAGTCTAGAACTATAGATATGTCACTATCCTCACACATAAAAAATAAAAATAAATAAAAAGAAAAGGAATGGGTATATGCATATATATGCTTTAGATAAAGTATCAAATTTTAGCTGCAACCTAAGGAATGAGGCATTGTCACATTCAGTGTGAATAGCGATCACTTTGCTTTTTTCATGTATCACTATCTATGCTATTTTGAATTTCAGGAGCATGCCAATGAATCTACTGACACATACCTCTCTTTCAGTATAATTATCACAATATTTAACTTATAATTAAATTCTTTATATATAGATCTTCATCATTCTCGGCTTTAATGATCGGTTAATTATGTACCTATTTTCGCCGTAAACTATATATCTACAATATGTTATATATGAATGCATACATACAAGAGAAAATTTGAAAAACTATGAGTCTTGTTTCTTAACAAACTAGGACATATTTTGAAGCAGAAAATTATGCTTATCTAACTGAATTTAAGTTTATTTAAGATGTATTTGATAATAATTTTTATTTTTAATTTTTTGATTTTTTTAAAATAATTTTTAATAAAATAAATTTGGTAACGACTTTTTACTTAAATTTTAAAAAAGTTTAAGAAATTACTTACAAAAGTTTTTGTAATTCATAAATTTTGAAAACAAGATTTTTAATTATATTTATGATTTTAAGACTTTTTGTACTAATAAAAATGTGCCTGAATAATTATGTTTTTAAGTTTTTTTTATCTTTATTTAATTCTACATCATGTTTTAAATTTATATGCATGATACAATGATAAATAAATAATAAAAAATTATACCATAGCTTTTTGAGTTGATTAGAACATGTATATTGAAAATGAATATATAATCATGGTTAGTTAAACTTCTTGAACTCTGAATATAAATTAAAATAAGCTAAAAAAATAGCGGATATTTATTAAAAAGTAAAAGGAATTGGTTGAAATAGACTCTATTTAATATTTATAATTTATGATAATTTTTTACTTATAGTTTTTATTTAAAATTATAATTTTATTCTAAGTACATATTATTAGGGACTCTAGACTTTTCCATTGTTCAGTTTTTGTCTTCAGACGTTCAATTTTGGGTAGTTTAGTTAGATATGTATCTAACTCAACTCCAACAAGTGGGGTTGCTGGCTAGTCAAAATCTGTTCAGTTGGACAATTGTCTAATTCTGAGTAGTCTAGTTGGTCATGCATGCAATCAAAATTTATTACAATTAATTAATAAAATTAAAGGCATTTTTTTCACAATATGTAAAAAAATTAATTAGAAGGAATCATATCTAAATTTTAATACATATAAAGTCATGACAACATATAACCCAAAAGTAAACTACTTAATTATGGAAGTCTTTTTATTTAAAGTACTTAACTTAATTTTTTTCAAAATTTAAAATAAAATATAAGGGGTAAGATACATCATTATTTTAAAATATAAATATATTTTTGTTCAAAATTATTTTAGGCATGATTAAAAATATAAAATTTATAAACAAAAAAAATTCTTAATACTAGGTTTTTTTTTTAAATCAAGACTTATAAAGTTTTACTAAATAATATAGAAGTAAAATTTTTTTTTTTTGAAAAATAATTATTGTTAAGATCAAGGATAAAAATATATTTGATATTGTCGAAAATATCACAACAATATTCATGTTTTAGAGGTCTTAATTTTGATACATATTATCAGCGAAATATCAATGTCAAGTAAATATCCATAGAATATTAGCTAATAATTAATATAGATATTATTAGTAAAATATCGAATAATATCGATAAAATATTATTTTAAATTAATTTTACATGTTTTTAAAAATAATTTACCATAAAATATCTTTATTTGATTATATTAATCATAAAATTTTTTAGTTTAAATAATTATTTATCTATAATTTTTTTTTATTTTTTGGTCAAAATAAATATGAAACGCATTTATATTTATTTAAAATAAAATAAATAATTCAATAAATAAGTAATTGATTGTTTTGATATTTTTTATGGTTATTAAAGTTTTTATTATTTTATTTTTCTATAAATTTTGTGAATGTTTTTAATTTTTTCGTCGAGAACAATAATATCTTCAATATATTTGTAAAATTTAAGTTTTAATATTTTAATCAATATTGATATTTCAAACCTTGGTTAGAATGATATTTTAAAAAATAAAAATAAAAAAAATAATAATTTATTCAAAAATTATAATTATAAACTAAAAATGTTATTATTATTCGTCAAAAGCCCCCAAATTTAAATGATATATTTAGTAGATTTTTTCCAAAATAAATATTTGTGCAGATTACCACGGAGTGAGAGACTGAGATTTACAAATTCAAAAATACACAAATGCACTACAGTATTTATTAGTTATGTTAATTATAATAGTTTAAATTTTTATTATTTTCATGACAATTTAATGCTTTTGTTATAAATAACCAATAGAAAAATAGATGACCAAA
This sequence comes from Elaeagnus macrophylla, assembly GCA_029378325.1. Lineage (NCBI taxonomy): Eukaryota > Viridiplantae > Streptophyta > Magnoliopsida > Rosales > Elaeagnaceae > Elaeagnus > Elaeagnus macrophylla. The sequence continues at coordinate 72,594,740 of CM055640.1, read as the reverse complement.
TTATAATTTTTTATTTAATTTTTTTTTTAATTTTATAGTCATTTTTATTTATGTTAAGATACAATTTATGAAATTGATATATTAATAATTAAAAAATTGAAAATATGGTTAAAAAAAAATTGAATATCTGTCTTACTTTTTGAACAAAACAAAAATGGTAAGAAAATATAAAAAGTTAGTTATGCTACTTGACCTAACTAAAGAATTTAGGAGAGTGATGACTTATTGAATATTATTTTTAAGGATAATTAATTTTAAAGATAGTGATATATATATAAAGTTGTAATATATATTAATTATTAATTAAATTAAAAATATGAAATAATAAAATAATTGTGAGATTTATATTTATGATAAAAATTATTTTTTGTATTTTTAAAGATATTGAACACAATTTGAGAATAAAACTGATGGTGAGAGAAAATGAGGGATGGATAGCGAAATCTGGGACCCGTATTGTAGGACATTCTTTTAATTCTTTCTGCAGAACAACACTGCACACTTTAACAATTAACTTCTCCTTAGTGTTTGACTTCACAGTCACCTGGTATCTACATTATTAAATTTGCACTTGAAGCGTAAGTGTGCTTCTTTGTCTTTTATTCTTTTCTCTCTTTTTAAATAATTTTATAATATCTCATTCTTCACATGATAACACTTTCTCATTTAAGTGGAGAACAAAATTATTAAGATTTGAAGGCTAATGAAATGTGCATGTGAGACCTCACTCTTAATTCAAGATTCAGACTAATTAGACATCTGAACGAATATATATATATATATATTGGGCGATCATGTTTTACGATAATTACAGTTTTTTTTTTAAATTTAAAACTATTAGAATTTAGGTTTTAGAATTTAAAATTTAAAATTTAGATTATAAGGTTAAGTTTATAAAAAAAAAAAATGTAACTATGGCCTAAAATATGATGCAAAAAGTTTATTACATTTGTGAAAAAGCAAGAGTATTATATTCGGGCGTTATAATGAGTTTTTTCTATTAAAATATGGAGCTAAAATTTACAAATTTTCTATAAACGTTTTTCTTATTTAGTATATTCTTTGGTCTCTTTAGTCCTTTATTTTTAATTTTTACTTTTTATTCTTTTTTTAATTATAATTTAGTTTAAAATTTGATATCGAAACTTCAACAATGGTGTAAAATATAAGTAAATTAAAATGTAATAATTAAAGAAACCAAATATAAGAAGAAAATTAAGGGATTATAACGTGTCAAAATTAAAAAAGAAAAGTAAGGAAATCAAATTGGGAAAGCTAAAAAATAAAATCCTTAAAATATATAATAATAAAAATAATATTTATAATATTAATTTAAATTAAAGTTATTATTTTTTTATTAAAAATTTTAAGAGTTATTATTTTAAATAATTTTCAAACAAATTTAAGCACTACTTTTCTTGTTTAGCCAAATGAAAAAAAAAGAAAAAAAAAAAAAGGAACTTGCAGTAGAAGTAATTAGTGATTAGTATAAGATAGTATTGTGAAAATTAACGACTAAGTCTCTTACAGATCGATGTCTCTCAGAGCACGAGTGGAGTATACATAGTAAATTTTTTTATTTTTTTTTGTCTTCATTAATCATTATCATGAAACTTAAAAAAAAAAAGGAGGGTGGAGAGGGGCTTTAGTGGTATAAAAAGTTAATTAATTAAGAGGAAAGGAATCCAGGGTGAATGGGTGATCAGTATTTAACCAGAATAATAATCACAGAATTTGAAACCTGGTGGTGAAATTTTCAGTAAATAAACAGAGTAACACAAAAGGGTCTCCTATTATCATCATTGCCTGCCTGTCATGCTCTATGATTTAGTGTTTGCTTAAAAAAGACGCTTTAACATGAACAAATATGTTTGAGAGGAATATTGCCCACCTTAATTATTGTATCTGTGAGGTTATGTGGTGAATTAGGTGTGACTGTGCCAGAGATCAGACAACCAAATCATGTAGACCTTCTAAAGTGTATATATATATATATAACAAAAAAAATCTGGGAAATTGCCCAACTATTCTGTTAGTAGAGGTAGTACACTCACATCAATTATCTAAAATTTAAATTATTTTTTTAAATAATTTTACAACATATCATCTTAAATTTATACATTCTTCATATATTTATAGGTAGTAAGATTATCACTAATCCAAAACTATATTTTAGTCTGCTTTTGCACTATTATAATGTAAAATTTGTAATATATATATATATATGTTTTTTTTATCTCTAATTCATTATACTAAACGTTTGGTTCACTGAATGTAAAAATAATGGGAATGATAATCGTAATGGAATTGAATATAAAGGAAACAGTATTACTAATACGATGTTTGTTTAAGCAGTATAATCAAAATAAATAATAATATTAAATTGAAGATTATAAAATTATAAATGAAGTAAAATTAAAAAATAAACTTTTTTTATTATTAAAAGAGATAGAATGAGCAAAAAAATCATAAATGATTTTATAAATTGTGAAAAAATATATATATAGAGTGTTAAAGGCATAATGAGTATGACAGAAGGTTGCATGCGTAATGAGGATTACTGCTACTGCTGTAATTCCTTTACATTCCATTACAGATTACAGTCAAACAAAACACAGTAATACTCTGAATTAATTCCATTACGATTACAATTATTGTGAATCAAACATACCCTAAGAGTATATTCTTTTATCAAAATTGAATATTATTTTATTAATTAATTTGTAATTAATTTTGCTTCATATACTTAACTAAAAAATAAATAATATTATTAATTAATAAAAAAAAATCAATTCATAGAATAACATAATTTAAATAGATTTTAGTAAATGATATACGATTAAAGTAAAATAGAAATTAAAAATAATATTTTTATATTATCTATTCTTTATTAATATTTAAAAATGAAAGGAAAAAAAAGTCGTGAATAAGAGTCTAGCGCTACATTTAGCATGATACTGTTCATTACATTATTTTAATACAAAGTTTTAAAGTTTCATTGGAATAAATTTTATTGCAAATTTTTTACTAAAATAAGACCTCCTTAGCAATGCTCTAAAAATGAGAAACAAGTATTAAGTAGAACTGTTTTCTGTGCAATTATCCGCTTCATTCTCATATGAAAGTCTGATCTTACCAACTAATTTTCTCACCTAAATTTTTAAATATTTCAATTATTTAATTAATTTTATTTTTCACCACTTAAAAAATATATGTTCTTTATATATATATATATATATATATATATGAGAAGTGTACATGCACAGAAATGCGAGAAGTGTGCAAAAAAATTGGAGTCTAAATAAATTTTACTAATTACTTTGTAATACAAAAATAGAAATATATTGTTCAAAAAAAAAAATTTAAAAGATTAAATTAAAAATAAAAAAATAAAAGGAGTAATTTTAAGTAGTTTGCTATGAAATAAAGGTTAAACCTCACCTTACAACACAAACACGCGTTATCATTTCAGGAAAAAAGAAAAAGATTGTTATTTTAAAGGCAAGTAAAATCAACAAAGCACAGGCAGATATATGATTACTGATTAGGGCATTCCGTAATATTATAATAATCATTATTTTGTACCATACAAAGGGTGGTATAGAATTCCACAACTTAAAATCTTTTTTTCGTCTTGAAAATCATACAATTCCACAACTTTAATTGGTGATTTTATTTTAACATTTTTTTCTTTAACCAAATGATACTGAAAATGCCATACCATATTTATAATAGCTTAGTTATATAACAATGAGAGAAAGATGTATCATTTTCATTACTTAGGTACTCTACCCACAAAAAATAATTATTCTTTTTTATGTATTTATTTATTTCTTTAAACTACAGTTATTATCAATACCATTTTTGTCAAATAATGTTGATAGAAATTGAAATTAAAAATATGTAGAGTATCTAAGTACATAGATTTTCTCTTGTGTCGTCATTATTTCTGACTAAACTATAACAACACTTAAATAATTAAAATATAATTGTATTATATAGAATTATATTATAATTAATATGTATAATGTTTGATAAAAAATAGTATAATATAGTTGTATTAAATTAGTTATATATATTTTATTTAAATAATTTATATTTAAAATAATTTTTTATTATAAAATTTATTTAAAATAATATTTAAATCATTTTTATATTTTTATTATATTTTTAAAAATAAAAAAAAATATTATTTTTAATTTGAGATAAAAGAAAAAATTAAGATATATAATTTTATAATTGAAAATTTAAATAAACTACGTTGATTTTCTAGTACGGTTTAGACTCATATCCTTTGATCGTACAAAATTTCTACATAATCGTACTATTTTTATACTTACCATACGATAAGGTTTTACTGTCAAACGTATAATTAAAATTATATAGTCAGAATATTTAATACAGTGTAATAATACGTGGTAAATGTTTAAATCGGTGGATTTGCCCGGCTTAAAGATGTTATTTGATGCGTATTATCTTTAAATGTAGGGGTGACAATCGTGTCGTGTTCTTGCCGTGTTTGTGTCGTGTTATTCGCGTCGGTACCGAATTTTTTCGTGTTGCCTATTTATAATAGTGAAAAATAACAAAACTTTTAAGAATATGAAAAAATTATTAATTAATTGTTACTAAAAAAAATTTGTATCATATTATATTTAGTTCGTATTATCAAATCGTATAAAAAATTATTATTCCTATTTAAATGGTAGGAACTGTAGAGGAATCCAAAACTCTAATTTCAAAATCAAAGACCACCATCATTTTATTTTTTGAAAATGAAATTCACTTTTGACGCGTTTCGTTGGAGATGGGATACGCATATGAGGCTAGTCCACATATCAATCATCACTTTTGTTACTTTTGGATGGTTCCTATTGTTTTTTTTTTTTCCGAACAAACTGAAAAATAAACTTGTAAATATTTATAGATCAAACTTGCAAGTTTACAACAATAAAAACATTCTAAATAATAACTAAGTTGAAGAGAATCATCAATTTTTTCATATAAACAAACTAGTTTGATAATGTAGATATTTAACTTTCCTGTTTACTCTATCAATGGAAACCATGCTCTAATGAAGTTTTAGAGGAATTGTGACATATCATGGACGTAGCTAGAAAAAAATGTTAAGGGATTAAAATTTAATTTTTTTAATATAAAGTAAAAAATTAGTAGGAGTTATAATAAATTATACTCAATATAATATTAAATTTTTTCATGTCATATTATCATAGAGACATAGAATTAGCACTAAAAAAATTATAGAGTTAACACATTATAATTAACTTATAATGAAAATTAAACAAAAATATAACAAGTTAATAAGTATTAGTATCATTTATGAATAAAATAAATTTATTAACTAAAAAATCTAAGTAAATAAAAAGTTCAATCAAAACATTAAAATTTATAGTTGTTAAAACTAAAATAAACATATGAAAATGCAAAAAGTAAACTATGATTTAGAATTTTAAGCTTGAGACTATATTTAAAAATATGTGTTTATAAACAATATAAGAATGATTAAGAATAATAAAAATTTTATATAAATTTTTTTAAAATAAATTATAAGTAAAATAAAATGTCAAATAATATAATATTAGATAAAGTTAAAATTTAGGTTGAAATAAAATATGATAAATATAAACTTAAAAACTTTAATATGAAGTTTATCGTATACATATTTTTTTAATTTTATTTTTATAATGTTGAGTCTAAAGTTAAATATTTAAACTTTTTTTGTTTATTACAATTAAGAAGATTTTTTACATAGTATACGGCTATAATTTTATTTATGTTATTAATAGTTTCCATTTTATTTATGTTACTAATAGTTACAAAATATATGAAAAAATATATATTTAACTATTTTATTTATAATTTATATCATTTTTATTCACGTATTTATTGAATATTGTTAATATATACTAAAATATGTATATAAAAATTAGACACAATATATTATTATAAATAAAATATTTATTTAATATTAAAAATATATATAAAATTAATTTTTTTAAAAAAAAATTAGCTTATACTGCAGCTCCGTTTAGCCCCCACATAAATCTGCACCCAGACAAATTGAGCACAAAGTCTAAGTATTGTGGCATGAAAAAGACCTCCATAAAGTACAAACTATCAAAGCACATTGAGTTAAACATTTTCTCAAATGCTTTGTGGGAGTAACAAGCTTCCAACTTTTTCACTCCTAAATACAACAATAAACTCATATATGAGTACACAAGACATAAACAACAAGAAATAACAATAAATTTGAGCCTAAACTATCTCTAAGGAATCTCACCAAATCATCTTTTCCAAAGAAGGTAAAAAAATACAAGAAAAACATATATATATATATATATATATATATATATAAAACGAAAATAAAAAGGAGAAGAAAAATAATAAACCTAAATCTATTGGAGGAAGATTCTCTCTCCGAGAATAGGATGAATCACTAGTAATATTCAGAAGACTTGAAAGAGTGGAAAAAAAAAATAGACAAGAGCTTTAGTTTTCTTTCTGAATAGAAACGAGTGAAACTATTCTTTTGGACGGTTCCTATACTTCATTACCCAATTTACATTTTGATTGTAGAGTAACTAGAGTGACTTTGATAACTTCTTTTTATCCCTTATTTAAAAAGAAGTATCATGTGTATCTATATTTTCAAAGTGAGATAATTTTAGTCCCTTATTTAATTAATGATATCTAATTAATTCAATTTTAAATAATGAATACAATTTGATAAGAATAAATTTATTTTTTTAGATATTTTGCACGTGTCTTTTGAAAAATAATATAGAAAAATGTCAAAAAAAATACAAAACAATTCCCATAAAATACAAAATTTAAATATTTGACAAAAATATAAAATTAAAAAAACTATTGCACTATCATTTTATTTTAACTAGATAAAAGTAAATTTGAATAGTATAATATTTTTTAAATTTTTTTAGTTAACTTTTTTTGTAAATTTAATATTTTATAGAAATTTTTTTTAATTTTTTGGGCATTTTTTTGTATCGAATTTTTTTTATTCAAATACGATACCTATAAAAAAATATGATACATAATATCTAAAAAGAAAAATTAATCCTTTTTTAACAATATTTACTATTTAAATTCAATTAATTATATATATTTAATTAAATATGGACTAAAAAAGCACCAGTTAAAAAAAAAAAAAAGTATAAATATATATTTTTTATTAACTAAGGGGACAAAAAAAGTACAAAATCCAACGGAGGTTATTCACCTAGTTTTTTCGTATCCTTGCTACATTGCTTTAATTTTCATTTTAATTATGTATCTTAAAATTTTGACTTAAAATAGTAAGGATTTAAGGATATATATATATATATATGTCTAATATAGAGCAAAATTTTATTTTGATATTAATTCTTATTATTTATATTATTTTTAGTTTTAGATATTACCATGGTATATTAGTCATAAAATTTTGGCATAGAATTATTCATTACTTTTTTTTAACGCCTAACAGTCATTGGGCTTCCGTAAGTAAAAAATGGTTCTAAAATTTTTGCTATCATGTGAAAATAGGTAGTTTATCTTGTAATTTATGTTGGGATATTTAATGTTCTGTTATTTATAAAAATAAAATATTTAGTATAAAAAAATGCACTTTAGTTTTACAATTTAGTCTGAGAATTAAAATGTATAAATTTGAATAATTATTGTACTTTAAGTATTTATTCAATAATTATAGAACTAAATGTACTTATTTTTTATAATAGCATGGCTATTTTGGATAGATCTAATAATTGAAAGATTTTTGTGTTATTTTTTTTTAAAAAAAATGGACCATTTGTGCCCCTCTTTTCTTCCATAAATGACATGAGTTTTCAAACCAAAAGGTTAATTTTATTGGGAGAAGTAATCCAAACACTTGTAAATTATTTTAGATTGTAATATCATTTTAATATGAGAATAACAGTATGTTTGATATACCATATCAGATATATTAAGTAAAGTATTATTGAGTTGAACTCTATTAAATTATATTATAATTAGTTTTTATAATATTTGATGACAAACTTTATAATATAGTCGAATAAAATTAGTAATAAATTTTTTTAATAAAATAATTTATATTTAAAATAATTTTTTTGTTACAAAATTTATTTAAATTAATATTTAATTCACTTTTATATTTTTATTACATTTTTTAAAATAAAAAAATATTATTTTAAATTTGAGATTAAATAAAAAGTTAAAATACATAATTTTATAATTAAAAATTCAAACATACTATGTTAAGTATCTAGGACAATTTAGACTCACACCTTTAATTGTACAAAATTTTTACATAATTAAACTATTTTTATATTGAACAATACAGTTTAATTTCACAATTAAACACATAATTATATAAAAATTATATAATTAGGGTATTTACTACGTCGTAATAAACATGATGTTATTTCCTTTACCCTTACAATTTTCTCCCTCAAACGAGTCCACATGACTCTTTCTTGAAAAAAAAAAAATCACTCCTTTGAACTTAACATGTGATCTTCTTATTGTTGCCAATACGGCGGAGGTGATAATATCACATTTCTTGGCACAACCCTGTGCTCACACTCCAATATCACTATATGATGGGTCAAGTCATGTCTCTAGAGAGTTTTTCAAGTTCATCCGCAAACTTTACTCAATCCACTTCAGCTTTCCTTCCGCAAACTCCTTGTCTAATTTACTTGAATTCATTTTGTTTGATTAGGCATATTACAACATATAAAAGCCATTGTGTGCCTCCTTGTAAATTACTGAACAAAACTCATTTTCTAACATAGGCCTTAACATGGGCTTGCCTGCATGTGTTTCAATACTACAACTATTAGGTGTGATATGAAAGCTCAACAATTAATAGACCTCTCACAAATGCTATAAAATTCTAACTTAAAATATTAATTTTATTTGAAAAAATAACTCAAATATTTATAAATTCTTTTAAATTATCATATTATTTTAGCGTGCGACTCTTATTTAACTTTGTCCTTGCAATAAGCATTTTATTACCCTCCATTTCTAAGAACTTAATTTAAAGATACCAAAGGACAGGGATCCTATTTTCATTTAAATAAACATGTATAGAGTCATACAACAAGAAAGCATTACAAAAATAAAACTAGCAATTTTTTTAAATAAATATTACACACTCATATATGTTAGGCACTGAGGTGGATCTACTTAGGGTTGGATGGAGCTGTAGCTCCGACCAATTTTTTTATAAAAAATTAATTATGTATATTTTTTAGCATTAAATAAATATTTTATTTGTTATAATATATTAAGTCTAATTTTTATGTACATATTTTAGTATATATTAATAATATTTAATAAATATGTGGATAAAAATGACATAAATTATAAATAAAGTAATTAAATATATATATATTTTTTTATGTGTAACTAATAGTAACATGAATAAAATTAGAATAGTATGCTATGTAAAAATTCTTCTTAAATATAATAATCTAAATAATGTTTAAATATTTTTAAATTTAACATTATAAAAATAAGTATATATATGATAAGCTTCATATTAAAGCTTTTAAGTTTATGTTTATTATATTTTATTTCAATTCAATTTTAACTTTATCTAATATTATATTATTTGACATTTTATTTTATTTTTTAGAATTTATTTGAAATTTTTTTATATAAAAATTTTATTATTTTTATTATTATTAGTCATTCTTATATTGTTTATAAACATATATTTTTAAATATAGTCTCAAACTTAAACTTATAAATCATATTTTACTTTTTACATTTTCATATGTTTATTTTAGTTTTAGTTTTAACAACTATAAATCTTAATGTATTTTATTGAGCTTTTTATTTGTTTAAATTTTTTAGTTAATAAATTTATTTTATTCATGAATGATACTAATACCTATTAACTTGTTATATTTTTTTTAAATTTTCGTTATAAGTTAATTATAATGTGTTAACTTTATGTCTATCTTATAATATGATATGAAAAAATTTAATGTTGTATTGAATATAATTTATTATAACTCCTATTTTTTTATTTTGTATAAAATAAAATAAAAATGTAGCTTCTAATTTTTTTTTTCTGGCTCCACTCCTGGTTAAGCAAAATTGAACTTGTAGTATACGTAATTGGACAATTGTTTAAAACTACCAATGAATAACAACAGCAAGCTTGTAAAAAATCAACATATAAAATCAACAGCAATTGTTTATCAAAAGCATCTTTGTCAAGTAATGTTGATAAAATTGAAAAATAAAAATATGTAGAGTATCTAAGTACACCGATTTTTTCTTGTTTCGTCATTATTTCTGACTAAACTATGACAATACCCAAATCAAAGGTTAGACAGTGCATTTCGAGTGTAGTTTCATATTTTGCATTACCATTTGCTAAAAAAAAAAAAAAATTATGAATGCCCAAAATAATTTGAAGTCGGTAATATCAGATAAATTATCTTCTTTTTTTCATTTGATTTGAATATTGCCATTGATGGATGATTGTTAACGACTTTAAGAGTTCAAACCAATGAGTTTGTCCAGCTTAAAGATGTTCTTTTAATGTGTATTATCTTTAAACAGCAGAGGTATCCAAAACTATAATTCAAAATCAAAGACCACCATCATTTTATTTTTTGAAAATGAAATTCACTTTTGGCATAGAATTATTGACTTCTTAGTGTAAAGCCAAACAGGTCAATACGTCTTCTATAAGTGCTATAGAGTTTTAACTTAAAAGATTAACAATAATAGAAAGAGTGCATAAATAATTATAAATTCCTTTAGATTGTCATATTATTTCAATACGAGACTCTCGTCTCATTTTACTCTTAAAGTTCTAATATGGTAGAGATGATAATATAACATTCCCTAGCACAAACCTCGGCCCACAATCAAAGTTCACTACATGGTGGGTCAAGTCATGTCTCCAACAACTAGAGAGTTAGTTCGAGTTCACTCGCAAATACTGTTCATTCTAGTTGAATTTTTTCTCTACAGATTTCTTGCCTAGTTTTCTTGGGCTCACTTTATTTGATTAAGTGCGTTATAAGCATGTAGAGGTCCAGTACATGGAGCTCTTGGCATAGCATACATTTGATTAAAAAATTAATTTTTTCAAAATTAGTAATAATAGGATCAAAATTGTGAGTTTTGATTGCATTAAAATTATATAAATTACAAAAATATCCTTAATCATGTGATATGTAAGATCAGTATGTAAATTATTTACATACTATATAAACTGTGTTACATACTAATATGATAGTATGTAAATGAGTTTACATATTAATATGGTAGTATGTAAATAAATTTACATACAAATATGGCAGTATGTAAATAAGTTTACATACCAATGTGGCAGTATGTAAATGAATTTACATATTATGTAACACAATTTATATACCTGTTTATGCTAACTCAATCTTTCCTGTAGCAAAATTTTCTAACATTAAATGTACTATGAAGCATATGGTTTAGAATAAAAATACAACAGATAACGAATAGATAACATTTTTATTCTTGTAGCTTTAGAAATTTTGGGACTAATAAATGTGGTGGGCTCTTGCTTTTTGTTCACTGTTGTTTGTTACCACTTACCAATTATCAAACGCATTAAAAACAAAAATGTTAGGCGCAGTAGTTAATAGTTACTATTGAGCTTTTAGACCTTAAACTCTATTTTCATATCTTCAGCTTTGTATAGATGGGGAGTGACTTTTTATTTTATCTTTCCTTCCATTTTTGAATGAGGCACTATACCTCTAGAAAATTTACATGTCTCAAATTTCAATTGATAGACATAGCTTTCTATTAAAACATCTTATAAGTGCTAGAGTGAAGAATAAGATGGAGAAGAACTCAGCTCTTGAGGTAATGGCTCAACTTTTTATAGCTAATTTAAATTTTGAGTTCATTCATCTGCATATATATTCATTCTTTCTTTCTTTTCTTTTTTTTTTTTCTTTCTTCTAACCCTAATTATTTTAATTTATTTTTGCCTGGTTTGGTTTTACTTTACATTGTAGCTTTATTTTTAACTAGAGCAGGATATGGGGTTGGAGTCCATTAAACTGAAGGCATTGATTGATATCTTTGACGAAATTGTTGAAGAGCCACCGTTCAATAAGCTAAGGTGATTCATCTAATGCTAAATTTGATACCTGTAAAATAGTCACAAAAACTTGTTTCATCACAAACTGAAAGCTGCAGCAAAACTAGGCTTCTGCCATTGAATTTTACATACTATGTAACACAGTTTACATAGTATGTAAACTGTGTTACATAGTATGTAAAGTAGTTTACATACTATGTAAATTGTGTTACATACTATGTAAAACAGTTTACATAGTATGTAAATAATTTACATACATATTTATGTATTATGTGTATGTATACTCTGTTTTGTTTAACAAAAACAGAGTATCTCAATTTATCACTATATAAATTGAGATAGAAAAGTAGATGGATGGAATGTCAAAGATGCAAAAACTTTGAGCAATTGGCCAGTGCAATGCACTGCAAGCCTTTGCCAAAGGCTTATGCTAAGTAAATTACAAATGAGTTGAGCCAATATACCTTAGCAGTAGTATTAAGAGTCTGAAGCTTCGCTTCTAATTCTTCTGAAGTGAAGCACCACGCAAGATGCTTAAGTACTGTGTTTAACAGCTTTGGAATTACCTCTCCCAAAGAGCTGTATTCTCCCACCAACCAAATTATCATTGCACAAGCTGCAGGCACTTTTACAGAATCCAAACTACGAATCCAGTGAATAATAACCTTTTACATGGCAACAAAAATGTAGAATTAGTAAAACAAACTATATTCCAAAACAAAAATCTATGAATGCCTAAACTCGGCAAACTAGTACTGAAAATATGCATGAAACAATCTATAATCTTGCAGTAGCTTGAGATTTTGACAAGCACAATGCAGTGATAAAAAAACACATTGAGGTCTAATTAAGTAAGTCACTATTCCAGCAGAAAAAAATCCAGCAAATAAGAACACTAGATCAAATAAATCACTATATGCAACCAAAAGAGTTGTTCTATCAAAACAAGATACAATACATATAATATGTTTTGATCCTAGTATCAACAACTTTATCACAAATGTAAGGTTCGGAGTATTAACATAAAATTGAAGGCCACAAAAATGAATGAGCAGCTTAACAACTGGAGAGAAATTTACTTTCTCGTGACTTGGAGGATCTTGCCTAATGATTAATTTAGTGGACCTTATTGCTTGAACTAGAATAGCAGCTTCTCCCTCCACAAAACGAAGATCACTTGTAAAACATTCTGCAATTTGATACCCTTTAAGGAAACAATAAGAAAAAAATCTAGGAAGATTTATACTGGTATATAGCTCCAAACCTTGTTTAGTCAAAGCTAATAGCATTTTCAAGCACATGTTTGCCATTACAGGAAGTCGTTGAACGCATATACCCGTTTAAACTCCATAAAACAAACAAATGCATCTCTATGAAATTGAACAAACTAATGTTTCAAAAAGATTCTAGCGATGATGAAGGCTATGAGATCTTCAACAAGAGATATAAGCAATGAGGGCAAAATTGTAAACTCTAATTTACAGAACGCTGTCGTACAGCAAGAAAAAAGAAAAATGATATTGGGTTGTAATCCATGCTATTACAAGGCATTAAATCATACACCTAGGACTAGAACCCTCAATTTGAGTCCTTGATAGTCACAAGGACCGTGGCCCTCCAACATCAAACCTCCAACCTTTCTTCTTTTAAACTTTAGTACTACAAATATCGGGCTATGGTCGTCAAACCTTGGTCCCAAGCCACCATATTAACTAAGGAATCTAACACTTCTAGAATCTTCTAGTTCTTATCACCTAGAGAATACATACAAAGAGAAAACCCTAGTCATTAGGGTTACGTCTTCTTGCACTCAAAGCTAAAGGGCTTCTACCCATGAAGGTTTCTAGCTCTCTTGACCTTTGTGTTCCAACAGAAATAATTTAAGAACTTAATTTAAAGATACCAAAGGACAAATTTATACTTGAATTTTTTGTAGGGATTGTATTTTTATTTAAATAAACTCACACACTTAAACACATACATCGTGAATTTATTTATTTATTTTGGGTAAGTGAGAAAAGATATTCACTAAAGACAACAAGAAAGCATTAAAAAAATTAGCAATTTTTTTAAATAAATATTAAACACTTACACATTCATATATGTTAGACGAGATTAAATCTATGTTCTCGTAGTGCTGATTTAAAAAGTATGTAATTAGACAATTGTTAAAAACTCAAGTAATTGTTACTCTCAATGAAAATTATAAAAATCAACTGGGACTCTCACGTACCTATATATATATAAATCTATAGTTACATTACGTAACAAAAATATTTTTTATCATAACTTGATGAATACATTAATACACATGACATAATTTAATTGGTTTCTATTAGCGAGAGTTTTTATAATTACTTCATTGTCATACATTCTTAACTTTACATTCAATCAATAATTAACAAATTACTTTGATATATAACACAAGTTGATGCCTATAGCTCTATTGTTACGAAATGGTGTCACCTATAATCAGTCAATCACCAACCACTGAGCTCATACATGCTTCTATCTTAAGAAATGGAAATGTGAAAGACTTTGTTATTGACCTCAACTTCAAAACTAAGGGGTTAAATATAAAGAGCAGTTCATATTTTTACTCATTGCGAGATTATTTCGCCATGTAAGTTTATAAAGTTCCTTAATTCCTTTCCCAAAAAATAAAAATAAAAGAAGGGTTCTTTAACCCCAAGAGTAAACAAATTAAACAAGTTTGACATATCAACTAAATGAGGATAATAAAAGGATAGTGAATTTGCTATAATCAAACCAACTGCAATGATATAAAGACAATATTACTGGAGAGCTGTGCATGCTTCTCGATCACTCCATTTTTGGCCATACAACAATCTAACTTGGTCCAAATGCGATAAAAAAACAAGATCTATAAGATGCATACACTACCACAAAACTGGCATATGGTCACGGTTAAAAACCGTGACTGTAGACCTATGGTCACGGTTTTAAAAACCGTGACCTAAGAAGGAGAGACCGTAGACTATGACCTATGGTCACGGTTAAAAACCGTGACCGTAGATATATGATATGGTCACGGTTATTCATAGACCGTGACCAATTGTTCACTTTAGGTCTCGGTTTTTCAAAAAACCGTGACCATATGTAATACCTATGGTCTCGGTTTTTGTAAAAACCGAGACCTTATACAATTCTATGGTCTCGGTTTTTTCAAAAACCGAGACCATAGGTAATGTTCATTTCGTGATATTTCGGCACTTTTGGTCTCGATTTTTCAAAAACCATGACTATAGGTAATGTTCATTTCAAAATAATAGCACCTATTTGTAGCATTTTAATAAATTTAAATACCTGTTTTTTCAATATTATAAATGCAACATTCATATCAAAAATATATTATTGAAACTAATATAGCGATTACATTTCATGCGATCCGAATTAGGTTTAAATTATAAATATTAATGCCCAGATTGTTTCAAAATTAATGACACATTATAGAGTGTCATATAATAATTACAATACTAATAATTAAACGTACATATATGAAATTAAACTAATTTAAAGTATTAGCTCCCGGCGACGGTTGACCATCAACTCTTGGACGTGGAATGACAACATTGACCAACATACCTGCACAACATATTTCCAAAATCAGCAAACTTTGATTAGAAACCAAACAATATAGATATAGACGCAAAGCAAGTTCAGATAGAAGGTTATGGAGGCGTCTGTCTCTATGTTAGGCCCAATTCTTTATAGCAGAATGTGGGACAAGAAAAAAGCTTATAGCACAAAGAAAATTAAAATAAACACAATGAGCTGCAAACTTAAAAGAATTTCAAAGAGGAAAATGCGTATCCTGAAAGATGAGTTACCAAATTTTCTGCCTTCCAGCTTCATATCTTCCATAGGAATAATAATTATGGAGGCAAAAAAAAGGTGTAACTTGATTTTCAACTGAAAATGCATAGGAATAATAATTACTTGAACCAGAATGTAACAACTTGTCAGTATTTCAAGCGCCTGCAGTAAAAAAAAATAAGTGGAATTTTTTGCGAACCAAAATAAGTGGAATTATGGAGGCAAAAAATAAGTAAAAAAAATATACACATTCCAACAAAACCGTATCTGTTTATAATTTGTGATATTACTTGAACCTTTGACCTGTCCTTTAGAATTTGAAATCACAGTCATTAGACCAAACCGTATCTGTTTTAAACATAAGCATAGAAACAGGGCATTTGCATGCTATACAAATGACAAACGAGTGCACTTAGGTTCACAAGTTTTATTTTTTCCAATTGCATTTGAAAGATTACATTGTAAAACATTTTTCTATTCACTTTTTTTTTCCTGCATTGTTACTCATCAAACCACATTTTTATATTTTCTTGTTTTATTGTGAGTGGTCTCTTGTTTCTTGTTATATTTATATATGTTGTCTTAAAATTGATAGAATTATACAAAATCCCGAATTGTTATGCCAAAAACACATCATTGAAAAATCTTATAGCCCAGTAGCCCAAGTCCAAATCCAAAATTTCTTTGAGAAAGATGAATAACACTGAAAAGAAATGGACACCAGAAGCGAAAAACTGCTGACCTCTACACATCTTCTGAGAGCAAAATCCAATCCCCATCCATGTACCAAATCATTCTGCAAGCATATTCATTAATAATAGCAGGAAACAAAGAAAATAACTAATCGAAAAAACCAAACTTATACACGGTTTTGAAACCCCTATAATGTCAACTTATGCAGACGGAAAAATATCCTCTAATGATCCTGCAATAAAGTATACCTGAATCATGTGCCACACACAGCGCCAAGCGTCCCTGGAAAAGACAGGGGCCATGATTTCCACAAACCTGAAATATTTTTAAAAGGTAATGGTAAATGTCTCATTATATAAATAATAAAAGAGATCACATGAAAAGAACAATAAATGAAACTATTATCAGGTCTTGGCTGTTATAAGCTTTTGTTTGGTCTCAATACAGGATCTTGCCAAGTTTGCATGCTATACAAATGTAGAGCACATAACATTTTCTTCCTACAACTGCCAGATGTTCTACAATCAATTTGCCTCCATGCTGTTAGCACATAGCAGTTTAACATAAGTTATGGTGAATGATCATAAATTAATATATTAGCAACTACTCAAGAATACTTGAGTCAAATAGCACGAATGAGAATAATACTAAAAGAAGAGGAGGTTTGTACCTCATGGTTGTTGAAACTGTCATAGACCCTGCAACCTGACCAAAAATATAACATGCAATAAGATAGTGCACAAATCTATGTCTAACTTCTAAGCTTAAAAATACAGGATTATAGAAGTGACTGCATCAAATAGTTATTTAATATCAAAGGTGATCAACCAGCACAGAAAACCAAACCATAAACTTCTATCAACAAATTCCTATACTCCCAATTACTTACCAAATTCAGTTCACCAACAATACCATGCTCTTTCAAGGCAGATTTCACAGTTGGCCAACATTCTTGCAAATATTTTTCTGAAAAAGGCAATGCATGCGTCATTAATAGTTTGATACAAAAGTACAACCACTACCACAAAATGGCCTCTCTGTCCGTATAGACAGAAATCATTTGGCCTCGAAGCATGACTTTTTCTATCAGTAATGTCTGGACAAGAATCAAGAAATTGCAAAGAAATTCCACTAGTGGAATTGGTTTCCCAGTTCACATTCTCAACCAAGGTAGAGAATTTGCTCATAGAATGAGTTGATGGATCCCTCAGAGACCTCACCCTCCGCAAAGAAACAAGAGCCTTTGAGATGGGAATATCAACTGAGTGCCTACGCCCATTCATCATGTCTTAATTAAAACAACAAATCAATGCATCTTAAAGCTGCATTGTTATGACTTATGACTGCTGCAAACTCAACTTTCTGAATCCACTTAGAAGCTGCACCTGAGAAAACAATAGTAGGAACATCAAACAGGGCATCCAAGAACATTCCAAATTACATAAAAATAAATCAAGAACCGAAAAAAAAAAAAAAAAAACAATTTCACCAAAGTTTCAACAGACAGAGACAAACAATGTAGAACCTGTACCTGTTCCTCTCAGAATAACATCATGGAATTCAATAACACAATTCCCTTTTGCCTCTGGATAAGAGAAGAACAAAAACAATTAAACTCACAGTGTCACAAACCTACTAACAAAAAAAGTGACCTGAAACAGTTTTCCACGATACCAACTCAAGAGTGACCTGAAGAGTTGCATTTGAGGGAACCGCAGCTTCATCACCGCATGCTGGTTTTCCATTCTCTCCAAATCCATCTGTACAACAGCCACAGAATCAGAATAATTGTATTTAAAAGAGTTTGATAGAACCAAGAGCTGAAATAGGCCAAACATACATTGAGGTTTTACTATGTTAAAGCACAGAATTGCGAACAAGAAGCTTCAAAAAAATTATATAAAAAAATATCAAAAGAACAGCTTCATCAACACACTTGATTCCAATTATTCAGAGACCAGAATACACAAGCTCAACACAGGAAACACAGGAAACCCAATCCGACTTTGCTTCTTCTGTTCTCAGTGCGCTCGAATCTGACTCTCCCAAAACCCAATTCTTCCTCTGGGTATTCAGCGACAGAGGAGCAAACAAAAAAAATTTCAGAGGCTGGTACGTTGATAGAGGCTGGGAGTGGGCTGGAGGAGCTCGGCTGGGAGGAGGCACGGCGATAGAGGCTGGAAGTGGGCTGGAGGAGCTCGGCTGGGAGTGGGGTGGACGTTGGCGGCTGGTACGTTGGCGGAGACTCTCTCAAGCAGGTACTCGGGATTTCGCCAGTGCGTTATGTGAGTTAGGTTCCTCTTTTTTTTTTTTTATATATATATTATAAGGCAGTATTTTGATTTTAACTAAAAAAAAAAAAACTTTGGGTCACGATTTTAAAAAAACCGAGACTATATTATACGTTAAGGTCACGGTTATTTAAAAACCGTGGCTATAAATTTTTTCTGTTTTCATAACTTCACTTATGGTCACGGTTATTTTAAAAACCGAGATTATATATATACACTATGGTCACGGTTTTAAGAAGACCGTGACCAAAAACCTATAGCCTCGGTTTTTTGTAAAACCGTGGCCAATTTTTCGAGACTAAAGATCAGTTTTGTTGTAGTGATATTTCAATATTTAAGACTGACAGAAAAGTAAGCAGAGACTACTCTTTAACCTTCTATCACAGTACTCATAAAATTAATTAAAAATCTTGGCACAAATTGAATATACGGCAATGCGGCTAAACAAATGATTACATTGAAGCTCATCACATATAAAACTCCAAAGGCTTATTATATCAGCCAAACTAAATAGCCCAAAAGAAGAGTTTTGGCTACTTAGATAGGCATTTGCTTTCTAGTGATTTATTTTTTCCTTTCTTCATGTTAACATAAAATAAGATCTAGAGCCAGATCAATGTATCTAAAAAAATTAACATTCTCCCACTTTAACAAAGAATAGACTTAATGTATGGGCCTTGGAAAAAGATATTATGTACCTAATTTTTCCACGAGCCCATACACAGCTTGGTTTGAAGGATCAACTTCCAAAAGAATTGTAAGAGTAAACAACGTACACATATTTGCATGACAGCTCCTCATCATCAAAAGCCTTCTTTGCTACTCCGTAAATATATAACGTTGTTGAAGCTTTGAAATATAAGATTAAAAGTTAAAACACATGGAAGGTGACTAATGTGTTAATAAGATATGCTAATTATCAAAACACCTTCAATCTTATGATTTATGTATTGCATTCCCCCGATAAGATCAGCTAGGAAGTACCAAAATCAGAAACAATCATTTAGCTTGACTGAATGAAGTTCGAGTTTGATACACTGGTGAGCAATGGGACTTGGGAGTTGGTTCCTTTGGAACTTGATATGAAGGTGATAGGCAATCATTGGGTGTACATGATTAAAAAAAGCCTCATACAACTGTTGAGAGGAATAAGTCAAGGGTTGTTGCACAAGGTTTTCATCAAGTAGAGGGAGTGGACTATTATGACACTTTTTGTCCAGTTGTGAAGCATACATCAGTAAGAGTAGTGTTCAGTTTTGCTCTTTCTAAGAATTGGATTGTTAGGTAATTGAATGTCAACAATGCCTTCTTATATGGTTACTTGGAAGAAGTGTTGGATTAGTAAACACGCTTTTAGTCCAATTGTGAAGCATACAGCAGTAAGAGTGGTGTTGAGTTTCGCTCCTTCTACGAATTGAAATGTTAGCAATTGGATGTCAACAATGTAATCTTAAATGGTGACTTGGAGGAAGTGATTTATATCACTCAACCTAAGGGTTTTGAGGTTGTATAAGATGTTCCAATGGTGTGCAAACTCAAAAAGGCTATCTATAGTTTGAAACAAGTTCTTCGAGCTTGTTTTCAGAAGTTAAGCATTCCAAGTCAGATGTGTCTATTTTTCAAGAAGGCTGGTGCGTCTCTTACCATTATTTTGATATATGTTGGTGACATTATAGTCACAGGTGATAATGCAGAGCCTATTAGAGATTTCCTTTTTCTTAGGCACCGGTGTTTTTCGATTGTCTGAGTATTTTCATTTGTCCCAACAAAAGTAAGTGAAGGATTTATTGGACAGAAGTGGTTTGCAGCATGCTAAGTGTCTCTACTCACATGCAAGACCTTGTCAAAGTTTGATGGTCAACCTCTTTCTGATCCTACATTGTATAGGAGTGTGGTTGACGCTTTGCAATATTGCACTGTCACTATACCTTACATTGTTAATAAGCTATGTCAATTTTTTCAATCACCCACTGATATCCATTAGTTAGCAGCAAAGAGGGTTCTACATTATCTTAGTGGTACTGCCTCTTATGGCTTGTTTTTATAGAAATTAGATATGATTGATTTCAGAGGATTTTGTGATGCAGACTAGGCAAGGCCTTGTGATGACAAAAGCAGTACTGGTGCTTACCGTGTGTTTTTGGGAAATAGGTCATGGGATTCTAGCAAACAAAAAATAGTGTCAATGTCGTCTACCGAATTAGAATATAGGGCTTTAACTCAAGTAACATCTGAAGTGTTATGGCTATTGCCCTAGCTAAATGAGTTGAGTGTTACTTGTAATAATGTGCCTGAGGCTTTAGGCGATTACGAAGTCTTTTTACATATTATATTTAATAATTTTTAACTAAATTTTTATTTTTAATTATATAAATTTAATAATTTAAATTATAGATATTAGAATATTGAATAAAAAATTAAATCATAAGAATAAATAATATTTCATTCATATTATCAATTACGACAAAAAATATCCTATTAATTCTATTAGTCATAAAACTTAATAAATTCTAGATGATTGATAAAATTTATACTATGGTTTACGGACACCACAAAAGATTTTTTTTTTTTCCAAATTTACATAGCTGAAAAAATTAAAAACTTGAATTTCCTCAAATGAGTTTAAGAATTTGAACTCATTCGCTTCGAAAAAAGGTTATTTCTTAACATTCAACTAATTACATATATTTTGAATAATAATTACATTTTGTAATATTTAATAAATTTAAGTTAAATAAAATACATGAGAGATAACAAAGTATTTATTAATAGTGTGTCTATTTCTACTTATGATATAATTCTTCCATGCAATTTAATAAACTTATCATATTTTTATTTTTTCAACAATTAATTATTATTAAATTTACTTCGATAGAATAATTAATTTTATACATGAAAATATGCACTCTTTATTATAGATATATACTAATAAATAATTATGACATAATTAGTGGGAAGATAAATAAAATTTCAACAATTAAAAAAAATGAAATATAAAAATAATAAGTATATAATACATATAAAAATTAATTAAAATAAAGAGAGTATTTTATATCTAAGTGGTAG
Source organism: Elaeagnus macrophylla (assembly GCA_029378325.1). Taxonomy (NCBI): domain Eukaryota; kingdom Viridiplantae; phylum Streptophyta; class Magnoliopsida; order Rosales; family Elaeagnaceae; genus Elaeagnus; species Elaeagnus macrophylla. Next base: position 72,572,717 of record CM055640.1, on the reverse strand, counting down.
TAGATTCGATCTAAAAGATTGATAAAAAAATTTATTTATTAAATTACATATTATGTAAGATGATATAGACATTACTTAGATTATATTATACTTAAAATTATGTTATATTGTATTTATATTACGTTGTTTATGTCAATATATTGGATTTGTGTATCATTGTATTTGTGTTTATGTATTGATTTACATAAAAAACATTAGACTTGTACTTTTGCAATACCAATATTTTAATAAAAGTATCAAAAATTGACCAAATAGTTCAAATTAATACTCATAATATTTAAAAGTATAAAAAATTGACCAAATAGTTCAAGTTAATACTCATAATATTTAAAAAGTTTCGGTGTTCTTTTTTAAACGGTTCCGGTCAAATACAACTATTTGAATAGGGACAAAATGGTCATATTACGTACTCTTTTAATTCCTTCCCGTTTTAAATTTTCGAACAGATCTAGTCTGCCATTTTTGGACCTTCTTTGAGAAAAATCAGAAACTAACAGACTTGACACAATCCAACTTGTTTAAGATGTTGCGGATCCATGTCTCTGTTTAACAGGGAGAACCTACATGATGAAGCTACATCCATATGACAGCAAAGGACTTGGCTGAGGCTCTTTTACTTTTTGCTTGGGAATTAATTTTTTTATGATACATGATTGATCATCTGTCAATGAACTCCTCTGCTCATTTTCTTGATTATATGAAATTTTGATACTTTTTAACTTTCTTTATTGTTTGTATATAAATCAGAATGTTCTGGAGGTGCATAATTTGTTTTTGGCTTTTGGTCTTACGCAAGTATTGGTGATTTGAGTTTAGATGCACCCTTTCGCCTGCATAAGTGGCTAATTTATTTTCTCTTAAGCTATAAAAGCTAACTTTGCTTTGGGATTAGTTTAATGCTTTTGAGAAAAGTACCAAAAATTCAGTTGGATTACAATAATGCTAAGGAGTCCCTCCTGCAAGCTGCAAGGAGAAATCTGTTAGTTTTTTATTCTTCTCAAAGAGGAAGGTCTAAAGATAACGGACCAGAGTTGCTTGAAAACTTAAAATGGGAACGAATTGATAAAGAATATGTAATCTAACCATTCTGTCCAAATAATCACATTTGATTGGTACCATTAAAAAAGGACCAAATTGAAACTTTTTAAGTATCACGAGTATTAAACTTGAAACATTTCAAAACATGTCAATTTTTGGTACTTTTGTCAAAATATAGGTATTGCAAAAGTACCAAGTTTAGAAATATTCTAGACAATTTTTAAAGTAAATTATTTATAATAATAAAAAAGAATATGACTTGTGATAAAATACTTAGTCACAATTATAATCTAATTGAATTTTATTCCTACAACAATCATATTTATACTGTGTGCATATCATGCCAAAATTGTCATGCCTATACTTTAATGAAAATGGAATAAAGGAAATTTTTTTTTTTATATTTTAAAATTAATTTTTTTTTTTTTTTAAAAACACTAATTAGATCGGGCCTTTCGTCAAGCTGGGCCTCAAGCGGCTGTCTATGCAACCTAGCCCTTGGGTCAGTCCTGGCTAAGAATCATATCATGCATGCCAGAACCATACAAATCAAAGATGATTTTCATTTTGTTCGGGAATAGGTGTGTTTGAGAGAGTTATAGCTAGAGAAGATTGCAAGTCCTTCTTCAACATTCTACTGTTCATATATTTATACTAGTGACTTTGTCCATATGTCTTGCTTTCATTGGTTTTTTTAAAGCAATAGAGATATGCCTAAAATCCTTGTACGGGGTAGTGTGACTAAGATTTTGACATATATGAAAAGTATATGTAAGTACAAGTGTACTTTAAAAGTGAGAGTGTACTTTTTGGGCTAGGGCCTATTGCAGGTGCTAGTCAAAGGATGTGCAAGATGGAAAATGACTACTTGTGCTGGCTCGAATTCGTTCGAGCTGGAGATCATCCACACTAGCTGGCTTAAATGCTTGTGAGCTTAAGATTGTCTTTACATGAGCTTTTGAACTATCCGAGCTTAGGTTAGGCCTATGGTCAGTGTAGGACCCCACATGGTATACCTGTAGGGAATAGGGGCCTAGTAGTCTTATACCAAATATGTAGCACATAAGGAAATGGATGTCAAGTATGTGTCTATAGATGATCAGCAACTTTAACTAAGTCTTTGCCTTCTCATTTCTTATTTCTAAGAGACAAACTACTCGTCATGCCCATAACAAATTATGAGTAAGATAGTAATAATAGTAGTATTATTAATGTATAGGCTGATAGTGATCATGTATAACTTGAAGCTTATTGTTTTTAATAGCTTGTTGTCTAGTATCTTCAGATGTTATTGCTGAATGTAAAAAAGGAACTAATTTACTAAAATAATTGTTAGATTGAGTTATAGACTAGATGGTTTTCTTTAAAACGTTTCGCGGTTATATCTAATATATGTAAACAATACTCAGTTGTATCATCCCAGAATAAAATAGACTAGAAAATTACCTCTCTCAGACGTTCACTACACTGTTGAAAACTAGTATACTACACATACAAATAAAAGGTTGCTTTGAACACCAAAGAACAAAATGAAATAATTTTTTTTGTTTATGAAAAAGTTTGTGTTTCTATTTTTGTAGAGAGAAAAACGACATAGTAGAAAGCTTGAGATCTTTTTCTTGAAAGAAGGTTTCTGCTGTTGTTGTTGTGAAAATAACTGAGGCCACTTTTTCTATTTATAGGAAAAAATTGAAGGTGCAGCATTCATAAAATAAACAAAATAGTGGACGTCGTGGGAGAGAAAGACTCGGTCATGAGTGAGGATAACAACCATTTTTTTTTATAATTAAATAAAATATATTTAAAAAATAAAATTTTTGCCACCTAACCCTCACTCGACTCAATTGATCACGGCGCGCACGTGTGAAAGGTAGACCAACAGTTGCTTATCTCTTCTTTCCTCAACAAAAGTGAGTATCCTTTAAGGCCCAATCTTAAGTATAAATCTAACATCTTATAAGTACCTTTGAAAAGATGTAAAAAGCAATATGAGACAAGATGGAGAGGGTAAAATCACATAGACACTTTTCCTCTTTTTTAAAAGAATTCATTCTTCTAACACTATAATAAGTATACGTAGAAATGTCAAATGAGATATTAAGCTAAGCTCATCTCACGAGCTTAAATGAGCAGCTTACTTGAGTCATGAACAACTTACTAGCTCATTTAACAAATATATGTTGAATTAAAAAACTAACAAATAAAAGAAAAAATGAAGAATTTATTAAAATGTAATTATTAATTATTGCTACAAAATTGATAAAAATGTTATTAATAGCCAAAATAAAAAAAGTAATAACTAATCTTTTTAAATAAAAGAAGATAAATTAAATTTATATTAGAATATTCAAGTAAATATATAATTTCAAGATAAATAGTAACTTAAAAAACATACCAATATAGTTGAGATTAAATAGTTGATCACTGACACATTTTTAAAATTTAAATTGTATTAATTTATAACTGAATATATATATTATTAAAAATATTAAAGAGTCTATTTTATAAAAAATGTTACATTTAAAATTTTTTGTTTTCTAGAAAAATTATACATACTTTACTAAATACTGTTCAAATTTTATTGAACATTTTTTAAATATAAACTATATTAGTTTACAAAATATTATAATTTGTTTCATATATCATTAGAAATATTTAGAAATCTAGTTTCTAAAAAAGTCTACCGTTTATGATTTTGAGTCTTCTATAAAAAGTTATGTTTATTTTACTAGAAATTGTTCAGATTCAATAGAATAAAATAGAACATTTTTGACTCATTTTTAAATTATAAATTGTACCATTTCATAAAATATTATGAATTATTTCATACACCATTAGAAAGTTCCCAAAGTCCAGTTTCTAGGAATTTTTATAGTTTTTAATTTCAAATTTTTTATAAAAAGTTATGCTCATTTTACTAAAAAATTGTTCAAATTTGTAGAACATTTTTTATTCATTTTTTAAATATAAATTCTACTAATTTACAAAATATTATGAATCATTTTATATACCATTAGAAAGTTTCAAAAATTTAGTATATAAGAAATTTTATGATTTATGATTTTAAGTTTTCTATAAAAAATTATACTCATTTAACTAAAGATTGTTCAGATTCAGTAAACATTTTTGACTTATTTTTGAAATATAAACTGAGTAATTTATAAAATACTATTAGGGGTGTTAATTCATGCGAGTTGGGCTAGTTCGAGCTGGCCTAAATGAGCCCAACCCAAATTGGTTCAACTCTAGCTCAATTCAAATTCAATTTGAGCTAGCAAGAGTGAGCCCGAACCCAAACAAAACACAAACGGGCTAGCTCAAACTGATCCAAACTAGCCCGAATTGTTAATTATATATATTTTTTAGTTAATATAACTTTTTTTTATTAAAAAAATATGTTTAATGATTAAAGTTCAAATAACATTACATAAAATAATAAAAATATATATATATATATAAGAAAAAACTAATTATTAAAGCAAAAAGTTAATTATTAAATTAATTAGGCAATGGGTAAATGCATTACATTCCATCTATGCAAAAGTTAGAAGCCGTCATGCCCTCATAAAAACTTACATTTAGAATAAAGAGTTCTCAAGTTTAAATAAAATTTCTTCTAGCTATTAAACAAAGTAAATAGAGATGAGTAGATTAAATAAATATACTTACTAAAAAATAAAGAGTTAGAGTAAATTAAAATGTTACACGATAACATAACTTATTTTTATATACACAAGAATAAAACTTTGACTATTACATAATACATAATTCTCATGACAATGAACAAATGAACAAGTGGAAAAAAGAATAACATAACACAAGTTGATAAAAAAATTAAAATTTTTATTTCAAAAACTAATACCTAATCGATTTAAAAATTAAAACTTTATAATACTAATTAAAATTAAATATGAATATTTTTTTTGTTTAAAAAGTAAGGTAGATTTAAATGCTAAATACATTAATATCAAAAAATATAGTATAATATTGTGACAAAATGAATAAATTATAACTATTTATTCATTATAAGCTTATTTTTTAAAGAAAATGGAAGAAAAATAACTAATATATCATAAAAGAGAAGTACTGAAAGAAATGAAAGATTATTTTAATTTTAATATAATCTTATTTATAATTTTATTTTATTTTATTTTGGGTTAATGGGCTAGCCCTAACCCAGCTCAATTTTTTTCAAGATATTTGAGCTGAACCGAAACACATCTAAATTTAATTCGATTTGTGTTTTTTGATTCGAGTTCGATTCGATAAATCGAGTTATAGCACAAATTACCACCCCTAAATACTATGCATTATTTTATATACTATTAGAAGGTTCCATTAGTCTAATTTCTAAGAAATTTTATGGTTTATGATTTCAAGTTTTCTATAAAAGTTATGCTCATTTTATTAAAATTGTTCAAATTCAGTAGAATATTTTTGAAATATAAACTATACTAATTTATAAAATATTATGAATCATTTTATATATCATTAGAAAGTTTCAAAAGTCTAGTTTTTAAGAAATTTTACCATACGTAATTTTGAGTTTTTTTTTTATAGAAAGTTATGCTTCTACATACCATTAGAAATCATCCTATTTATCATTGAATCATGATTGAAATATAATTATTACTAATTTCAAAAATTTTATGATTAATTTCATATATCATTAGAAAACTTTACATGTTAAGTTTCTAGAAAATTTTAAGGTTGGTGATTTTCTTTCTATGCTCATTTTATTTTATTTTATGTTTTGTAATTTTAAGTTTTACATAGAAAGTTATAAAGTTATGCTCATTTTATTTGAGATTATTCATGTTAAAAATGTTTTTAAAAAAAAAAAACTTGAGTTAATCAAAAAATCATGATATATTATTTAAAAAATATTTATATATTATTTGTCAAAAAAGTTGAAAGTTGTATTCTTTAAAAAAAAAAAAAAAAAAAAAAAAAGAAGCTCATATCATGTTGTTAAAAAAATATGCATTGATTTGTAAGAACATAAGATATGTTTTTATTTTTCAATAATTAATTAAATATTTTAATTAATTTAAATAATTTAATAATACATAAATAAATTAAATGAGCTCCTCATAAGTTGCTTAGTTTAACTAACATATAAATGAGCTTAATTTGGCTCAATTTATTTAAAAATTAGATGAGTTATAACAGCATTTATTATAGTACTAAAAGTATGGAAAGTTGTACGCTTTTTATGTTAACTCTTTGTTAAAGCAACCATTAGGAATATTAACAATATGGATTAACATTAATATTATTTGTTATAGAGAGTTAGATAAATGTACTAATTATTGAGGTTAACTCAAATGTACTCAACGAGAATATTCAAAGGATATCACACGATTTATTTAAAATGAGTAGCTACTAAAGGTCCATACATCATAAAACAAATGTATGTAATGTACTATTTATTTTGTTCTAAATCGAAATGTTAACGATTTCAATACACAAATAATATGGTACCGTATAACTTGCTAAAAATTAGCTAATTCATCTTAACTTATTTCACATGTATACCTATAATTGTAGCAAACTTTAAACTTGTAATATATATATATATATATATATATATATATATATATATAAAAGGCATTGCCTTTACGCATTAATAATATTATCTACACACGTTCGATTTTCTTTTCCGTGCTATTCAAGATTTTTTTTTTTTTTTTTTACTTACCTGGCTACTAAATATTTTAGCTAAGTTGTGTAAGAGTCATGAATAATGAAAGAAATCATGCAAGCACAAGAACACGCACGTGTGAGATTTCTAAAGACTAAAGAGCGAGTAAAATACCAATTGATAGTGGATACACACATAAGGTAACAAACTGCAAACAGTTGACTGGATTTCATTATTATAATCAACATTTGACCCAGAAAATTAAATTGAACATTTGGTCCAATCAAATACATTGAGCATAAAAACCAAGCTAAACTCTCCACCCATCACTCAAAAGTCAGAAATAATGATGCCCAAAACCGTACGGATATTAATCACAGCCGGAGACGCAAGAGACTTATTCACTTTGGTATTATTCATTATTCATACGGTATATCCTAGAAAAAAAATTGCTTTATTTATTGGATGTATTTTATAAAAAAAATAATTATATTAATATTACATTTATTAAATTAAAATATGTAAGATTTATAAGTGTTGACAATTTTTATAGACAAAACAATTAATTGTAATATAGTAGTTAAGCTTTTTATCAAGTCAATCAATCAAAGTTGAAGAAACTACAAAATTCTTAATATGCATGTATCAAGTAAAAATAAATGTTTCATGCATACATCCTCACACAACTGAGCACACACACTTAGTATGAACTAAAATGAAAAACTGTGCACGTGTCGATCAATCGAGGTGTTAGTTCGATCAATCGAGACATAAATCGATTGAGTATCTGTTGAGTTCAATCTGAAAGCTCCCGGGTTTATTTTTGTGCTAAAAAGATAAATCTAAGATTTGCCTGATCGATCGAGGTCATCGTTGATCGATCGATTGAGTAAGGTTCTCGATCGATCGAGATTGGTTCGATCAATCGAATATAGATCGAACATCGATCAAGTCCTCTCGAGTTAGATTTATGGTGTGCTCAATGCAAGTAGATCGATCGAGACGCATTGTTCGATCGATCAAGGTCTTTTTGATAATTTGTTTCACTTTTCGTGCTTACAAATTTGACCCCATTTATTGTTAAAATAAAATCCTTATATGAGTATAATTATTGTGAAAGCAAAATCTTAGTATGAATATAATTGTTGTGAAAGCTAAATTCTGATATGAGTATAATTGTACTTTATTATTAATTCTCTCTTAGGTAAAATTGGACTATATATAAACAACATTTATTAGAGAAAAAGATACCACACTGAAATAATATTTTCTACATCTAATTGAGTTTTTTTTAAAAGAAAAATCTTCTTCTCTTCATCTATTAATCTTAGGCACTCTCTTGATTTAATTGTTCAAACATATTGTGCTGTTATGTTTGAATAATTCATATGCCTAATTGTTCTTCATGACATTAAACTTTACATGATCGTTCTAAGGTTTGCTAGCTGATTTATTTTTTACATCATATGCTATTGAATCTGCTTGTTAGGGTTTTTCATTATTGAATTTACTCTATGACATACTTTGCACTTGTGTTATTTGTGCTAACGTTTTAGGTACTATTAGTGAAGTGTTCGGTATTTCGTGTGACTCAAAATTATCGAAGTTGACGGGTTCGATTGTTCTTGTGGGACTCAAGTAGATCGGAACGTTAGTCAAGATCCAGATACCTAGCTTGTAAAGATTGTGAAAGAAGCGACGGCTCGTAAGTAAATTACATAAGGGAGATCTATCTGTGAAGGGTAGACTAAGACCTAAGGATGTAATTGAACATTGATTTTCATAGTGGATAGTCAGGTAGTCCGGTGGACCGGAGGTTTTCCTCTTAGGTCATTGTTGTGGCCTAGGTTGTTTTCACCTAAAAATCTTGTGTGTTACTCTTTATTTTTGCATTTTATTTTCACACACGATTGCATGTTTGGCCGTTGTATTTAGGTTAGATAATTAAAATTCGATAAAATTGAAAATAATCGATTCACCCCTATTGGTATATTTGATATGTAACTAAAAACTTTCAATTGATATCAGAGAGGGTCATTAGATAAACTTAGTGTTGCCTAGGACCTTGTTATGGATCATTTGAGAGAGGGTTCTTCTACAACCCGTCCACTCTACTTTGATGGGTCTAATTATTTATATTGGAAAGCTTGTATGAGAGCCTTTTTACGCTCCTTAGATGAAAGTGTATGAAATGCTGTGCTTTATGGTTGGGAGTCACTTACGGTTACCAAGGATAAAGTAGTCATACTTAAGCCTAAGATTGAATGGACTATTGAAGATAAAATAGTAGTTGTTGGAATCAAAAGGGAATTAATGCCATATTTAGTGTTATGTCGCTGGATGAATTTCGATGCATTTTTTATGTTGAAACTATTAAGACTACTTGGGACACTCTAGTAGTTGTCCATGAGGGCACGTCCCAAGTTAAACGAACTAAACTCCGCATGCTAGCTACTAAGTTTGAAAATCTTAGAATGGAGGAGGATGAAATGTTTTCTAAATTTTATGCTGAATTATGTTATATTGCTAACTCTTCTTCAAATCTTGGAGATAAAATTGATGAACGCAGGTTAGTTCGAAAAGACTTATGCTCACTACCAGAACGCTTTCAAGCAAAGGTCACCGCCATAGAAGAAAGCAAAGACATTGACACCATCAAGATTGAAGAACTTGTTGGTTCAATTCAAACATTTGAGATGAATCTTCGAACACCCAAAAAGAACACAGATGTTGCTTTCAAAACCACCAGCACTGATGATGGTGATAGTGATGATGTCATGAAAGATGAAGATCTACTCATCCTTGCTAGAAAACTCAAGAAAAATGTTCAACAGAAAGGATCTACAAATTAAAGAAAAATCAAGCCATACAAGAGATCGTAAGGGAAGAGAACTCATGTTAATGAGTTCAGAAGGTAAGAAAACTAAACCCAATGGACCTAAATATTTTGAATGCAATGGTTTCGATCACTATGCAGCTGAGTGTGCCAACAAGAAGAAAGCAAGGAAGGCTTTCAATGCTACCCTTAGTGACTCAGAAAGTGATCAGGACCAAGCTAGTGGTTCAGATGATAGTAACACTAACTACTTAGCTTTTACTGTAACTGTTGATGGATATTCCAGTGAATCTGACCTTGGCTCAGATGATGAGGGAAGTAAATCTATTCTTTCTAAATTTAATGTGAACAGTTTTGAGGAACTTTTTATAGACCAAATTGGTTGTAAGAAAGAAAAAGATAGACTACTCATAATTGTAACCAATCTAAATGATCAGATCAAGGCACATCAGACTAATTTTTCCACTATAGAAAAAGTAAAACTTAAGTTGACTGAACATATTAATATGTTGAAATCTAGTCTTGCAAGAATTGAACAAGAAAATAAGAAGCTTGAGCAGAAACTTGATCAATCAAAGGAAACAGTTAAGAGATTAACCATTGGTGCTGAACGACTAAATAAAATGTTGAGCATTGGTAAGTCATATGGTGATACACGTGGTCTTGAATTCTTAGATGAAAGTTGTATACCTCTGACCTCAAAAACTACATTTGTAAGGCTTTCTAACTTTACTCCTACATATACTAATTGTGCACAAATACCCACTATAACTGCAGTAGCTAAAACTGTTAAGTTTATGCCCATTTGTCATCATTGTAGTAAAAAAGGTCATATTTGACCTAAGTGTAGATTTTTTATGAATTAACTTCAATCTAATAATTAACTTCATGCTTATAGTAATAAAGCTCATAATTATCATCCTACCATGCATGTGACGTCTTCATTTAGGATGAATTTTAATAGGAAAGCTGAGTCTAAGAATATGCTTACAAAATATAAGGCAATTAAATCTCAACCCAAAGATATAGAGAAGTCAAAATTCGTGAAAATTTGGGTTATAAAAGATTGCATGTTTCCTGTCACCTGACCATTATTGTTCGTCCACCTAGGTACTTTTATTTGAGTGCTTGAATGACCCTAGGTGAGTAATTTTGTAGGTTTCTTTTCTTTCTGTTCCTAGAACTTTTTTTATTGCTAAGATTATTTAAAAAAAAAAATAGCCTACAAGATAATGGACTCATATAATAGTTACATATATACAACATTTCTTTAGTAGCTTGTCTTATTTTGATTCTCATTGTATAGATGACCCTACAATTCAAAGTTCTGCATACACATACATTATTTACATGTGATAACACTATTGATTGAGCTTATTCACACACTCACTGAACACTTATGTATGTCATGATTGAAATTTATAATTAATTTTAAAAGACTCTAAGACTTGAGCTAGTCTTAATTGCAAAAATGTGTTGAGTTCTATTTCTTATCTTTTAAAATATTCTATCTTAGGGAGACAACTAGTATTGAGTGGGCTACCTATTGTGATATATGCAACTACCGTAGTGAGCGGAGAGGGCTACCTTATAACTAGTGTGAAAGTTATCATATTAGGTTTATGGCTAGTGCATGTTACAAAAAAAAATTAGTAAATAAAATAAAAATAAAAATTTAATTAATAAATTTTATTTAGCATGTACAAAAAGAAAGAGCAAAAATGTTTAAAAAAAATTAAAATTTTCCTTTTAGTAGACATATTTTATCTTATAAGATTGAAAATTTAATTGCAATTTAGTATGATAGGTGACATTATTTTCTTTTAGGTCTCTTATAATTGGTCATAAATGAATTAATTGAAACACTAGTAAAGTTCACACTGTATACCATTCTAAGTGTATGTCAATATGCCGTTATATGTGTTAGTGTGTTTGTGTGACTTATTTACTTTACTTGCTATACAATGAACAAAATTTAAGCAAAAATATTTTTTTCAATTGGTTGTATGCTTATTCGTTTTAAATGGGTTTATTTTTTTGTGTAGTCATTAAAAAAATTAATTTGTTTTAGTTTTTCTTTGATTACCACTTGTTATTTATGTCATATCAAAGTTGAAAAAATTACAAAACTCTCAATATGCATGTATCAGGTAAAAATATGTATTTCATGCATACATCCTCACACAACTGAGCACGCACACTTAGTATGACCTAAAATAAAAAATTGTGCACGTGCCGATCGAACGAGGTGTTAGTTCGATCGATCGAGACATAGATTGATTGAGTATCGGTCGGGTTCAATTTGGAGGCTCCTAGGTTGATTTTTGTGCTAACTAGATAGATCTAAGATTTGCCTGATCGATCGAGGTCATCGTTGATCGATCGATTGAGTGACGTTCTCGATCTATCGAAATTGATTCGATCGATCAAACATCGATCAAGTCCTCTCGTGTTGGATTTTTGGTGCGCTCAACGCAAGTAGATCGATCGAGTAAAGGTTCTCGATCAATCGACTATGGTTAGATCGATCGAGGTATTTTTGATAATTTGTTTCACCTTTTGTGTTACTAATTTGACCCCATTTATTGTGAAAGTAGAATCCTTGTATGAGTATAATTGTTTTGAAAGCAAAATTCTGGTATGAGTAGAATTGTTATGAAAGCTAAATCCTTATATGAGTAGAATTGTACTTTATTATTAATTCTCTCTTAGGTCAAATTGGACTCTATATAAACAACCTTTGTTAAAGAAAAAGATATCACACTGAAATAATATTCTCTATATCTGATTGAGTTTTTTTAAAAGAAAAATCTTCTTCTCTTCAGCTATTAATCTTAGGCACTCTCTTGATTTAATTGTTCAAACATATTGTGTGGTTATATTTAAATAATTCATATGTCTAATTGTTCTTCATGATATTGAACTTTATATGATCGTTCTAGGATTTTCTAGCTGATTTATTTTTTACATCGTATGCTATTGAATCTACTAGTTAGGATTTTTCATTATTGAATCAGCTTTAGGACATACTTTGCACTTATGTTATTTGTGCTAACGTTTTAGGTACTATTAGTGATGTGTTCGGTATTTCGTGTGACTCAAAATTACCGAAGTTTATGGGTTCGATTGATCTTGTAAAACTTAAGTAGATCGAAACGTTGGTTCGGATCCAGACACCTAGCTTGTGGAGACTGTGAAAGGAGCAACGGCTCGTAAGTAAATTACATCAAGGGATCTATCTGTGAAGGGTAGTTAAAAACCTGAGGTTGTAATTGAACATTGATTTTCATAGTGGATAGTTAGGTGGTCTGGTGGGCCGATGGTTTTCTTCTTAGGTCATTGTTGTGGCCTAGGTTGTTTCCACCAAAAAATTTTGTACGTTACTCTTTATTTTCGCATTTTAGTTTTACATGCGATTGCATGTCTGACCGTTGTGTTTAGGTTACATAATTAAAATTCGATAAAATTGAAAATAACCTATTCACCCCCCTTTAGGTATATTTGATATGTAACTAAAAACTTTCAGAATATTTTATTGATATTTAATTCAAAAATAATAAATAAATTTTCCATTCAGTTATAACACAAACTTATTGAGAAAAACAAATACAAAAATTACAGTTCTAATTTAAAGCTTTCTAACTCAAATAAGATTTTCTTCAAGATAGAACCATAATAAAAAAAAGGCAGGAAAATACCGAATAAAAATCATAAAGTACTAACGCATATTAGCAAATACAATATCATTGATTTACCTAAAAAAACGCATACTTACAACACCCAGGAGCAGAAAATGAGTGGGAAAGGGGGGTAGACCGAAAGAGAATGACAAAGAATACTTGTATTGAGAGAGAAGTCCTCCTCTTTAGAAGTGGATTTGGATTCTCTCATATGCTAGTGCGGCCCTTGGCTTGTAATCCTAGCCATGAATCTAAAGGCATCCAAGATGCCACATCATTATTAAAATAATTAAAATGGAATATGTGAAGAATTGTTTAACTAATTTTATTTTAAATTTTTAAAAAATACATATACACATGTGAAAAATATATGTATATTGGGCCCGTTTCGGAAGAAAATGATTTTAATAAATAGTATGAACAAATCTAGGGGTGGCAATCGTGTCGTGTTAGTCGTGTCTGTGTTGTGTTCATTTCATATTATTCATGTCGGTACTGAGTTCTATTCGTGTTATTCATGTCGAATTTTCGTATTAGTTGACACATGAAAATATTTATTCAACTTTTTTTCGTATTGTCTATTTATAATTATAAGAAATAATAAAACCTTTAAGAACATGAAAAAATTATTGATCAATTCTTACTAAAAAAAATTTGTGTCATGTCGTGTTCGATTCATGTTATAGAGTCGTGTTAAAAATTTTCATCCTTAAACAAATCATATCAACCATTGAATTACTTTATTTAAAGGTATAGATGTTAATATATTTAAAAATTAAAATTTATAAAAGATTTCTAAAAAAATATTAAGTTAAGATAAATTAATATATACACCATTAAATTTAAATATTTTAATGAATAAAATAATTTATCTATACAATTTTCATACTAGTTGCAATGATACTCACGGAAGAGACATGAATATCATAGTGATAGCTTGCAATGACTCTTAAAAGATTTGATTAATATTTATTGCTAATCACGTATTTCTAATTTTGCGAATAAAGTCGGCACATAATAGAGACATTAAATATTGTTTTGTATGCTTTTGAGTTTTTATTTTTTTGTTGTTGTTGTGCTAAAGTAATAATTTTAAATGTATGTACCATTGAAATTGATTTTAATTATGATTAATTTTCATAGCCCTTGTAGTTATTGAAAACTGCAAATTGATTTATGGAACTATAATGTATGATTATTGTAATTTAAATTTATTACTACTATTTATAGATTAAAATAGTGGATATTGATTAATCAAGTTTGACATTGAGATGTCAAAAGTTTCATAAATTATTTTTCTAAAAGAATTTACAATTGACAAATTGTATGAATTTGTAATTGATGAGTTATGGTATTTTGAAATTGATGTATTACTTGATTTCGTTTCACAGAATAAGTGAATTCGTATTTGTGAAATATGAAATTTTGCATATGACAAAATTGCTTAATTTCGAGTTTTGAAATAAGTAAATTTTATATTTGTAGTATTAGTAAATCTTTGTATTCACTAGAGTTGAGTATTTTGTATTTACAAAATAGCAAATTTTTATTTGCTAATTTTTAGTTTGAAAAATAAGTAAATTTTGCTAATTTTGGAAATGAGTGATTTTCAAAATTACAAATTCACATAAATGTAAATTTTTTAATTGCAAAATAAATAATTATAAATTTACAAATTTTGAATTACTTAATTTTGTAACCTATGAGTTCCTAGAATACATATTAAAATTTTGTTTCAAGAAAGTTAATTTTTCTAGAAGTCTAGAATTATTTCTTAATTTTAAAATTAATTTTGTTTCTTTTTTGAAAATATTGCATCTATCAAATTTATAAGTTGTTTATGAGATAATATCGAATTTGATAAGAAGAATAATTCATAATAAAGATATAGCTGTGAGACAAGTAATTGTCTTTATAGTGTCAAATTTGAGGTATATAAACAAACTATATGGTTTCGACATAGTCTGCTGTAGTTCAATTTGTGAATTATAATAAGAAATTTGAGAAGTTCGGTAGGTTTTAAAAGGTGGCGTCAAAAGATGTTCTATTTGACTACTTGAAAATCTAGCAAGATTATGAAATTAAGATGGTTATGTCATATTATGTCTATACATTGATGATATTCATATTGTGGGTAGTGTTTATCAGATCTATCAAGGATGTTGAATTTTAAGTATGAGAGATATGAAACCAACTAATGTAATATTGGGACAAAGATATCAAGGATACATAATGGTCTCATTCTAAGTATGTATCATTATGATGATAAGATGCTTGAGAAATTCAATAATAGTGATTCTGAAATTGTCAGAACACAGACATTTATTAATCTACATCTGTCAAAGAATAAATGTGAGAATGAGTCTCAACTGAAATATTTTAGAGTGATAAGAAGTCTTATGTACTTAATGAGTTGTACAAGATTGAATATAGCTTACGTTATAAGTAAACTAAGTAGATATACCAGCAATTCAGGATCTAATCACTAAAAAGTATTACAATACTGCTTAGATACTTAAGATAAATACGTAGCTATGGACTGCACTACTCAAAATATCCAGTTGTATTAGAAATATACAGTGATGCAAACTGAATATTTGATATTAAAGACTCTAAGTTTAAAAGTATATATGTGTTCACACTAGGTAATGCAGGTGTATCATGAAAGTCTACTAAAATAAACAAGCATAGCTAGATCTACAATAAAATCTGAATTCATCATTTTGATAAATGTGACAAAGAGGTTGAATGACTACACAATTTCTTAAAGGATATTCCTTAGTGGGCGAAGCTTGTGCTTGCAATTTTCATACATTGTGATTGACTATTAGCAAGGAATATAGCAAAATGTATAATGATAAGTCTCAATATATAGGTCGTAGACATAATGCCATTAGATAACTACTCTCAATTAGAGTTATCTCTCTTGGCTATGTGAAGTCAAAGGATAACAAAGTGGATTAATCCGTTAACCAAGAGGTTAAGTAGAAAGTTAGTTGAGACATCATCAAAGAAAATGGGACTAAAGCCCATGAATTGAAAATGCTTTGCAAAGGAAACCCAACTTAGTTGACTAAAGATCTCAAGATCGAGGTTCAAAGGGACAACCTATTTGTAAAGATTTAATGAGATAACTATGGGAGTTTTACCCTCAAGTTCATTTCTATACTGAAAATAGTGATACCCATACGTAAAGGTTAAGGTAATGCTTTTAATGATTCTTACAAAGAGAATATCGAGCGGGTTACTCTTATAGATAAGAGATCATATATGTGTGAGAGAAGTGAGGCTGCTTTGAAAGGGAATTATCATGCTCAGTTCTTGAGAAACTCTTGCAAAACCAAGCTTATGTTCATGGTTAAAATGAATATAACAGTGAGAACTAGATTGTATAAAAAATAATTCATGTGTGAAGTATGTCATCATTTATATAAATGATAAAATAGTTCAAGGACATTGCGTTTACTGTCAACCAGTAAAGTAAACATATTATCACAAGAGAATGTTCAAAGGGTAACACCTACCTATCCTACGTAGGTCTCAAACCGTTAAACTCTATCACTGCGTGTCAAATTGATTTGGGTCAATTTTCTTTTGAGAAAACTCCATCAACTTTCATTCATGTGAGGGATTGTTGAAAAAATGAGATTCTTAACCCATGATTAAATTCCAATTTAAGGCATCATTTTGAGTGAGACTCACTTAGTATAAGTGAGTGATGGTGATTGATTTGGGTTCTATTTCTGTGAGATCTTCAAAATCGTATATTTACATGCTCAAAATAATGTTTGGATGAATAAAAAATTGAATCTCAAAGTTCATTCATTGTGAAAAACAAATGTAGTATTTTTTGTTTGTTCTACATAGAAAAACCAACAACACATGGAATACTTTATATATCATTTGCTTTCCTATGTAAGGTAAGCTTGTGTAGCTAAAAGTCTCTCTACGTGTGCGCACATAGGGTGCAAATCCTCGAATGTTTGGCCTAAAAATTTGAAACTCCAATTCTGACCAGTACATCCTGTAGATAAGAATGTCGTCTAATTTTGATGGGTCCTGCGCGGTCCATTTTTTGCTATATGTAATTTTTATTTTCCTTTTCAAAATAAAAACAACTATTGAATTTTTTTGTAACTGTTGGAGAATTGTTTCAGTTGTTATAAGTGAATTATTTTCAACAATTTATGGCAATTGATTGCAATAGTTTTGGTTTCCAATAGCCGCATTTTGAATTCTATAAAATTGGTTCTAAGCTCAGTGAAAGAACACAGCACAAAATATTGTTCTCTCTCAACTTTTTTCTGCAGCAAATATTTGTAATTTAGAGCTAGGTTTAGTATGATAAAGAACGGGTACAATTTAGTTTCTCATAACAGTTTAAATTGGTATTCTTAAACTGTTCTTGATTGCTGTATCTTAGGAGATATTTTTTTTCTAATCTCAAACACCCATGTGTAATGAAAAAAATCTTAAAGACACCGTATTACACGAGCATCGATCCCCCTTTATTTTCTTATTTCTTAATTTTCAATGTTGCAATTTACAAATTTTATATTTTGTGTAATTTTGATTCACTTTTATAATTTAAAAATTGTAAGTTATTATTTGTCCAATACTTATTTCCTATATATGTATCCATCATGCACATGTTAATAAAGTGTCGTCACCTTAGTTTTACAAAAGATTCCATGCACATCTGCTAACTTTATGAATCACTAATAAATTAATGCCATGTGCATTGACCCTCTTACTTGAATTTTCTCAAATATTATGTATTAGTGACACGTATAATAACACATCAAGAATTTATAGCAGGATACATTTACAATTTGGGTCTTATCATGCCATATCACTCATGGTACAATTTTTCAAAAGCTAAAGGGTTTCGTGGGTTCCTAAACTATGCCTTTTTTGATAGAAAGATCACGAAACTAAAAAAACCTAACAATTTGGTCCCAATCTATTATATTTTAACAAATGAGTCTAATTTAGAACTTAAAACCCCAAATGTGTTAATTTTTTGGATGTATAATTAACAGTAAATTTAGGACATAAATGTAATAAATAATAACAAACTTGAGTATTAAAGTGTAATAAACGGAACTTAAGTATGACATTGAATAACTTTTAGGACTAAAATTTTATTTTTTTATTTGGGAGCTTTTTTATCAAATGATGCTTAGTTACAATGTAGCATTCCACCTTTTTTCAAATTAAGAATACAATAATAAGGGAAAAACTTATATAATGCATATATTAAAAATTTGAAATGTACGTAAAAACATAACTAGAGGTGTCAAAAAGGACGGGCCGGCCCGTGCCCGGGAAGGCCCAGCCTGTCAAATTAGCGTGCCTTGTCGGCACTTGGCCCGTTAGTTAGCGTGCCTTACTGGCCTTTGGCCCTTATATGGGCCGTGCCGTGCCTCCATTATTGGCCCGTGGGCCTTGACGTGTCGTGCCATGCTCGGCCCGTTGGGCTGTGCTTAATGGGTCGGCACGGGTCATGACTATTTTATTTCATTTTTATTATATATTTATTTAATTATTTAGTTAAAAATTATTATAATGCTTTAAAAAATTAAAAGTGAGAGTCGAACTCTCAACCTCTCATTTAATAAATTGTTAAAAATTCATTAGATTATGTCCAATTTTATTTAAATGTAAAAAAAAAACTATTTATTTATTGGTATTTTTTTAAAATTAATTTTTAAAATAACAAGGCTTCGCATGTTGTGCCGTGCCGGCCAGTTAAGAGCTGTGGGCCATGAACAGGGCTGTGGACCATGGGCCGTGTCGCGCTACTTCTTTTAACTAAAGTGTTGTATTGAATATTTGGTGGGCCGTGCCATATCCGCTCGCTTAACACCCCTAAACATAATAATAGCTATTATTCTAAAAAGAATACATACATTATAAATTATGGGCCAGTTGAAGTAGTATAAATTTTTTATATTATTTTTGTTGCATAAGTGTGTAATATATATATATATATATATATATATATATATATATATATATATATTATATATATATATATATATATATATATATATATATGAGAAATAAAATTATTTAAAAAATAAATTTTTATTTATTTATTTATTTATAATTTATTAGTATTATATACAATAATATATTAAAAATAGTATAAATAATTTGAAGGAAGTCGTACGGGGATACAAATTAGTTTTCACAACACGATTGGTTGGGCACTCGCTACTAGATTAATATTGTTTAGTAGTTTTAATGTGGAATTTATGAGGTAAATAGCCTTGCTTGTACGATATGCTAAGCTTTTTTCTATTAAAAAATGTTTACTTAACATAGTAGTAATGGTTTGTTCAGAAAATATGTTTATCTAAGATAAACATATACTCAACGAAAATAAAACAGCGTAGCCTTGACGGAGAGAACAAAGTTTACTTGGCTCTTCATGAAAATGTGTACGTACCAATCACTACAAAGAAATCATTGATTAGATAATTTATCTGTCAATTTTGGTTTTTATTATTTTATATTTTGCTGAAAAATGTGAACAATTCTATTTTTTATTTATTTTTAACATGTCAATTCCAAGTTGGCGTAAACGCTTTTACAGTGGCGGTTTGACTGTTGTTCAGGAGGGCAGTTCGTGCCGCTTGAGTTAATTTAAATTGTTTTGAATTAGTACATTTTAAATTCATTTAATATTTGTTCAAACAAAATTTAATTTAAATTAATAAAAACAAGTTAAAATTTAAAATAAATATAAATAAATTTATTTAAATTAATTTAAATGATCAATACATGCTGTTTGATACATATATTTATAAAAAATAAAGATTTTAATTGACTTAGAATATCACACATAAACACAACTTTAATTATTATATAATAGATAATTATCATGATAATAAACTTGTTGAAAAGATAATAGTATAATATAGACTTATAAAATATTTAAAATTTTATTACAAAAATTAATATGTAATATGTTTAAAGATAAAAATTTCATAATATTAATTCAAATTAAATATGAGTTCATTTTTTTTAGTTTAAAGATATGGATACAAATAAATGCTAAAAATATTAATATCAAATAATGTAACATAATAATGTGGCAAAATAAATAAATAATTATTATTTATTCCTTATTAATTTTCTTAAAAGAAAAAAAAATGACTAATATATTATAAAATAGAAAGACTAAAATATATTAAAAACTATTTTTATTTTAATTTAAACACAACGTTTTTTTTATTTTATTTTATCTTTTTATTTAAAATAATAAAATTATATTTCATTTCAAGCTAACAGGTTATCTTAACTTAGTTCAATTTTTTTTAAGTTATTTGAATTGATCTAAAATTGATACAAATTTAATTTAATTTGTAATCTATTCGAGTTCTTCAAATCATATTCTATTTGATCAATTAAATTATTTCTTCAATACATATTTTAATTTTAATTTAAGTACAATATTTTCTCTTCTTTTATCTTTTTATTTAAAATAATGAAATTAAATTTCATTTCATTTCAAGCTAATGAAATGATTTTAACTTAATTCAATTTTTTTAAAATGAAATAACTTTAACTTAGTTCAATTTTTTTTTTAAATTATTTAAGTTGGTCTAAAATTAACATAAATTTAATTTAACTTATAATCGATTGGAGTTATTTAATTTATATTCAATTTCATCGATTATATTATGGGACAAACTATCACCTATTTTATTTACTTGGCTTCATCCCTCCGCAACGTTCTTTTTCATAAAGTTTTATACGAACATGATACTAATTGTACTAGACATCATAAAACTTTGGAGTAAATTAATTTTTGGAGTTATTACGTATAAAAGAAGCAAACTTTTTATATTAATGTGAACAGGGAAAAAAGAACTTGATCGTGAATGACAATCTAATCCGTGTCACTAAACTATTAAAGTAGCACTGGTTAAAACACATGTAACTTCAGGGCGGACCTAGGATATTTTGTGTGGATGGACTGAACTACTTAACTATTATGTAAGGGTCTTGTTTTTTTTTTTTTATATATGTTATTTTGATATTAGATAAATTTATCTTATTTTAAATTTTGAATTTTAAATAAAATAATATTAATATTTAAACTAAATCAATTAAAAGAGGAGATGATATATAATTTTATTTTAGTATAAGAAGGGAACATGATCCATTATCTAATACTTTGAGTAAATTTGACCTCTTTTTTTTTTTTTTTACATGATATTTATTTGATTCTCTTACATTTTAATTTAGTTAACTTGATCCAAAGTTTTAAAATAATTAATAAATTTAATTTTTTTTATTGAAAATAAAACTATTATTAGTTTTTGGAAGATAGAACTATTATTACATATAACCACACTAACAAGAATTATCGCTATTTTTGTTTTGATACCGAGCAGGGATGGATTAGAGAACGCTAGAAAACTAGAGCCCAACGACAGAGCACGGAAGACACTTGTGTCCGACCGTTCTTTAAAAACAACTCTAGCACACTAAAAGTTCGAACCCGCACTCTGCCGTATGAGTACAGAGATCTAATACCTTAATCTAGATATTCAAACTACTGAACTATTGTCTAATTAGTATTAATAAATTTGATTTAAAATTACCAAACTTATAACATCTTTCACATAATTGTTGGTCATGTTCACACATATCTTAATCAATTTGATCGTGATTAGAATCTTGATAGCAAATTTTGTAGCCGAAGTTAATTATTTAATTTTGTACAAAATTACTAATATATTATGAGAATAAGAAATTAAATTGATCATATACTCTTTAACTTAATATTATTTAATATTTCTTATTAGCTATCATATTCATAGGGCACCTGTCTATTATTATTCTCTGTTAAAAAAAAAATATGATAAGTTTTCGTGAATATTATTTCAAATTTCAATAATAGAATAATTTAAAAAGCATATTTAGATATTTAGTTTTAAAAATAATATTTAGATAATATAATAAAGAAGGAAAATTCATAAATATACTTATAATTTCTTTAAAAAAAAAAAATCAAAGACCAAATTAAATTTCATTAATTTTATAGTGGAATTTTTTATCTTCAAAAAGAGCATGGATATACTCTGTTTTAAAAACAAGTTGAACGCAAAAAATAAAGATTTGTTATGTTAGAATCTAGATGAATCATTGTTCCTATTATCATTTTTTTGGGTAACCAAAATTGAACCGAGCCAATCTTACTCAGTTTTAATTCAAGCTATATTATTTAGAGCTAATAATCAAAATTTGACTAAATTATGTGCAGTAAAGTTTAATCTTTGCAGAAAATAATTACATGAAAATGAACCAGAATGAGAAATTAAAATTTTGATGTCCTCAATAATGTGTCTCTCCTTGCCAGTAAAGTAGAATTAGCATTAACCAGCTGTATTGCCTGCAGATATTCTAATTCTAAAATAAAATTCAATTTCCAAATTGAAGTGTAGTCTAAACCAAATGGCCTAAAGTTATGCGGCTGTAACGGAGAAAATTTTGTATATAATTATTGTATATATTATATAATAAAATGTATAAATTTTGATCATTAATTTTAAAAAAATAAAAATTAATATTAAATACGTAAATATTATTATCGATTCAAATTTATTAAAAACATATATTCTATTATATAGAAGAATTTTTTCGCTACAGGTGTCATCCACGCTGCTATTCTCATTGTCAAATACCCCAACTCCTCCGACATCATTTAATTCACTCAGCCCCTGCCATACGCTCTCAACTATATTTATCCTTTTGAATTGCCCATAGAACTCATGTAAATTGGAGCACTTTGGTATGTTCAATTAGGATGTCATAAAAATAAACATATATTATTTTAAAATTAAAATTTAATAAGATATATTATACAATTAATTTTTTTTTAAAGTTAAATCTCCCTAAATAATATTTAATGTTTTTTAGTAAAAAAAAAATTTACTTTTTTAAATGTAAATTGAAAAACTTAGAAAGGAAATAAGGCGTGAAGCCAAAGAAATGTAATATTCCTATTCAGAAGTAAATATCCTAGAAGTACACAAACACCCGCTGACAAAAAACAGAGAAAATAGCCGAACAAACAAAAACATCCACAGACACACCATTATAGCCACAGAGACATAGAGTCGAAATAGAAGCGAGCAAGGCCCTAACTTTGCAAAGCAATGTTCGGTGGTAAAAGCATGGGCGGTGGAAATATGCTAAGATCAGTTGGTAGGGCAGTAACAAGGACTAACGTTACCGGTGGTGGGGTTCTTCAAGAACCCCTATCTTCTGCTGCTACTTCTAATGCTGCTTCTGCTCCCACTTCGACGCAAATCCACAAATCCACTTCATCCAACAATCTCACTCTCTCTTCATCATCTTCTTCACCCTTTACTTCACATAATATCCCTAACCCTAAATCCCCAACATCTTGTAAATCAATCAGGCCTTATTGGTCCAACGCTGATGACTTTGATTGGGTGTCTGTGGATGGGAATGACGATGAATGGTCGTTTGGGCCTGTTCCTTCCCTAGACGAAGTTCAAAGCGCGGTCTCTGCTCTTCAACAGTAAGAAATTTTTTCCCTTTTATTTTCAGATGAGTTTTTCTTATTGTTAGTTTCTGGCTTTCTACTTTCTGGGTTCTGTTAAATTTTGTAGAAATTATTGGATGAATAGAAGAAATGGTAATTATATTTATTTTTTATTACTGTGAGTGTGTGAATAGTTAAAGAAAACTAGGAAAATTATATAAAATAATAACAAAAAATTTGTAAAACAAAAATAGTATCTATTATCATCAAAGGGATCCATTCAACATTAAATAGGTGTAGGATTGTAATTTAAACTGCGTCTAAAATGTGAAATTTGTAGGTTGTAAATTATTTTTAAGCAAAAATATATGGGCTGGGATAAAGGTTTTATTTTTTAGTTATGGTTATGTTGACTTAGTTTTAATTCAAAATATTAACCAATAAAGAGGAATAATTATTTTCATCTATATACTTAATTTATTCTACATATTTTTTCAATACTTAACAATCTCTCCAACGAAAACGCATTTACTCTTGAGGACTTGCCATTTAGCTATATGATACAAATGAATATTTATGCTCCATCAAGTTAATACACGTGATAAGAAAAGGCAAAAAGACTCATACCAACTTAATCAAACTTCAAGGGTATAAATGAGTCTAAATCAAACTTTGAGAGTTTAAATGAGTTTAGAATAGTATTGTGGATTTCCATCAAGTTAGAATTGTCAAATATGTGGGTCATGTCGGGTTCCGGTTGACCCGTTTACGGCTTGACCTATGTAAGCTTGATCCTGATTCAATCTATTTATTAAACAGGTCAGAAAGTGTAACCATAACCCAACTTATTTAATAAATAAGTTGACTCATTTAATCTGTTTAAATATAATAAATAATATATATTATATTTTATAATTCAAAAAAATCAGAGATATTATATCGAGCATCAACATATATTTATGTAACCTATTAGCATAATAAATTATAATTAAACTCCAAAAATTAAATTAATTTAAGCATTATTTTAACAAAAAAGTAAAAATATTAACTAATATAAAATAAAAATAATATCAATAATTATAAATATTGTGATACATCAAAGCCAATATATTAAAGTCTCAAATAGTAACAAAAAATTCTAACAAAAATATAAATAAATATAATAAATTATTTGTAAGTAAAAACTTGTTTTAAGTCAAATAAATAATCAATAATAAAAAAATACAAAATTAAACTAAATAACATATTATTATAAATTGATAAAAACAAGAAAATAAAATATGAAATGAATTTAAACATCATCTCAATAATATTTCAAAGTATAAACCTACAAAATAATTAAATAAGAAATAATTACCTACATATCCTAATAATTTTAATTATTTACTTATACAGGTTATTGGTTACTTGATTAACCCATTAAGACCTGATTTTTTAATGGGTTAAATGGGTCGACCTGTTTACGACCCAACTCATGTAAGCTAACCCGGACCTGACTATTTCGTGGGTGAGTTCGTGTCGAGTTCGCAGGTCGTGTCAAAAATTGTTGGCTCTAATTGCAATCCATTAGGGTTCCACCATTCGTTGAAACTTGGGTCACGTGCGCAACTTACATTGGTCCACTTTTCTTAGAGAATCCACCTTGTGAGTGCCCACGCAATGCAAATTAGGCATGGTATTTCAACCCAAAAGATTTATATATTAAGAAGAATAACTTATCCCAACTCTATAACTAATTTTTTCTTCATATTTTTTTTCAGTGTGAGATTTGTTCACACCAAACATGTTACAAGTTAAGGTTTGTTATAAATGTTGTTTTTTCAAAACTTATTAATACACTTTTGTTTTTGTAGAGAAGGAATATAGAGTTTTTTAATTTTTCTTATTTTCTTAATAATTTTTTATTTTACCGTTAAAAATGGGTTTGGTACTCAAAAAATCCTTTACTTTAAAGGTACACTTTAGTATTGTTTCTTTTAAGTGGTACACCCTAGGTCTCCTAACTTTTCAAAAGGTACAATAAATTCAATTTCTCAAAAAAAATTTCAATTTTTTAGCACATAGTTCTCATGTAACTTTTTAAAGAATTTTGAAATTTCAAATTTTCTTTTGTCCAAAAAAATTTAAAATAAATAAATTTTGTTAAAAAAAAAATTATATTTTTTTGTCATTTTTTTATCAATTTTTTTTATAATTATTTTAGTAAACAAATTAAAATTTCAAAATTATCCCTTTAAAAAGTCATATGAGAATCATGTGCTAAAAAATTTATAATTTTTTTGAAAAATTGAATTTAAGTGTATCTTTAGAAAAGCTAAAGGACCTAGGTATACCACTTAAAAAAAGTGACTAAAGTGTACATTTTAAAAAGATAAGAGACTAGTGGAGTACTAAATCTTAAAAAAATCTCAACTTTTTAAAAGTTGGACTTGATTGACATTTTTTTAAATTACAGGACTAAACTAAATTAGCTTGCTTTAAAAGTTATAGATCAATATGTCACTTACTTAAAGTTATCTGGTCATTTCAACCCCAATTCAAAGAAGAATAATAAAAATTTTAAAATGACCAAATTACCCTTCATATTTTGTTATTTGACATGCATGTGATTAGTTCTTGGCCAAAAAGGTACCAATTTAAGAACTTTGGTACTTTTAAGGTACTACTTGAGAACTTATGTAATAATGGGTACTAAAAGATGAACATGGGTATCATGAAGATGCCAACCCCTTCTAATTTAACCATGGTGGTTGTATTAATTTAATAGTTATGAAAGAGGCATAACGCAGCTGAATCATAGGTTGGCAGCAATAGCATTGCATGTTAATGATGGTAATTAGCTGAAGCATAAGATGATTGTTCTTTATCTTTGAAAGAGTTTGCAAGGCAAACCCATCTTGCCTAGTCATATATGACAGTGATCTTTAGAGGTCATGAAGCTAATTCGTTGTATCTTTAGAAGATGCATCAGCAACGAGCCTTCTATATTTATATAGTCCTGCTTTATAGAAATTTCCTCTGCACTTAGTCTAATGCCCTGCTTTCTTGGTACTGTTTCTCTTTATAGGTTTAATGCTGCTTACCCGCAGATTGTAAAGGATAAATATGTTTCTGAACTGGACAAAGCTGATGCAGAACTAATTACAAGCCCTAATGGCTTGATGCACAGAGTTTCTTCAGTTGGATCGGAGTCAGACTGGATAGAGCCATCTGTTCATCTTTGTAATTCAAGGTCCATTGGGATTGACACAGTTTATGATGCTTTCCATATGTTGCAAAACGACCAAGTGATAAAGGTGAGATTTATTATTTGGTGTCTGAAATTTTGGGAAAAAAGATCTGATCTGAATTTCCTTACTTTCTGAAATTTCTTAATGATATGGAAGATATCTAAAGATGATTGAGATACTTGAATTTTTGCTTTCAAATGACCATGAGTGATTAATTTGGGCTACAAGCTGATTATTTTATTGGGTAAAGAGCGCTAGGGGTCATGTAGCATACAAGTGAGACGCACAAATCTTGTAGTTTTTTAGTAGACTACATAGGTCCTGTTACTTTAATAAAATTATTGTCAATTTTGACCATTGGTTGAGAAATCAAGTCAGATTTTGTCATGTGCTGATTATATAAACAAATTTGTAAGATTAATAGAATGATGTAGAATATGTTTAGCAGATATCTGAAAACAGTTATTTTGTTTTTCTAAAATGAAAGATGACGGACTGCTTATCAATAGTGTATAACTTTGGCTCCCTAGTGTACTTTAAATGACGAGTGTGATTTAAATGCCTGTACAAGTCAATTGTGATGTGTGGGAATTTTACTCAAAAAGTAATGTCACTAGAATTGAAAGTGCATTTCTGATACATTAATTAATCTATCTACGCAGAGCATTGCTGAGAATTGTTATAACGTCACAGTTTTTTTGAGTTTTTTCCTTATTCTCTCTCTCTCTCTCCATCATGAATGTGTTAATCTTTGCATTTAATATGTTTCTTCTGTAGAGAATGGTTGTTTCATTGTCATCAGATAAATCAGTTTGGGATGCTGTTCTGAACAATGAGGCGGTGAAGGAGATCAGAGAGTCATACCTTTCAGGTTCGTTTGTATTTCATTGGGTTATAGTTGAACATTTTCTAGTGAAACCTTTGGTGAAGATATTATTTTTCTAATAATTGAAGTGGTTTCATGTTTCTATTCCGTTGTATTGAAATTGGAGAGAGAAGCTTCAATCATAAAAAAGAAAAAAAGAAATTGGAGAGAGAAGCTGAAATTGAGATCTAATATGAAATTATTCATTTGAAACTTATAAAATATAATCTGGCATGTGTTGTATGCCATTTTTATCAATATCTTCCTCATATCACCACTACCATCATCCATTTTATTTTTGTCACCCTGTTAGATATTATTTTTTGGACTATGCTTTTTAATTCTATGAAAACCATTGTTGGTTTAATTTGTTGGGAATAAGGACCGAACCTGAGTTTTGGAGCCACCTAAAGAAGTCAGTATGACTCTGACTCTCTGTGTTGAACTTTATGCACGATAGCTGGTCTGAATTTCATGTTCAAGTTCTCTAACTGAATTTTCAATCAGCTTCATTTCAGGGTTTATGGATGCTGCACAAAGTTGTTTATGGGAATTCAAACTTTTTTGGCCGTTTAATTTATTTTTTCTTTATTACATTCCATCTTATTTTTGTGAATTGAAAGAAAATGTAGATGACCTTGCAACAACATGTTGCTTAGAGGATTGCCATGAAACCAAGTTCTCAACTAGGAAAATACAATAAGCCCCAATAATCCTTCTATCATCCACACAACCAGTCCAATTTGCATCCGAATAAGCTACTAACTGCTAAGAACTAACTCTCTGAAATAACAGTCCATGACTCATAGTTCCCCTTATGTATCTTAAAACCCTCTTAACTGACAACCAATAACTTGTTGTAGGACTGCTCATAAACTAACACAACTTGAAAACCGTCAAAACCGATAAGGTCTAGTAGTTAGTAATTTAACACTACTGAAGCACACCAACTATTGACCTATGTTCCATTGGATCATCCAGTGTATCACCCCCAAATTTAGATAATGCACCCGCTGAATCCTTGGGAGTAGACACTGCCTTGGTTTCCATCATACTACATTTTTCCAACAAACGATTAATATACTTAGCTTGGGAAGATGCATATTGCCAGACCATATGAACTTCAATTCCCAAAAAATAATGCAAATCTTCCATATCCCAAAGGAAAATTATTGCATTAAACTTGTGAACAAACTCATCAACTATTGCCACATTATTGCTAGTTAAAATCAGATCATCTACATAGACCAAGAGAAACAAAATACCTTTAGAATTAAGAAAAGTAAACAAGCTAGTATCTTACTTTGCATTCACAAATCCTCATTGCTTAAGACACCTTTGAAGCTTGAAATACCAAACCCTAGGAGTCTGCTTCAGTCCATGTACTGCCTTCTTCAACCTACACACGTGATGAGGCTTGTCTAAACTCACAAAACCTTGCAGTTGAGACATATATACAAACTCCTCGAAATCACCATTCAGTAAAGCATTTCGAACATCAAGTTGTCTAGTTTTCCAACCAAACGAAACTATAAGGGACAAGACCACACAGATGGTAGTAGCCTTACCATAGGACTAAAAGTCTCTGTAATCCACCCCATGAGTCTGACCAAAATCTTGAGCCACTAATCTCCCCTTATACCTTTCCAAAGACCCATCAACATGTGTCTTAGTGGTAAATACCCACTTACTACCAATAACTTTGGCATCAGGTGATTTAGGAACAAGCTCTCAAGTATGAATATGCATAAGAGCATTATATTCTACCTCCATAGCAAAATGTCATTTAAGATATTTAGTAGCTTCATGAAATGTTTTGGGCTCAAAAGGTGGAAGAGTAGAGTGAGCAACAAAAGCCTTTGGTTTTATAATGCCATATTTAAGTCTTGTTTGCATAGGATGAATATTATGTAAAGATGGAGGTCTGGCAAGAGAAGTAGCATTAACAAGAGTGGATTTAAGTAGTGGTGAAGACGCACTAGTATTAGAAGTGGACCCCACAGGAGAGCCATGCCAAGATAAGGACAGATTAGCAACAAGTTAGGTAGGCATTGATCGTTGGATAGGTGACAAGGATGCATCATCAACGGGTGGAGCAGTTTGCCTATCGGACTGGGCCTGCGCAAGCCCATGAGTAGACCCATGTGCACTACCAACAAAACTAGATGGAGACAACTCACTCTGGCGCATGTTACCCACTAGCTCACTAGCACAAACCTGTCTATGTTCAATACCAGGCACTTGCCTCGTAACTAGTGAAAAAGACCCATCACTAGTCTGACCACCCCACACGGAATCACCAGTTTGAACCAAAGTACAAGATTGAGACCTTTGGACACAAGGAAATTCATTCTCAACAAAAGCAACATTTGTACTTGTATAAACATGCCCATTCAATACATCTATACACAAGTAAGTCCAAAAAAATTCATTTGGTAGACGTAGCTTCTAATTTGTTTTTTCTGTTAGGTCTGAGATACTGAAAACACATACATCCAAAAACCTCAAGGAAGAAATAATCAGGCAGCCTCTTATACAATAATTCATACAATGAACAAAAACCTAACTCCTTGGAAGGTACTCGATTTAAAGTAAACACTACTGAACGAAAAGCATAAGTCCAATATTTCTTAAGCACACCAAATTGAAATAGAAAAGCCAAACCAGTATCTACAACCCTCTTATACCTACTTTCCATCATTCCATTTTGTTTAAAACTATAGGGACATGTAAGCCTATAGTGATCACTAAGGGTGGCAATCGTGTCGTGTTAGTCATATTCGTTTTGTGTTATTTTTGTTGAGTTTTTATGTTAGTTGACACATAAAAAAATTTATTTGACTTTTTTCGTGTTGCCTATTTATAATAGAAAGAAATAACAAAACTTTTAAGAACATAAAAAAATTATTAATCAATTTTTACTAAAAAAATTTGTACGAGTCGTGTCGTGTTCGGATCGTATTATTAGGTCATGTTAGAAATCACCACTCTTAGTGATCACCATTATGAATTAAAAATTTAGCCAATGGTTTAAATTCTCCACTATTATCACTTTGAATAGCTTTAATTTGAGACTGAAAATGACATTGTACCATTGTTTTAAATTTAGAAAACACAGAAAGAACTTGATCTTTACTCTTTAGAAAGAAAATCTATTTATATCGTGTATGATCATCTATAATTAGAAAAAAAAAAAAAAACTTTTCACCACCTACACCAACATATGGCGAGGGGCCTCACACATTCACATACAACAAATCAAATGACGCAGATGCTATTACATGTTTGCTTACAGAAGTCAACTTATGAGATTTTGCTAACTCACAAGATACACAAACAATAGGTGGAGACTCCTTTATTGTCTTAATAAGACTAGTACTAAGAACCTTATTCACAATAGGATCAAAGATATGTCCTAATCGCTTGTGCCAAATGGACATTGTCGCCAAACAAGCCATAGGAGTAGACTTGAAAGAGCTGCAATTTCCAGTCGTACACAGCTTGTGCAGTCCCCTATCCATTGGTCCTTGATGGAGCAGCTTCCTCGAAGCCTTGTCCTTAATACAAACGAAGTTAGAAGAAAATTCAATAAAAATTCCATTATTAGCACACAATTTATGTTTACTAAGATGTGGCATATATAAAACACATGGTAACTGTAAACTAAACCTAGTAGTACATAAACTAGTACCACCAACATGTTTAATTAGAAGCTTAACACCGTTACCAATGAGAACTCCCTCCTAATGTAGTAAGCTTATTGAGATTGGTTTGATCATTCGACATGTGATGTATAGCATCGGTGTCCAACACCCAACCTTCATTATTAGACGACCCAGAGGCATAAAAAGTAGACGGTATTTGTGGTTTTCCTCCAGAATTAGAACCAGACTCTGTGAAGACACACCAAGAAGTTTTTGAAGTTTGAAACAATGAGACGCAGCATGTCCATTCTTACCGCAAAATTGACATTGAACATTCTTCTTATTACCCCCATGGCCTTTGTCTTGTGCAACACTTGAATCAAAGACATTTGCACTGGATGATGTTTGTTTACCAAATTGCCCTTTAGATTGAACCGATAGAGCATTAAATTTGGCCAGATTAGCCTAAAAAACTTGACTCTTCTCATCTTTATCTTGCTAAATCAAGCAACGCTCATATGTCAATAGTCTACTATGTGACTCCTCCCAACAATCAAAATCAAATCTATTAGTTATACCTTCAAAAAAAGCATTATTCCTATGTTTTAACCCTCCAAGAACCTAAAGAACCAAATCTTTATTATCTGCTATTTTCACCATAGCCTTCAGATTATTAGCCAATGGCAAAAGAAAAGCTTCTACAGTCATGCCTTCCTTGCGAACAATGGACAATTGCAACCGTAGCTCCATTACTCAAGCTTGTGAGGGAGCTGCATAAGAAACCTCTAATGCTTGCCAAAGTTTCTTGCTGTTAGTTTGCCAACCAAAGCTAAAAATACTTCAGATGTAATCGATCCATAAATCCAACTTTTGATAGTTTCATTGATCCTAGTCCACACCGTATAATCTGGATTCACACTGCCATTAGTAAGAATCCTTGCAGGTTCTGTTCTGGTTCCATCTATTTATGCTTCCAATCCGTACGCGGCAATCACACTCAAGAGCTGTTCTCACCAAATCAAAAAAATTGATGAAACAAACTTGATCAAAAACGTGAGATTTGCCAGAGGTAGAGCAATAGATTGAGTCACTAATGAATCTCCAACAGAAGTTGCTGAACCTGAAGTCGCTTGTCCCTCAGTTGCCATTACAAAATCAACTAACAAATCAAGAAATTAACAGTGAATAAGAACAGATCAGCAGACAAGAATCCTCAACAACCAGATATCAGTTTCCAGCAAACCAGCAAACAAGAATCCTTCAGTGAACCAGTGAACATTAAACGTAACTGTGAACAAGACGATCAATGAACAAGAGACGATCAGCAAACAAACCAGTAACACTGGTTTGTTCCTAGAGGGTAAGGCTTGCTCAAAGAACAAATGATTGAAAAACAAACCGAGTAACTCTTGCTTGAAACAAGAATCAAGAAGAGAAATGAGAAAAGAAAAAAGAAAAAAAAAGTCAAATGAAATCCCTAATCAAAGGCTCTGATACCATAATAATAGACTTTGAGAATAATCAGAAAAATATTCACATTAGACTATTATTAGTCTAACACAACTCTATTTATATACAAGAGTAGTAATATGTAGCCTCTAGTATTATTACACGTGTACTAGAATTAATTAACTAACATTCTTTAATGAATACTATTCAGCTTCTCCAATACTCCATACTCCCCATGTTTTAATGATTGAAATTTCTGGCAGCTGAGGATAGCATTCCCCCGGGCCAGGATGATGCTCCCAAAGTCCCTGATGAAGCAAAAAATTTTGTTCAGTGGATTTTTTACAACACTAAAGACAAAGTCATGGACGTAATTGGAAAAATCACAAAGCTTGTCAATGAAAATTTTCATCATCCAGAAGAAGAAACAGCATCAACCGAAGCCACAGATCTCTTCACAAACAAGCTGAGGACATCATTCATGCTTTCCGTTATGGTGCTGTTGATTGTGGTAGTTTCTCGAGCTCACTAGGCTTGATGATAATTTGACGATATGACATGGGTCTTTTAACCCCCCTCCCCCCAAATGGATGATTTTCATGGCTCCTAGTTCCTTGAAGGCACAGTTTATTGTTTGTTAAGAACTATATTTCATCTAGATGTTGAATTAGCACCTTATCATATGGACATCGGTCTAACCAAACTTTAGTTTCAGGAATGTATTCAAATACTTCTGTGTTACTACTGTTCAAATGCTACTTTTTTTTTTTTTTCATTGTTCCAACAGAGAAAAGTTAAAATGCTAGTTCTTTAAGGTGAAGAATGTGAATGTTGTACTTGGCACACAAAAAAAAATTGTGACTAGGGGTTTTTTTTTTTTTTTTTGGCAAGAAAATGATGTAATTATTAATATAAAGTTTCAACAACTGCTATATCATACAGATAAGAAGGAATATCATAAGCATTTAGACTTCCTTTCTATCAACAAATGCCCATTTAGCTAACTCAAGGGTTAAAATATTACATGACCTTGGAATCCAAACGGTACAAAATACAATAAAATCATTAATCAATGGTAGAACCTTATCCAAATATTGCTTAGCTGCCCAAGATTTTTTTTTAATAGAAAAAAGCTTCCTGGGAGGAGACGGGATAACGTTTGATATTCTCCATTCATTTGGATCAACGCCTTGTTTTGAGAATACCAACAGTGACTAGCACTTGAGATTGTCATCAGAAGGGCTTTTACACTCATGATGCTTTTTTTTGGCATACCAAGAACATAGTCAATTATTGTTTGACAATCTCCTTCTACTACATTATAATGTGCAGTGCATTTGCCAAACCAATAGCTAAGGTAATGTTGCCTCAAGCAATTTAAGCCAAATTCCTAGCACATTGCCAAACTCATCCCTGGCTACCACTGCTATAGCACAATGTCCTTTGAATGCAGCATCAAAATTAAACCTAATACAACCAGGTATTGGTTTATGCCAGACCTGAATAAGAATCTTTTGACATAAGTGCCCCTCCTTTTGATTATCCATAAGCTGAGAATAATTAAACTCTGAAAAGGATACTCAGAGAAATTGTGCCATCATCTTGAAATTTGATTTAATCTTTTTAAAGACAATTTCATTTCTCATCTTCCAAATTGCATTAAGTGTCAAAACTAAGGACAAAGTAAACTCATACTTGTAAGCATAGTTCTAGGAAAGAAATTATGTCTAGCCTTATGAACGTATCCAATCTAACACCACCCTTCCACAGAAACCATAATTTAGGCAAAATCGAACATCTAATAAATAGATGCTCTACTGATTCAATTTCAGACCCACATAAGATGCACCACGGATCTAAATGAGGCATAAAATTGATAAGATTACCTTTAACAGCCAAAGAGTTCGAAGCCATCTTTCAAAGAAAAACTTTATGTCACTCATACAGCTTAGCATTCCATAAGTACTGCC
The DNA here is from genome assembly GCA_029378325.1 of Elaeagnus macrophylla. Classification (NCBI taxonomy): domain Eukaryota; kingdom Viridiplantae; phylum Streptophyta; class Magnoliopsida; order Rosales; family Elaeagnaceae; genus Elaeagnus; species Elaeagnus macrophylla. The sequence continues at coordinate 72,537,833 of CM055640.1, read as the reverse complement.
AAATCCTCAATTGACCAATATCATCTAATTCCTTAACAGCAAGATAATATGCAGTTTTTACAAAAAAATGTTCTAGATTTGTTTGGAACTCAAATAAGTTTATCACACAAGCCATTGCTAACTCTTCAATCTGCTAATTAATGAGCAAGTATTGCTATCAAAAAAATAATTAATTAGTGTCCAACTCCAACCATTAAAATTTTCTTGAGCACTAACTGTGATATTTTGAGTTATGTCAGTTACTTCAATGTTCAGTTTTGGAATGAAATCATCAATTCCAAGTACCTATGGATGTTTAGTAGCCAAAATTGAAGAATCATCACTAACCTGAAAACATTGTCCCAATTTTAAAGGAGATCTAGTACCACAAATCCCCTTCCAGATTGCCGAGTCAATTGGTTTAACTCTAACCATCATAAAATTATGAGCATGACAATATTTATGTCTTAAGACATTCACCCATAATTTATCAATATTGGTAAAATATTTAGGGAAAAAAAATTGACCTCTTAGATATATTCTTTTACTATTAAAAATGGTTAACTCATCATTTTACATTAAATGTCGTACATTTGAGTGTCGTTTAAGTTAAACAACGGTCATTTAAACCTATTCAACGTTGAATATCATTTGATTAGATCCATTTAATATTATTGGGTGCTATTTTTTCGATAATTCATACTAGTTTATTTTTATAATTTTATTCTTATGCAATCTTTTTTAAATAATAATAATAATACTAAATTGTAAAAAAAAAATAAAGACCTAAATGTCACTTTTAAAATAATAAAGAAAATTATCTACTAACTCCCTTCTTTATACCTTTGATCTAAAAGTAAGAAGTTGGCTTCAATGCTATAAAAAATAAGGAAAATTATCAAAAATAATACCCCTAAAATTTATAATAACAAAACTAACACTCTAATAACATTAAATGTTCAATTTAAACATGTAATATTGAACGTTTAACAATGAATGAGTCTAAATTATCTCCGTTCAATTCCAATTAAACGAATGTTCAAAGAAAAATAATATATCAATCATTTTTTTAATTGTAAAAATATAAATCTAAACACAATAGGTGCTATTTTTATCATTACAAGTTTTGAGGGATGTTATTTTTGTTATTTTCCAAAAAAAAAAAAAAAAAGCAATTACGCTAGCAAGCACACTAAATCAGAGATATAAAACAACTGGTAAATGACTTCATTGTGGTTTGAGAAATCGAGCCAATGGAATACCTAGTTGAATTTGGCAGTTCTTTCTACTAGATCTAAGTAGACATTTGATGCTAAGCTAACATTGTTACGATTCTACTTACATATGTACCCCAATATTCTGTATCTTTCTTTATACACGCACTTACTAGGTCATCATGTGCACATTTCTCTTGCTAATTTGAAGGTGTTCATATTGCTAAGGATTTCTTCGATGTGTTTAATCCAAGTCAATGAAACTATTCAACAGTGAATCGACATCAGGAGCCACAACAGCCCGTTTTCCAAGCTCGCCTAGAACACAGCAGTGTTTCTCCTTAGTGTTGATTACAACAACTTGTTGAGCAGATATGCAGTCTACACCAGGTGAAACCTGCACATTTGCCACATAAATACAAATCATTTTTATTTATTTGATCTATTATGCAACTTCATGGAAGAAATAAACATAATCTCTGCCTTTTGAATATGCAATTTGTCATATAAACTTAAATTTTTTTTTTTTTTTGGGGGGGGGGAGGGGAAGAACCATGCTGGGATAAAGGGAAAGTATATGATGAATTGACGTTCACGTAATAAACCATGATTTGCAGCAGAGACAACCAAAGGGCTAACAACTAGTTTTGAATCTGTTTATTTATGCATATGAGATCCTGTAAAAGCGCATCTAACTGTAAAAATACTTTTAAATCAAATAGAATTTTTTTTTTAACAGAAAGTGCATTCAAGACTCAAAAAGCTCATTAAATAATGTGCTTATTTCTTGAAAGCATTTTCTTTATAAAATACTTTTAACAAAGCATACGCAAACTGTCCATCTATTCCAGTGACATAAACATTACATATGCGTGTGTGCAAGTGCATATATTATCTGCTATTGTCTGTTTAAAGTAAAAACTATTAGAACTCACATCATAGGTAAAGTCTCCTAGCTTCAACCTGACAGCTCCATTCTTGTACACCAGCATTTTCCCGATATACCCCTCTGGCAACTCTTCCAACTTACAACGTTTACTTGAAGCACCTATGCCCATCGAAGATGATGAACTTCCAACTTTCTCCTTCCCCTTTGCACTACCCAATCGCTTCACTGCTGGGAGGACATGAGGAAACTGGAAGAAAAACATTTTTCCTTCATTTTCTTCCTGCCACAAGTTACAAGCAATATGTTAAAAACTTCCAGAACTTGTTTATTTATGGTACGTGCTTTGACAGAACTATTACTACTCCAATTACCCACCATCAACCCGAGTTCAGAAGCAGAAGCAATAGCATTTTCATCATACTCTGCATTTGTGGCAGCCTCCCCAAATTCTGCCTTATCAAGTAGTTCTAAAAGCAAGCAATTAACAATTGCCATTATGTCAAAAAACAAAAATCACAATGGGCATTAGTGAAAGTGATGAACGAGGCTAATTCGTTAGTATATTGAAGAATTGACAGAAACAACATAACAATTAATTTTTATGAGGATCCTAGTATGTGCTGTTGCTTCTTTTTATCTCTTTCATTAAGTCTAAAAATGGATAAGCATCTAATTACCAAAAAGATAAGAAAAGAAGGTTTAAGCCTGTAAAAACTAAACAACAAATGTGCCTGCACCACAATTTGAGGCCCCTGAGCTGAATTGATAGCACTAGGTATAAATAAACATTAGGGGGTTTCTCAAAATGAGGTCAGTAAACATCACGGCCAAATATATGAACTTTATAAAAGGCTAGTACATATTGTTGATATCGTCATGGAGAAAAATAAAACCAAGTTTTCAATCTAGGATGGTTCTTCATAAGCTTGTACCTGGGTCTCCAGAGCCAGGTTTTCTTAAAGGAAGAACAGTGGGATAGTAACTTTTTTGGTAGGCCTGCATCAGCACAAAAACCAGATACTGAATGTGTGTCTATGAAGTAGAAGAGAGAGAGAGAGAGAGAGAGAGCAAGTTTCTTACCCAAGGTTCTCTATATTTTTTCTTGACAACCCGTGTTGATGCATCAGTAGCATCATTAGAACATTCCCCATCTTCTTTAGAAGGCAAAGACAAGCAAAATTTCCCGTCATCAAAACCTTTCAAATCACGTTCCCCATCTTCTTTGAAAGCCAAATTCATGCAGATTTTCCCATCATCATCAGAACCATTCAAATCCAAGCTGTCGCTTTTACTATCATTTCCATCACGGGAAGTCCCATAGGACCTTATGTAAGTTTGGGATGAAGCCCCGTGGCCAAATGCAACTTGAACTGAAGCTGCAGCAAACGTTAGAAGAAACCAGATGCATATAAGTTTTTTTCCTTTTCCTTTTCCTTTTCCTTTTCCTTTTTAATAGGTAATTAGAATGTTTTTTGACAAAACATAATAACGCTATATGTCTCGATGCATATTTAAAAAATCCCAACTGAGATCAATTATATTTATTTATTTATTTTTATTTTTTTTAAATTATCAAATGATAATCGGTGTAGGAGACTCGCAGCAGTTAAATTCACAGCTCATTCATGAGATGGTATTCATAAATTTCATGATAAGTTTCGCCAATAATAACATAAAAATACCTCAATTTAGAATTGTTCTTTATTCCGTACTACTTTTAAGCAGTTTTCTAGTCAGAACCTAATCGAGTGCACGAGAAAAAGAAAAGAAGCTTGTGAAGTGCAAATCCTTCTATCACAGAAACTAGAAGAAAAGAGACTCAACAATAGCAATAAAAACATATAATTGTTTAGCTAGAATATAAAGAGTTCAGTATAATTTGGATTAACCAATTTAATGTTATGAAAACAAAGTCTAGGAAGAAGGAATTACATTTCTTATCAGCTTTGGGTCCTCGTCTAGTTACATTCTCCTGTAAAAAAGAGAGAGGCCCTCATTGTTAACAGAAAATGTTTGAATGAATACAAAATGTCGCCGGTGCATGTGTAGCTCCTTGACATGTATCCTAATTGAGGAGTTATAGATATTGAGGTCTGACTTTTGAATAGATGCATAAGTGAAGTTGTTATTGATGAAAAACAACCAAATGTATTCTAGAAAAACTCAATCAATACTACATTCCATAGACATATTCTATCCCAAGCAATAACAAAAGATAAAATTTAAACACATGAATTAAACACTCGTTTTAAAAAACAACAATGTGCAAGTAAATTGAATAAAAATAAAAATTTATGAGATAATAATATGCTAATGGTTAAAATAGTTAATTAAATTGAAAGATAAAAAAAGATTATGGCCTATTCTTGTTCTATTCCTATCTTATTTTATTTTAGAAAACCTAGACGTCTTTTTCAGGTTTTACTTGTTCTAATCCTATCTTATTTTATTTTAGAAAACCTAGACGTCTTTTTCAGGTTTTACTTGTTACTAGCGAGAGACTTCCATTATAGTAGTTCTCCTTTATAAATTATTTTTTCTTATTAGTTTAATTCCATAATACATTACACCTAAATATTGATACAGTGTGTCTTTCTTTTCACCTAAATTTACAACTAAGGATGATTTTTGTCATGTGTTGTGTTGTTTTGTTTTGTTTTTATTTTTGCTTTAAATCTATATTTGATGTTTTTTGTTTAAATAATTACAATTCAAATCTTGAATATCTTACGTTATGAAAAATTAAAGATATATTAAAGATGTAGCTTCTTATCAAATAGAAGAATCCTAAGTAAAAGTCAAAAAACTCAAAGTATCAAGAAAAACACTAAAAAAAGTTTGCTCCCCTACTACATCTAGTTTTTAAAGATTGTTATGATAGTTTCAAAACTCAAAGTGTCAAGAAAAACACTAAAAAAAGTTTGCTCCCCTACTACATCTAGTTTTTAAAGATTGTTATGATAGTTTCATGTATTTCAATTTCTTATTAATTGTTCTTGTAATCTTAATTTTGAACAATATTTTTTCAAAATGAATAGCACCATATAGAAAAAAGTTAATGCTAATTCATTAAAAGAAAAAAAAAAAAAAAAAAAAAAGACTTAAATGAGAAAATTAGTAGATTAAAAAAATAAAGAAAAACAACAAAACTAGCATCCTTAAAACTTGTAATAACAAAACTAGCGTTCATTGTGTTCAAACTTATATTTTCACAATTAAAAAAATGATTATTAATCATTTTTTTAATACCCATTCAATTAGAATTGAACGACAATAATTTAGACCCATTTAATATTGAACGTTCAATATTTTACGTTCAAATTGAATGTTTAATATTATTTAGGGTGCTAATTTTATTATTATAAATTTTAAAAGTATTATTTTTAATAAATTTTCAAAATATAAATATCCTTTGCGCTTTGTCCAAAAAGTAAAATTTACTTATTTATCTGGCCTAAAAATAGACCCATTCCTAACAAGTAACATCTCAAACGGCAAGCCTATCTTCAATAATAATTAAACAAAAAACAATCATCCTACCAAAAGAGCCTTATTAATATTATGAATGTAGAATATAAAATATAGAAAATAGAATAACACAAAAGATTAAAGATTATTCACACCTGGTAACGGAATACGTAAATCTAAAGAGCAGAGGATTAGAATCGCAAAGCAAAAGAGGGAAAGACGATAAGTCTGATAGATAGATTTACATTGAACTGACGGAGAAGAGATTGAGCCTCGGCAGCTTCTTCCTCAGCTTCACTCACATCGCTGCATATTTATTTATTTTCAAACCAAGGCAAAAACTATTTTCAATTTAGGTCTCAAAAATTTAAAAAAAATTGAGATCGTCAGCGTAGATCAAATTTTAGAGAAATACCGTCTTTGTGGTGTGAGGTTGGGCTTCCGGCGAGACGAGACTCTTGGAACGAACTTAAGATAATAAAAAATGAAAAAATAAATATATATGTCAAAACATTTCAAGACTTGGGATCTGAATTAAAATTTTGGTTAAACCGAAGCCTAAGATGAAAAATATTTTTGATAGGATTAAAGGTCCTTACCTTCCTCCGGCGACCGGTGGAACCCTTGTCTTCCATCGATTTTCCTCGCGAAAAATGCAAAATTGTGCACAAAACGAAATATCGGAGTATCGAACCTTGGTGGGCTATGAAACAAAAATTAAACAATCCACTGAAGTACATAAATATTATTGCTAGGGTTTTAAATATTTAATATATACTTATTTTAAAGAGTTCAAATAAATTCCAAAAAATTAATCAAAATTTCTTTAAATAAAAACTTTATAAGGGAAAGAAGGGATAACAGTAACTTCTTGATAAAGATGCTTTACTCCACTTTCCTTTAAATTATGTAATAATAGTTTAGTAATTATTAAATAAGATCATTTTATGAGAAATTATATATTAAAAAAATATTATTTTTAATCACATGCATAACATATGAGGATAATTAGAAAAGTATAATTAATTTTTTATATTTTTTTAAATTACACAATTATAAAATAAAAAATGGCATAAAAAGGGGAAACAAAATGACACTTATCTAAGTTCTTTACCATCAGGTATATGTATATTACAGTTTTTCTTCACTTTATAATCCTAAATCCTTGCCCCTAGGGATGGACAAACTTAACCCGTTGAAACGTACAAACTACCCAACCTATTCGAACTAGGTTGGGTTTAAAATATATTTTTTCGAAATCGGGTTATAACCTAGCTAACTCGTCCAACTTTAGACAAAAATGGGTTAAGAAAATTCCTTCCAATTTTTCAAAAAATTATACTACCGATGAGATTTGAAACACCTTGGCATTCATGCCACCCTATTAGATGCTTACCTTGTTATTTTAATATATATTAATATATTTATAGATTATGTAATATGTCTAACAAAATTTTAATTTTATTTTAGTCCCACATCAACCTAAATAATAAACTACCCCTTTAACTTACCTTATAAGAAAGTCTTCGTAGCTTGTATTTTCATAATTTCTTTAACCATCTTCTTTGAAGCTTATGTTTATATGACCTGTAAGTTTTTTTGGAATCGAATTTAGAATTAAAAAATAAATTATTTTAAAAATTTAAAGTTTTGAGCTAAACTACCAACCTAACTCAACTCAAATGTTTTTGGATTTGGTTGACTTGGTTTAAAGTCTGCATTGGCTTATTTCAACCTATGTGTTTTTGAACTCGAGATGTTTAGGTTGATTTTAATTTTTCCTCAACCTAGCCATTCTCCACCCATACTAAATCCATTACCAATCACAAGTAAATTTATGTCCCAAGCTAATATTACATACTAAAGTTCTTTTAGACTTCAATTTTGAGAGGTTAATCAAGGCTAAAATTTTAGCATATTGCATCTTGATATGGTGTAAATCACTAATGTAGACAATAATGGGAACTTTGTTCAATGGCAAGAGAAAATAGAAGAATTCTTTTTAAGAGACGATAAAGGACCATCACCAAAATATAGTAAAAAATTTATAACTTTATTGACTTATTATGTGATTTGGAGTATTTGGCTTTAGGTTGGGGATGTAATCAATGATGAAAATATCTTTAATATTATCGATAATGTAGACAATATTCGTATTTTAAGAAGTCTCAATATTGATACATATTGTCAATGACAATATCAACATTTATGATAAAATATAATATTAGTTAATAATATAGATATTAAATGTAAAATGTGGTTTATGATATTAGCTTTATATATTTTAAAAATAATTTAATACTAAATATCTTTATTTAATTCTATTAGTGATAAAATATATTAGTTTAAATAATTATTTTAAAAAATTTAACTATCTACTCTATAAATTTTTGATTTATTAGTAAAATAAATACGAAATATATTTAAATTTATATGCGTTAAATAAAAGAATTAATTTAAAAAATAAGTAATAAAGTTGTTTTATTAATTTTGAAAGTTTATTAAAGTTTTTATAATTTTTTTTATTTATAATTTTTGTGAATTTTTTTCCCAATGTTTTTATCGACAATGATAATCTCTTAAACATATTCTTAAAATTTAAATCTCATTCTTTTGAATAGAAATTAATATTTCAATCCATAGGTGTAATAAGTTAATTAAGAATTTTTGTGTTCTTCGAATCTTCTGGAGAACCCTTCCTTCTCTTTTTGATGGGTTTGCCTCATTTTTCTTTTTTTAGATGGAGTAGCAATCATCTTTGACATTGAAGAAGCAGAAGAAGAAGAAAACTGCGATAGGACGGTGCAGTAAATGTTGAAAAGGAGGGAAGAAGATGAGGTAAAGCAATGAGATCATTACTATAATACCTCTCTATAAATAGAGAAGAGCAAGACAGCTCAAAACATAATTCTCAGAATTCACTACTGAGATTTAGAGAGAAGAGTTGATAAGAAAATCAGCTTAGAAAATACCACAAGCAAAATTTAAGTTGTGAGATAAAAGTGAGGTGTTCCTGCAGATATTGATAAATACCTGCAGAGATAAAATAGTGAGAGATTTACCACACATGTGTGAGTGTGAGAGATACACTTTGTGAGTGTAATGTTGTAATACCTCAAATTTGGGCATAAACTTGAGAGAATTGTGGTACCCATTTTTGATATAGTGGAAGTTTTTCGGAGTTGCCCCGTAGTTGTTTTCCTCTCACATTGAGTGAGTTTTTTCAAGTTAAATATTTTGTGTCAGTTTAATTACTCTTACAAATTTATTATTCATTATTCTCAATCTATCTAACACCCTGCTACGCCACACATATCCCAACAACTAGTATCAGAGCAAAAGGTGATTACTACAAATAGTAAAATTACTATTCAAGTTTTTGCATAGTAAAATTGAATAGTGAAAGTACTATTCACATCTGTCGACAGTTTGAATAAGTACTATTCACAGGTACTATTCATACTATTTATGGATACTATTCACGTGGCATTATTTTGCAACGGTAATTTTTGCAAAATTTAAGTGTAAGCAAGGTTGGTTTACAACAAACAAAAATGTTTGGTGGTAAAACAAAGATTGAGAAGTTTACCGGCAACAACAATTTTACCCATTGGCAGAGCAGAATGAAGGATGTTCTCATTCAGCAAAAGTTTCATAAGGCTTTATTGGGTAAAGCCAAAAAGCCAAAAGCAATGAAGAATGAAGATTGGGACGAGATTGCTGTCAGTACAATTCGTCTTAATATTTCCGATAATATTCTTCAAAACATTAATGTGAAAGAATTCAAAACTGCCTTAGATATCTGGAACAAGTTGGAGAGCCTATACATGACAAAGAATTTGTCAAACAAGTTCATGATATGGGCAGATTTATATCAACTACGGATACCGAAAAATAGTGACTTCTACAACACTCGAGTACATTTAACGGTATCATTTCCCAACTTTAGAATTTTGATATCAGTTTTTCAAAAGAAGAAAAAGCAGTTTTACTATTAGTGTCCCTACCTTCTTCATACCACCATCTTAAGACGACTCTCATGTACGGAAAAGATAAATTGGTCTTTGAAGAAATTTTCGGAGTACTTTTGTCTTACAGTAAAAATAAGACAAAAGATAGTGAGTCGCAAGCCCTTGTTATGGAGAACAAAGGGAGAAGTAAAAACAAAGGATGGAGGAGCCAGACAGACAAGTCCAAAGGAAGGTCAAAGTCAAGAGGAAGAGACAATAATTGCTTCCATTGTGGCAAGCCAGGCCACATAAAGAGAAATTGCCAAGTATGAAAACGGTTGCAAGAAGAAGGTCAAATAAAAGATGACAACCATACGACAACAGCAGTAGCAATAAGAGAAAATGAAGATGTTGCGATAATTGTTGATGAATGTCTACATGTTGGTGATAGCATGATTGAATGAGTCGTTGATACTGGTGCATCTTATCACGTCACACCCCATAAAGAGTTGTTCTTTACATACAAAGTAGGAGACTTTGGTACTGTGAAGATGGGAAACACCACATGTTCAAACATAGTGGGAATTGGAGACATTCCTATCAAGACAAATGTTGGTTCCAATTAACATTGAAAGATGTGAGGCATGTTCCTGATTTACGCCTCAATTTGATGTCTGTCAATGCATTTGACAAAGAAGGCTTCCAGAACCATTTTGGTAATGGAAAGTGGAAACCCTCCAAGGGATCCTTGGTTATTGCAAGAGGAAAAGCTTGTTGCACGCTATACAAAACCTATGGGATGGTTTGTAATAATGAGTTAAATGTGACAGTCGATTCTTCACCAAGTTTGTGGCATAAAAGAATGGGCTACATGAGTGAAAAAGGACTACAGATTCTGACAAAGAAGAAACTTATTTCCTTTGTTAAAGGTAGCTCTCTTGATCCTTGTGATTACTGCTTATTTGGAAAACAGCATAGAGTTTCATTTAGTAGTTCCTCTGCAAAGAAGTAAACACTACTGGAATGAGTGTATTCTGATGTTTGTGGTCCCATTGAGGTTACATCACTTGGAGGAGCCAAGTATTTTCTAACCTTTATTGATGATGCTTCGAGAAAAGTATGGATTTACCTGTTAAAGACAAAAGACCAAGTATTTGCTAATTTTCAACAATTTCATGCCATAGTGGAAAGAGTGACGGGAAAGCAGCTGAAATGCCTTCGAACAAATAATAGAGGTAAATATATTTCCCATGAGTTTAGAAATTATTGTTCTAAACATGGTCTTCGGCATGAGAAGACAGTACCTGGTACCCCACAGCACAACGGTGTAGCTGAAAGGATGAATCACACAATTGTAGAAAGAGTGCGATGCATGTTACAAGTAGCAAAGCTACCAAAAGAATTATGGGGAGCAGCTGTTCAAACTACTTGTTATCTCATCAACAGAACCCCCTTAGTTCCTTTGAATTTTGATATTTCAAAGAGGGTTTGGACGGAAAAATATGTTTCCTACTCTCATCTGAAGGTGTTTGGGTGCAAAGCCTTTGTGCACATATCAAAGGAACATAGGTCGAAGTTGGATGACAAAGCCATTAAATGTATCTTCATTGGTTATGGAGATGAAGAATTTGGCTACAAATTTTGGGATCCTGAAACAGAGAAAGTTTTAAGAAGCAGAGACGTGATCTTTTAGTAAGGCCAAACAATAGATCAACAAGAAAAGCAACAACCAGAAAAGCTCTTGTTGATCTTCCTCCTTTTCCTTCTCCAATAGAACAGGACAATAGAGAAGAAGTGCAAGATACAAGTGACGGTACAGAGTTGATACTGGAAGAAGATGATGATGAGGAAGATTTACTAGCAGAAGAAGATGAAGGTGCTGAAGAAGATATGCTAGCACAAGAGGATAATAATCAGGGGGAGCACAGAAGAGAATTGGAGAATGATAGACGACATTTGAGAAGGTCAAACAGAGTCATGCAACCATCCAGATGATATCCACCTAATGAGTATATCCTAATTACTGAAAAGGAGGAGCCAGAAAGCTTTTAAGAAGTCGAAACTCATAAGGAAAAGAAGCAGTGGATGAAAGCAATGGAGGAAGAGATGAATTCCCTCCATAAGAACCACACTTATGAGTTAGTAGAGCTTCCAAAAGGCAGAAAAGCTCTAAGAAACAAGTGGGTATACAAATTGAAAGAGGATGGCATCACTAACCAAGTCAAATACAAAGCCCGCTTGGTTGTGAAAGGATTTGAACAAAAGAAAGGCATTGACTTTGATGAAATATTCTCTCCAATTGTAAAGATGTCCTCAATCAGAGTAATTTTGGGCTTAGCAGCTAGCCTAGATCTCGAGATTGAACAAATGGATGTGAAGATTGCATTTCTTCATGGAGATCTAGAAGAAGTCATCTACATGCAGCAACCAGAAGGATTTGAAGTAAAAAAAAAGGAGCACCTAGTCTGCAAGTTGAAGAAAAGCCTGTATGGATTGAAGCAGGCCCCACGCTAGTGGTACAAGAAGTTCGACTCATTCATGGTAAGAAATGAGTTTTGAAGAACAAATACAAACTCATATGTCTACATCAAACATTTACCTGGTGGAAAATTTGTTATCTTGCTGCTATATGTGGATGACATGTTGATAGTCAGTCATGACACTGAAGTGATCAACAAGCTGAAGAATGAATTATCAAAAATCTTTGACATGAAAGACTTAGGTCCAGCCAAACAAATCTTGGGTATGGAAATAATTCATGACAGGAGATCCATGAGATTATGGATGTTACAGGAGAGATATGTTGAACGAATTCTTGAAAGGTTCAACATGAAAGGAGCGAAGCTAGTTAGCTCGCCCCTTGGTGGTCAATTTAAACTCACCAAGAAATCATGTCCATCTTCTGAGGAAGAAAATATAAAGATGGAGGCCATTCCATATTCTTCAGTTGTTGGCAGTCTTATGTATGCTATGGTCTGTACTAGACCAGATATTGCTCATGCAGTAGGAGTTGTGAGCAGATTTCTGTCAAATTCTGGCAAAGAGCATTGGGAAGCAGTGAAGTGGATCTTCAGATATTTAAGGGGTACATCAAAGTTGGGCTTAAGCTTTGGAAAAGAAAAATCAATCTTAGAAGGATATACAGATGCTGACATGGCAGGTGACCTTGATGGTAGAAAATCTACATCTACATATCTGTTTACTTTTGTAGAGGGAGTCGTATCTTGGCAGTCCAAACTACAAAAATGTATTGCATTATCCACAATAGAGGTTGAATATATTGCAGTCACAGAAGCTAGGAAAGAGTTATTATGGATGAAGGTTTTTCTCCAATAATTGGGTTTGAAGCAAGATGAGCATGTGGTTAACTGTGATAGACATAGTGCTATTGATTTAAGCAAAAATGCCACATATCATTCTCGCACAAAGCACATTGATGTAAGGTATCATTAAATACGCCAAGCACTTGAAAAGAAGCTAATTCAACTGAAAAAGATTCATACAGACAAGAATGCTATTGATATGCTGACAAAGATTGTTCATAAACAGAAACTTGAGCTATGTTCCAAAATAGCTGAAATGAACTCCAAATGATGGAGCTAAAATGTGATTACTCCCTTCATGAGGCAGAAGGGGAGATTTGATGGGTCTGCCTCATTTTTCTTTCTTCTAGATGGAGCAGCCATCTTTGACATTGAAGGAGTAGAAGAAGAAGAAAACTGCGATGGACGGTGCAACAAATGTTGAAAGGAGGGAAGAAGATGATGTAAGAAATGAGATCATTGCTATAATACCTTTCTATAAATAGAGAAGAGCAAGGCAGCTCAAAACATAATTCTCAGCATTCACTACTAAGATTTAGAGAGAAGAGTTGATAAGAAAATTAGCTTAGAAAATACTACAGCAAAATTTAAGTTATGAGATAAAAGTGAGGTGTTCCTGCAGATATTGATAAATACCTACAGAGATAAAATAGTGAGAGATTTACCACACATGTGTGAGTGTGAGAGATACACTTTATGAGTGTAATATTGTAATATCTCAAGTTTGGGCATAAACTTGAGAGAATTGTTGTACCCATTTTTAATATAGTGGAAGTTTTTCGAAGTTGCTCCGTGGTTGTTTCCCACTCACATTGAGTGGGTTTTTCCACGTTAAATATTTTGTGTCAGTTCAATTACTCTTACAAATTTATTATTCGTTATTCTCAATCTGTCCAACACTTTGTTGCGCCACACATAGCTCAACACTTTTTTGGGTGAAGAAAGCATAATAACTTATCTTTATTTATGCTCATTTGGGTATTGAAAATATATGATATGATATTGAAGCATAAGCAGATTTACTTGCAAAATTTAATTATAGTAGCAATGGTTAATAAGCAAGTAAAATACTAGACATGAAAGGAGGAAAAAAAATTCTTTCAAAAACTAAGCAGCAGCATCTTAGATGGAGAGAAGTAGGAGTGGACAAAAACCGAACAAACCTGTTCAACCCTTTCAAACCAACCCAAATCGTGTGGGTTGGGTTGGATTTTACGAGTCAATGGGTTAGTTCAGCTCCAAAATTGAACCCGAACCATTGTGGCCGGATACGGGTTCTCATATTTAAAACCATTGGAACCCAACCCAGCCGTTTAAGTGATATATATATATATATACATATCAGTTTTAGGTTAATATCAAAAATTTACATACACCTTACCACACTAGATTGTTTCTAATGAAACCCTAAGTTTCCACTATAAATATTAATAAATAATTTATCATCATCTCTGTTCTCTACCGCTTCCTCATATTTCCTCAACCCTAAAACTATTCGGCACTCATCTTTCATTCTCTGCCATTTGCTCATATTTTCTCAACTCTAAAACTATTCAGCACTCTTCTTCGCCGAACTCATGGCTCCTTGTACCTCTTAAGCTCACATCAGTTAGCTTCCTCTCTCACATCCAACCATAACCCAAAGTCATAACCTCTCAGCTCTCCCAAATCCTAATAATTTTCTCATAAAGCTTTTCAAATTTTAAATCTTAATCAATGTCTTCTTTTCTCATATGGTAAATTTTATTTTCATTTACCATTTTTCTTTATGGTTATGCTTAAGTTTTCTTTTTCTATTTACTTCTTCGCTTGTATGTCATTTTCTTCTAAGATTCTATTTTTTGATATTTTTATTGTTTATTATTGTTGTAGCTAGATCCTAGATACTTACTTTGAGCATCCATTGAAGCACTGCACTGGCTAGTAAGGTTTCATTTTTTTCATACTTTTTTTCTTATATTATTTATTATTCTACTAATTTTCCTTTTGTCTTATTTATTTTCTCTAATATTATTTTAATACATTTGATTTTGACTTTTGTAGTTGGATAATCGCATCTCTATTGGCATCGACAGCCAACAACCCTTTGTTATGTTATAGTTAGGTTATATTAATTTCCATTAGATTGGGCTATTATATGTTGTTAATGTCGAATTTTTTTGTGTATTTATTTTATGATTTTGTTATGATCCTTGTTAGTGAGTGACTGAGTGTTGTTATGTTTATGAAGCTTAACATTATAGTTTCAAGTATATGTTTATAGTTTTTTTAAGCCATTTTTGAGTTTTTGTCCCTCTTTATTATTTCTTTTGCTGCTAATTGTTTATTTTTTGAGTTAAAAATGATTTGTTTTTATTATTCTTATGAATATTCTTTCTTTTTCACTTTTTGTTGCTTTTTTGTTTTAATTACTATAATTGTAGATTATATGGCTGGTTGCTGAACCATTCTGTTTTTGCTTCATGTTCTTTGAGTATTCTATTTATTTTCTGTATTTTATTTAAATTTACCACCATCTTATTTGTTTGTTGTCATTGCTTATTGAATTAGTTTATTGTTTAATATGTTCATTAGGAAATGACCAAAGAATCTGTTGATACCCAATGTGCTGTTATAATTGGTTGTGATCCAAACCCAGACCCTACCCATCCCTCTAGTCGTCCAGCCCAAACCAAGAAAGCATCTAAGAAAAGGCCTATTAGGCCAAAGTCTGTTGTTTGGAACCATTTCACTAAAATTGATGGTGGTGATTCTGATGATCAAAGGTGCAAATGTAATTATTGTGACAAGGATTATGCCTGTGATACTAGGAGAGTAGGAACTACTAGTTTTTGGAATTATTTAAAAAATCAGTGCCTAAAATATCCTGATAGAGTGAAAGACAAAAGGCAGAAACTTCTTAGCTTCTCTACTAGTAGTGGAAGTTTGTTGGCTGTGGGGTTTAACAAAGAAACATGTAGGAGTGCCCTATCAAAAATGATTGTTCTAGATGAGTTACCCTTTAAGTTTGTCCAAGGTGAGGCCTTCAAAATTTCATAAGCGTATCTTGTCCTCGTTTTTCAGCCTCATCTTGTAAAACTATTACTAGGGATATCTTCCAATTATATTTAGATGAGGCAAAAAAATTTGAAAAATTACTTTGTCTCTAGCAAACAAAGGGTTTGTCTCATAACTGATTATTGGTCTTCTTTGCAAAACATTGATTATATGTGTTTAACTACCCACTTCATTGATCCTGATTGGAAATATCAAAAAAGAATTCTCAACTTCTGTCAAATTCCTAGTCATAAGGGTGATGTGATTGGAGAAGGATTGAATCTTGCTTGCATGATTGGGATATAACTTTTATTTTTACTATAACAACTGATAATGTTTCTTCTAATGATACTGCTCTTGCATACATCAAGAAGAAGCTAAGTAATTGGAATGGTTGTTTGCTTGATGGTCAATTTTTGCATGTTTGTTGTTGTGCACACATAATCAATTTTATAGTTTCTGAGGGGTTAAAGGATTTACATTCATCTATTGCAAGCATTAGAAATGTTGTTAGATACGTGAGATCTTCCCCAATTAGATTACTTAAATTCAGAAAGTGTGTGGAGAAAGAAAAAATTGAAAGCAAAGGTCTTCTTGTCCTGGATGTTAACACTAGGTGGAACTATACATTTCTAATGTTAGAATTTGCTTGTAAATTTCAGAAGGCATTTGAAAGGTTAGAAGAAGAGGATGGTAGATATATTTGTCACTTTTCACAAGGGATTGATGGTCCACCCACCTATATTGATTGGGAAAATGCTAATGTGTTTGTGAAGTTTCTGAAATCATTTTATGATATCACTGTTAGATTTAGTGCATCTTTGAATATCACATCTAATATCTATTTTCATGACTTGAGTACAATTCAGTCAAAACTAACTAAATGGTGTGAAGTTAATGATGTTTTGCTTACTACTATGACAACTAGTATGAAAGTTAAATTTGACAAATATTGGGGTTCTATTGAAAGAGTCAATAAACTGTTGCTTGTTTCTGTGATACTTGATCCAAGATTTAAGATGCAATATTTAACTTTCTGTTTTCATCGTATCTACAATGAGAGTATGATTGATTCAATGATAAATGAAGTGAAACATGTACTGTTGAAAATTTATGATATTTATGCTGAAATGTGTGACACTTCAAATGCTACAAAGAGGACTAATGTGGAAGTTGATAGTCATGATAAAAATAGAAAAGAATTTCAAAAAGAAGAAGATGATGATCTTTTTGTTAATGAGTTTTTGAAACATATGGAAGACAATCAAGATGGTAGAGACAAAACAGAGTTAGAAAAGTATTTGATGGAACCATGTGAGGATGCGAAGGATAAGATTTTTGATTTGTTGTTGTGGTGGAAAGTTGTTGGTAATAAATACCATGTCTTGTCTATGATTGCTCGTGATGTTTTGGCTATTCCTTTATTTACTGTGGCTTCGGAATCTGCATTTAGCACGGGGGGGACGTCTCTTGGATCCATTTAGAAGTTCATTGAGTCCAAAAATGGTGGAAGCTCTAGTTTGCACGCAAAACTAGTTAAAATCTTCATCTGTTTCTGTTTCTAAAAATATGCTTGATGATTCTATTACAAATGGTGAACTTTGTGATCAAGTGGAGTTAGGTATTAATACTTATAAATTTAATTTATTTTACTGATTTTAATATATTATTAATTTCTTAACTTTGAATTTTTCATACTTTCTTGTAGAGATAACAAGTTCAAGCATTTCTGCGCACTAGTGTGGTTGAGGTAATAAGTATATTTGAATGCTTATATTTGCAAATTGATATATATGTATATATATAATTATTTTTTATTTTATTTGTATATTCAGATACTAGAAAATAAGTGCTTAAGGATGAGACTCAACATCTTTTGTGAAAACATTAAACATCTTTTGGAGGTAACTTTTATTTTATTTAATTTATTTTTTTCAACTCAAATACTTATTGTTGAATCTTTGAAGTATGAGTGATAAGTAGTTAATGGATAGTGAAATGGCTAATATTTTTTTTGATGAGATGATGTTACTATTTTGGGTTCTTTTTGGTCCTATTGGTTTGAGGCATTATTCATAAATGAGATGCTAGCATGCTGCTGTTCTTTTGATCTGATGAGGCAAGAATTTGCTGATTTTATGAGATGATGGAGCTATATAGAGGAATGCTCCATGGACATTACTGTTTATTTTGTTAGCTTGCTTTGTTTATTGTTATTTAATATATTACTTAAAAATGTATATTTTGTAAGTATCACTCCCTTTAAATGTATTTAAGCTTCTAAATAATATATATGTATTAAATATTAAAGTGATGTATTCAGGATTATATTTAGCTTGCTTTTTTTTTTATTATTATAAATATATATTTGATATTACACGTATAAAAGTAAACTCCACATGTTGGAGACTTAAAAAATTTGATATATAGTAGCATTTGAAAATTTGCATATAAATATAATTTCTTCCAGGTATTTGAAAATTGGCATACAAATATAATTTCTTCAATATTTTAGCTTAGCTAAAATAATTAAATTTGCATGTTTTTTTGGCAACTAACCAACCCATTACAATTTAGTTTGGATTAGATTGATTTTACTACTATAATTGGTCGGTTTGATTTAAAAATTTATCAACTCAAAATTTTTGAGTTGGGTTAGAATTTTGCATAACTCAACCCAACCCACTCGTTGTCCACCCCTAGAGAGAAGTGTAGAAAGAGAGAACGCATGAGTGAGAAATAAAAGAGTTGATAACTAGCATTTGATAATTGCTATAAAGTGGATTTGGGTATTAATTTAAGTAGTTATAAAAACTTCTTAATGTATTGGGTGGGAAATGGAAGGATTGGCGGGAAATGGAAGGAAAATATTAATATTCCATTAATACCCTTCTAATTATTCCATGTGCATGTGATTTAAAAATAATTTGTTTTTTAAGAAAGTGTTTTTAAATGTCCTTATTAATCTAATAGACCTAATGTTAAAGAAAATTAAAGCGTCCTTATAAAAAAATTATAAGAATAAAATGATCTTTATTTTTAATAATAATTAAAAAAAAAAAAAAAAAACTACCAATAAATCAAGCTTGATAAAATACGTTAATCCTCTTTTTCGGATAAAAGATACTATATTAACCCTTTTTTTTTTTTTTCAATAAATCTTTTTTTTGTTAGCTAGATAGTGCTTATAGCTTAGTATGATCTTGATAAGATCATGTTTTCTAAACTCACTAGTTTTAAACCCGTCTTATGCAAAGATCGCTACAAATAATATAATTATATTATTAAAATTATTTATTTTAAAATAATTATTTAAATCAACATATAATTTATTTATAATTTGTTAGATTATAAAGTTATTTTTTATCTTTTATTTTGTGTTAATATTTTAATTTTTTAATACTTAATTTAAAGTATTGAAATTATTTCTAAAAAGAATATAAACAACACTTAGTTATTAAAATTTGATAAATATATAGGAATATTTTGGTATTTATTTGTGTACAATGAAAAAAAAAAAGCAAGATAATAACCAATTAACAATAAAAAAATAAAAAAATGAAGGATAATAACAAAAATACTATTTATGCTTGCCAATAACTATTTATTATCAGTGTATTTATTATTGTACAAGAAAAATCAATTCATAAAAAATTGGAAGTCCCCTACAAAGGAAAAGGCTATACGTGATGGCTCTTAGAGGCACTGAAATTCTTCGGTCGTGGCAACTATTTAAATAAAGGACCTATTCTCCCGCGCTGAGTTGAATTGGAAGAAAAGAAAAGGTTAGAATTTAGACTCCCGCTTCACTTAATAAAGTTTATTTAAGTGAGTGCAACTAAAACTACTAGCCTCCCAATCTAGGTAGCTTCTTAAATTCGGTTTTTACCTCTTAAGGGGTGCCAGAAAGACTTTTACTTATTATTTACTTTAAGTGTATTTTAAAATTTATTAGTGTAATAAAAAATAAAAAAAATCAAAATAATACATAATAAAATTAATAAAATGGTTGTTTATAAGAATGATATTTATTTTATAGACATATTGAAATTTATTTGTATACAATAAACTAAAAGGACAGAGAGAATCCCAATTAGGTGAACAATCAAGTTAGGTGATATAAACACTTAAAGACTCACCCCTCTCGTTCAAGCAGTGAAAAGCAAAAACAAAAAAAGTAAATATTAGATAATAATAAAAAAATAGTAAATGCTTTTTAATCTTAGTATATACTATATATGTTGTCACATATATCGTGAATACTCAGATTGTAATAGTTCATGCAATAGATCAAGCAAACACCATAACATAACGTAATAAACCCAATTAAGTTACAATCCTAAGTGGTAACATCTACGGGTTGCTTAAGACAACCAATTAGCAACCAAATTCACCAAATAATATATAACAGTTACTAAAGACTCGATAAAGATAAAATTCTAAATACCTCTATCAGTCAGGGACCACCTATCTTAACTACCTAAGCTACTATCACTAGCAGTCTCCACAACTATTTTGATACTTACTGGATTTGGTTTACCTCTAAACTCACACCACCACGCAGTATGATGTAAATACATGCAATCAATATATGTGTACAAATAATATGCAATTTATCCAAAATATAATTTTAGGATAACCACCTTCTATCAACAATACGAAAAATACACTCGACCTCGTAATCGACGTATGTTGATACGGAAACTCTACCTCGTAATAATGATACATAAATACAATCGATGTATTGTTAAGACTATTTTGTTTGATAAAATATTTTTAACAAGCTCCACCATTATCTCGTATCTCAATACAGAAATAACACTTAATGTATTGAGAATACATAATCTCCTTTTTCAAAAATACGTTCACAAAAATCTCCAAGTGAATGAACACCTTCGAATCACTAATACGGAACAATACTAACGTATTAGTGATACAAGAAAAATATATTTTTGATAAAAATATTTTACACAAAAATAAGTTTTATGCAACACCACAAATTAGTTCAAAGAGTATGAGAAAGAGGGATTAGAAAAGTGTGAAATGTGTAATTAAAAAGTAAGAAGAATGAGGGTATTTATAGCTATTTTTAGCTTCAAGGACCCTCACTGTGACCTCGCCGTGAACCCTTGTGAGGCTTCGCTGACTACCCTAGCAAACCCTCTACAAGATGTCAGTGAGTTCTAATGAATCATAGTTCCACCCTGTGCGCACTTGCGGATCCTTCACCAACCATCTCAGCGAGCCAACAAGGAGACCACTAAAAATAAATTTTTCAAGATAAAATTTCACCCAATAAAAAGTCATAAATACCCACAAACTCAACAAAATAAATGCAGGTAAAAACACGTTTTAATATACAATTTATATGCTCATAACCACCCCGTAGTATTGTATTATACAAACATACAATAGTGTTAAGATTTACGTGAGTGCGTGCGATACTGATCACAAACAAAGTACCTTACATATAGGTAGACAAAACACTAAGTAAAAAAAATAGACTCTGTGTTTTGCACATAAAAATGCCAACAAAGACATAAAGAGACTTAAAATCTCATCTTTTGGCTTTCCGTGGCAAAATACTACACAACCTATATAAGGTAAGCATCAAACACAATATATTCATGTAAGATGATCTAATGAAGTTTATTCCTACGAGCAACTCCAACACAAACAATACATCGAACAAACCTACACTCCAAGTGCGTCATCTTGTAGTGCTTCATCCATCTTCATGAATTAACACATTCGTCTTAATGCTAACACTAGCTCCAAGTGAGCTACAAGGTCCAAAACTACATCTGTATCCTGCACATACAAAACAAACACATACTCGTGAACATGTCATGCAGAACATAAATGTGTAGTTTACCCCTAAACAAGTACACACTAATAGGCTAAACACAACTAGTTAAATAAATTTTTCCTGAATTCATGCAATACTTCCTATGAATGCATGCAAGTCAGATAAAAAGATGCAATGCAAACCTACACTCACATCCCACTAAAAAGGCAAAAAATAGATGTAAACACATTATGCAATATACAAATTTCTCCCCCTTTTTGACATAGAAAGTCAAAAGAACACCCCTATATGAGAGAGAGAAGGCATACAATATGCAATGATCCTATATACTCATACAAAACATGTAGAAAACACAGCATAAGAAAAAAAAATAGAAGTAAACACATAACAAAGAAATCATAGTTTATTAGTTTCAAAGTTTTTTATTACAAGATTTTTAGAAGAAGAAATAAAATATAAAGAAATAAAGAAAACTAAGATTCTTCTCTTCATCTCTATTAAGATCACGCTGAAAACTGATGTCGGACTCCCTATGGTCAGGAAGGTGGGAAGAAGGCTGCAGAAGGTCAGAAAACTCAACAATGAAGGTAGCAAGCTAACCAAACATCTGTGTAAAGGAATCAAAAGACTGAAGTAGCTAGATGTCTAAATCTTTGAGAAGAGCACTAGTGCTCACACCAACTGAGTGAATTTAGGAAGGATCCACCCTACTAGAAGGCTGAATAGACGATCAAGAATAAAAGAATAATGGAGAGCCATGATGAGGTTGCTGAAGATGCTCAATTGTACTCACCCTGTCGTTAATGTTCATTAGCATCTGTTTGTAGAGCCTGTGTTTCTGACGCTTTTTAAAAAGATTTTCAAGAACCTTATCCAAATGTTAAGTCAAAGCATCCACCTTTGTATTTAGAGATACATACTCAGAAGATTGAGGAGGAATAACAGGAAGTGAAGTAGAAGGGGTAGAATGAGAGGCACTTTGAGAATAAGAAGAAGAAGGCTTAGAGTTTCTAGACAAAGGGCATGATGCCTAAAGGTGTCTGATAGAAAGAAGAGTATGACCATACATAGAAACTTTAATTAAGTCGTTGTCTTTAAGACGCTAGCTACCCCCATCAATTCGGTGATGCACTAGGGTTTAGCAAATATGCCTTCAAGATACAGTGAAGCTTTTTGTTGTCTGCAGTGTGCATTCACGAAAACAACTCAATAACACCTTTAACTTTGAAGAGCACTTAAGATAAGTAATGTTCTAAATCTACAGCATTTAGAACACTAACTTTATTTGTATATAAATTATGGTGGAAAATATTATAGAACAATTATTATCCATCTTGAACTTTATTTTCTTGTTTTCTCTATATTCTTCAAATGACCTAAATGAATGGCTTATTTATAGAATTTCATACACCCTTAATTGGGTTACAACTCTTTGATAAGTTGTGACTTTTCTAAAAGTTATGTCTTTTAAAACATATGTAATTGTTCATGACAATTATAACCTATCAAAAAATCATATCCTTTTACTTAAGTCACAATCTTTCAACATAGCATATATTTTCAAACGTTGCAACTATTTAATGTATATTTTTCCAAAAGGTACTTGCCAAACTATTGCAACCTTTTAACCAAATGCTATATTTTTTCATTTTAAAAAAATTTTAAAAAATGTTCCAACAAAAAGTATACTAGGGCTATGTTTGTCAAATTGCACTAAGTAGTGGAGTAGGATAGTTTTGTCCGAAAATAGTGTTTGGTACATTTTTACCTCCAGTACAGCGAATCCCAGTCCCACTTCAAATCAGCCTAAATGTAGACAAATATCAACCGTTTGTTCAAGTCAAATGTTCTCAACAACACTTGTAAGACCTTGTAGATGCTTGCTAAAAAATTCGTAGGTCCAACATGTAATAGTCGTGATCACATGTGAGATTGGTATGATCTTGATCGGAACCAAGTAATTTTTAAACTGCATAAACGGTTAGTAAGTTACTAATTCTTGGTGAACCGACAAAATGACAAAATGACAAAATGACAAGTTTAAAGCTACTCAGTGAAAAAGTCAAAGGAATGATGAAGAAAAATATCAACCTAAACTATATGATTTTAATGATAATGGAAGCAAAGGTAACAGAGACAATATCCTTTCAAATTTTATTAAAAAAAAAAAACCCAGAACCACATCATTTGCAGCATAAAACCTACACATAGAGTTTTGACATGGTAAGCTATGTCGCTCGAAGAGAGCTACAAAAGAACATTATGATCATCTACTTAGATTAAATTAATATAGTTCAATTTTAAGCTTAATTTTAATGATTTAGCGTTAAGTACTCACCCATTAAGTTTTGAACTTTAACAACATGATTTATATTTTATGATCGTATTTGAATGTTAATATTTTCTCAGTGACAAATTTCCCCTTTCACATCTTCACAGGGTGAACCTAGTAACCTGCACGCAAGCCTATATTTCCCTTGTTAGAAAAAAACCAGAGTGCAAGAAAAACAAAGCTTCTTCAACACAGCTCGTCTACAAAAGTCCTAGTAACTTGAATATATATGACTGCCTATCTCAAGTGACAATTTATGATATTTTTTTCAAAAATATTTTTGACCACAATTTGTTGCGATTTATATAATATAATCTAATTAATATGGCCCAACAATTACTTCAACTTCTCATGTTCAAATTTAATATCGTATCTATCAAGTCACTTGATGGTAAATAGCAGTACTCCAATTATTTATTCCCAAACTTATTACTTAAATCAAATAATTTTATTAATCAATAATTTAACGTTTAATACTTCAATTGTGAGTTCGAATTTTTACTTGTAATTTTACATAATCTTATTGAGAGGACAATTACTTTTTGATGTATTAAAAAAAAATTTGATGCATTTGTGACATCTACATGGAATCTAGTGGTGTTGAAAGGGATTTTCCAGTAGTACATTAAAAAAGAAACGCCTGCATTAAACAACGTAACAATTCTCAAACAAAAATGAATAAAATTTGAGTACGAAATTAAATAAATAAAATTAAAGAAAATATAAAAATTTGGGCATTAAATAAAGCCTTCATATTCTAGAATAAATGTTTGCATTTTTTATAATTATTTTATTAGACCGTTTATAAACTTTGCATTAATGATGATTAATTAATGTTGTATTTTCATTTTTTACCTCTAAAATTTCCTTAAAGTGTACATCTTCGACTCTATAGAGTCCATAAGCATAATATGCTACTCAATTTAAAAAAGTTTACTTAATGGGATGAAAATATTTATATTTTTTATAAACTGTATCATATCATTATAGTCTATTCATGTAATACTTTTATTTTTGTTTTCTCTAACACAGCCTCTAAATATAATTTAATTAAAAATTATTTATAAAAATTTGATGTATATTAACTTTTTAAATACTAGCAGACAAGTATGTGTTTTGCACGTATAAAATATAAATTAAAATTTTCTTTTTTTTAACATGATTTTTTTTTTTTTGGAAATGTACAAAATCAATTAAATAAAAATGTTTTTAAAATAAATTATTTGAGTTTCTTATGATTTTCTAATAGAGTTAATATTTATGCTTCCTATTTGTTATAATGTTGAATATAAATTTTAATAATACATAAATTCAAAAACTAAATTTTGTAACACCTTTTAAAATTATTGTTATACATCACTTGAGGTTTAAAGGTTTTTTTTTTTTTTTTCATTTTTAAAATGACTCTAAGCCAACACTTCAAAATGTTAAAAATGAAATTGATAAATTTTAATATTTTAGTGACCAGTTATATATTAAAGGTGATGCTATTTGTTGACGTTCTTTTTAGTAAAAATAATTATCTATAAGGCCAGATATTTTCTTTTTCTTTTGATCAGCAAATATCACTCACTCTTACTAAGGTAAAAATTTTAAAAAGACCATATCTAGTTATTTTCTTCAAGTTAATTTTTGTATAAATAATTAAAAAACAACAAAAATAATACCCTTAAAATTTGTAATAATAAAATTAGCACCCCTTATATTCAAACTTACATTTTCACAATTAAAAAAATAGCACCCATTCAATTAGAATTGAACGACAACAATTTAGACTCATTCAATATTTTACGTTCAAATTGAACATTCAATATTATTGAGGTGCTAATTTTATTATTTTAAATTTTAAGAATGTTATTTTTTGTAATTTTCCTTAAATAATTTTAATATTAAAATCAACCTCTGTTTTATTTTTTCTAATTAATGACAAACAATTCATAATAGCATTCAAAGCGACAACAGTTCAAATTCAATAGGTTAAGTATGACCATGAAAAGGTTTGATAAACTTTCATGCTATCTCAGGATACAAATGTTGAATTTTTTCTCGATGTACTCTTATTGAATTCTGTGCTCTGCGGGTTAAGAAGAAACAATGCTGAACTCTGTGCAGAGGTAAAAAAGTCTGCTCTAGAAACTATCAATGTAGACTCTCAAAGAAAGGGGGAAGCAATGACATGAGTATAAGTTTCGATAGAAGATAATGGACCAACCTTGAGTTTCAACTCTAGAGGAAGATTGAATAGATGGTTTGAAAGGGAATAGATTTTCTTGTAAAGATATATAGAGATTTCATGGTTTGTGAGTTGTCAAGTAAGGCTGAGAGAAGAGAAAGGGTCTAAAAAAGTCCAGTGGAATTAATATAAAGATTGACAAAACAGTATTGAAAGCAAAATTATTTTAGGTTGGTTGAACGTTGAAGGTCAATGGAGACACAGGTTTCGAAGACTCAAATTTATTAAATTCTGAGCTACATGCAAGCAAAAACGAAGGTGTGCTAGACATGTGTATGACTTTGTCTGTCCAATACACCAATTGTCAATTTTTGTTTTTAAATCTATGAACAACAAAAAATGACAATTGGAAAAATAATAAGGCATCCTTTGAACTGAACACTTTATTTTGAGCATATATTCATATGGAGGTGGCGGCGTGTGATAAGAAAAAGTTGGGAAAAAAAAAAAAAGTAAATAATTCTTAGGAGTATTGCAGGGGAGCTATAAAAATGAAAGTAGGAAGATAAAAGTAGGCAATCTATGCACTTAACTCAATATTTTTTTTTTTACTATAAAAAAAAACTCAATATTTCTTAAAGTTCAACTTGAATCATACATTTGTTCGAATTGAATTTGCAAAACATATATATAATAAGTCTATTCTAGGTTGTGCATGTTTTTATGTGAAGGTGCATAAAGGAAAATAAATTTCACAAGAAACCTGAATATAAGATTGGCGCAATCTAGTATTTCAGGGAAAACATTGCCACTAATATATATTACTCTCCATATTCCAAAAGAGCACCATAAACCCCCTTATATTTAATTATTTATGCATGTTTCTTTTAGAAAACACTAAGCAACCCTTTAAACTATATTCACCAATTCAGAGAACATAAGCACCAGTGTAATATATTTATAGAATCTAATATTATTTCTTAATTTTAGACTACAATTTAACTGTACCTCCCAAACATCACAAAGCATTTAGCTCCAGTAAGAGGAATTCAAAGACCCAACGAACTAGTCCGCTTTGCAGGAAATTGAGAGCAACTTGAGGTGGGGCATTCCTTATGCTGTTTCTGCTCGCAGGATCTCATTACATTTTCCCTTCTATCAGGCATTCCTTCCTTTTCCTCAGCTTCAAACTGTTCAGGTATATATTAGTCAAAAATAAAAAATAAAAACAAGGGTCAATTTCTTCTCGATTAATGGAGCAATAAATAAATTTAATTAATAATTGGACCAAGACATACTCACAGATGGCATGTCAGCATTATTTTCTACATTGATCTGATGTTTTCTCTGATAGTTAAGAGTCCCATAAAGAGTATCATCTCCGTTTCCATCGTTTGGAACTTCATTCAGGTCAAGAGAGGCATTGATAATGGTGGTAATACTCTGGGATTCGTGGTGGATCGTTGTTGGAGCAAAAGGATCATAGAGGTTTGAGACGCAACTAAAAGTGGCTCTACTGACGGGACACTTTTCAGCCAATGGCTGTACAGGGGTGGCAGGATGGGTTTCATATGCATGAGAGAAGTGGGTTATAGAGGAGGTGGAAGAGGAAGCTGATGGTGGGGTTGGGGTTGGGACCACAAAAAGGTCATCTAAATGGAGCCCAGACTTGGGGGAAATAGCAACGTTTGGCCACAGGAAGGTCCCTTGTGGCTTGCAGATTCTGAATCCGCTCTTCAGTCTCCGTACTCTTGCTGCCCTGTCCTCTATTGCTATGTCTGTTGCTTTATCCCCTCCATGATTGTCTTCTTGCTTTTCACCTGATATCATACCCGATTTGCTCTTTTGTCGCAACTCTTTTCCGTCTCTTTCAATGTCTGATGGCATTGTTGGTGATCCGGCCATTAATAATGGTGGCAGAGCTTCTAATTCTGATTGGATTGGACCGTACTGGCTTGATTTCAGTATCTTCATTTGTTCCTACGTTAACAACCAATGATGAGTTTTATTACTAATTCCCATATTTTAATGTTCCTTCTCTGGATAAATACCCTTCAGAAGCGGCAAAATAAATATTAATTGTAAGCGCATCTAGCATACATATACCATAATAAACCCGATACGTTTTTTCTCTATAAAAGGTGAGAATGAGACAAATTTGCGCAAAAAGATAATTTCATTACGGAAATCATATTTGACGCCATCAACTAATCTCGATTCTTGATGTGTTTATGGTGAAGGTGTATTGTAGAAGGGTCAAATATGCACTACGCCACTTTTTAATGCCTAATTAGTGCCAGAGTGAACTCATATCTCACCTCCGAAAGACCACAGATTCAAAGTGCTTCACATGATATATAACTAATGCCTTAGAGAAGAATCGATGCAATTCAAACTACCAGGTCAGGCAGGTACCTCCAGTTTACTAAAAGATTGAGCAATCTCCATCATTTGGTCCTCAATATTTGCTTTCCTATTTGCCAGTTCCATATACATTCCCTGTTACATTCAGTGTTGCAAAAGGTCAGTTAAAATACAGGTAGCATATGCATTAACACCAAGGAAATAAAGTATATCAAATTTCCCTAAAACTTGTCTCCTACATACATTTACCTTGAAAGGTATTAACCAATCCTCATCATCAAGTTGTAAAATTGCCACCTTGGAATTTGCAGCAGTTCCAACGGCTAAATTCTCCTCTTGCCTCTTGATCACAAGCTGTTGAACATCCCTGCATTGCAAACGATTTTAGCAAAACTGAGACCAAAAAAGGCACAAACTTTAGAAGAATAACAAAGTAAAATTAATGGCACTCACAGATCATCAGCAATAAAAGAAATTAGACCATACATGAAGACCAATATAATTGATAACTAAAAGAATCAAAAGGTCATTACTTTTTCATCATGTCCATCTCTTCCCTGAGCACCTTAAGTGCTCTGGCACAAAGAGGATCCTGAGTGGGGCTATCACCAGGTTTCCACCCATGTGGGGGTGTCCAATAAGGATCCTGCACCCCAGCCTGCCTCCTAACATTAATCAAATTGGCACTCTCTAGCCAATACTCCATGGCCCCTTCAGCATTATGCCTTCGCTGGAACCGAAATGTTCCACCAGGTGCCACATTTCCAGCCATGTGCTTCAGCAGATGATCAAGCAAACCTGTATCACCAATCAGCTTCCTTGCTTCGGATCTTAGTGCTGGCCGAAGAATCGGGTTCCCAAATACAGTGCCTTTAGCCTTCATAATCTTTAGCATGTTCTCCTCTGCTAACTTATACCTACAAACATTAAAACCCAAAATCAATAAACCATATATTCTCAAGGAATCCCATCTGGAATGAACAACAAAACAAAGAACGACCCAAGAGTTTGATAGAGCAGTTATCATGACCTTGCTGCAGACCACCTCTCTATGGATTGTTTGATCCTTTTTTTCTTACTACGAAAGTCCCCTATGCTTTGACTTGGCTTCAGACACATTGCTCTTTCTTGCTTTTGTGTGCCCTTGTTCCTATCACGGAGCTTTCTCTTAATCCCGTTGTAGTTCTCTACTTCAAATGACTCTGCTTTCATATTTTCTTCTCCACTCTCTTTTATTTCTTTCTCTTCCTGATCTTCCTCGTCAGAGAGACATTTCTGCTCTGTATTTTCTTCTTCCTCATTGGCTAAGCTGGGCAAAAGTCCATGTTTGCACTCTTCGTGTGGATTCAAAAACCGGACTTGCCGACGCTTTCCCCATTGAACCATACCGGTGTACCTTAGCTGAGACCAGCAAGAACCGTTCTTCGAGGCAACATTACTCATGACCACACCACCACGTTCTGGGCATGAAAGCTTCTCGGATGCCATAGGTGCAGCCCAGAAGCTCACTAAATCCCTGTTTTCGTCCATTTCCTGAGGTGAGATTCTCCTGAAAAGCACATCAGCCGCCATCTCTGATCCCATTACGTACTTCTCGTCTAGAGAAGGCAGCTTCTTCCCTTCTCGTTTACTGTAGTTTCTATCACTAATGTGCAACCGGATAGAGTGAATGCTTGGAAACCGCAGTGACACATTAAGCACAGATTTCTCACTCACCTGCGTAACCGCATTTTAGTTGTTAATAAGCTGGTTTTAGAACACACCTAAGGAGATAGATCAATAAAAAAAACGAAAATAAAGGAGTTTATGTTTTCATTAAGGTTGGCGTGCAGATATTCACCATGGCTACCCGTATGGACTTAAGCTGTTCTGGACTCTTACGAGAGAGCTTGGGGTGGTTGATTTCATAGAAAGCACCAACCTTTACATGATCTGAAACCTTTGCAAATTTGATAGGCATTAGCAATTTAGCATGTTAGTGTAAAGGAGATAGAAGAAGATGACATGGACTATGCCTTGGCACCTGATTGCAACGCTGGCGAAAACAATGACTTGGCATCAAATGTGCACAACAATGCAAGACCATCACAACCTATTGTAGAATGCAAAACAAGATCACTACCCTCACTGCAAGTTTCATTGCAGCACTCACGGCTATGCAACTGAGTGGAATATTTTTGTAACAAACTGTTTTGTATAAGAAAAATGACGTAGTGGAGTGTGAAAAAGAATTAGTGCAATCATTGTGATTTTTTTACAGTTTTTGAGCTATAAATATTTGCTATCTTGTATTGTTTGAAAATTATCAAGAAATGAGAATGAATTTCTTTGTTAATGGTTCCTTGCTGTGCAATGCATGTTTCCTTCATTTCTTCCTTCCTTTTTTTTTTAAATCTGGTATCAGAGCATTCAAGCTCTTGAGCTTGTTTAAAAAAAAAAAAGGCTGAATCCCCAACCCCGACAGAAACCTCCACTGCTTTTCAAACCATCTTGCCTCAATCTGTGCGAGATGTTTATACCTTTCACAATATTGTCGTCTCTATCAAACTAAACCACACAAATTATACCATTTGGAAACATCAAATACTCAAGATTCTGCATAGCTTAGAGCTTGATAGCTATGTACTCAATGAACCACCCTCTCAAATTTTAACTTCTGGTGCAACTAATCCAGTCTACAAATCATGGAAAAAGCAAGATGAGATACTTGGATGTTGGTTAATGTCATGCATGGAGGATGATATACTCAAGCAAATATTAGGGTTTGATACCTCAAGGGAAGCATGGGTGAAATTAGAGAAAAACTATGCTTAAAAATCCGAGCTAGAGCCATTCAGTTCAAAGAAGAACTACAAAATCTCAAGAAAGGTAGCCTGAGCATTAATGAGTACATTTTAAAAATCAAACTTCTAGCTAATAAACTCAAAGGAGATGGGTGAGGCTTGTCTGAAGAAGAACTGCTCATTTTAGTGTTTTGGGAGGTCTAGATGAATCCTATGATAGTGTGTTTGCCACACTTAAAAAAATTATTACAGAAATAGTTATCATTGATGATGCAAAAGCTCTCTTTCTTAGTCATGAACGCAGATTAGAGAGAAGAAAGGTAATGTTACGATCAACTTTACCCTCTGTCAACCTTCCTGTTAAAAAAATTGCAAGCAAAGGTGATAAACAACTGCTTGATAACAACCCAAATATAGTCCTACAAACTTTTGTCACAAATCAGCCTTTCAATACTACCCATACCCAAATTCAAGGACAAGCACAATATGACGTGAACAACTCATTCCCTAGAATGGACAAATGCCCTGAAGGCCTCAACTATGGCAGAGGCAAAGGTAGACCACGGTATCAGCTCTATGGCAAAATGAGTCACATGCTGGCAACATTCTGGCATCGATTTGACAAAAATTTTGTCTCATCTCAACCAACAGGTAACACTCCAAGACCTTCCCCTATGCCTTTCTATCAGCTATCTTCACCATCTCATAATCAACCTTTCACCCTCAACAACCATTTTTCAATCCACCATCATCTTATTATTATCCTAAACCTTCATCATATTCTTACCCACAAATGCAAGCTATGCTTAGTACACCAGCTCAAAACTCTTATCTATTACATTTTTCTGCAACACCTTTTCCATCACAACATTCATTTTTTACTCCTACACCATATCATCCACAAGTTTCTTCACTATCTCCAAACATCTCCTACTGTGTAAGATCAAAACTGGTATCTTGACTTAGGAGCCAGTCATCATGTGACCTCTGATCCAAGCACCTTGATTACATCTCAACCTTATGGAAGACCATAAAAACTTATGGTTGCAAATGGTAAGAATATTGATATTCACTCTACTGGTTTTACTAATTTTCAATCTCAGTTTGAACCTTTCACAACTCTATTTCTTCAAAATACTTTACATGTCCCCTTTATTGCAAAAAATCTTCTTAACGTGTCAAAATTTGCTTAAGAAAATAGTCTTTTTTTAATTTTATCCCATCTATTATTGTGTTAAGGATCAGGTGAAGGCTATATCCTCCTCATGGGTCATCTGCATAATGGTCTCTATGTGTTTGACATAGATTCCAAATACTCTAAAGGTACCTCTCAATCTATTCATTCTTCCGTTCAATCTTCAAATGATAATACTCCTTCTGTTTTTTCTTCCAGCCCTAGCACTAGCTTAGAGCGCATCAAAGATTAGCTCATGCTTCATTACTTGTTATCAAGACTACCTTAGCTAATAGTGGCATTTCTTATTCTGTCAACAAAAATGTCTTTCCTTTCCTTTGTACAGCTTGTCAGACTAGTAAAAGTCACAAGCTTCCTTATGTTCCTATACTAGCTTATGTTACTTTTTCTTTGCAATAGTGCATTATGATATATGGGTTACCCCATCTTTTGTCAAGAAACAATTATTAATATTATGTTCACTTCACAGATGAGTTTTCAAGATTTACTTAGATTTTTGTTTAAAGTAAAGAAGTGATGTTTATTAAGCTTTTATTGATTTCAAAACTCATGTAAAATTACAATTATCTTTTAAAATCAAAATTCTCCAAAGTGATTGGAGAGAAGAATATCAAGGACTTGCTTCATTTGTATCCAATACTGGTGTAGTCCATCAAGTTTCATGTCCACACTCTCAAGAACAAAATGGTTTGGCTGAGAGAAAGCACAAGCACAAGCACATTGTTGAGCTAGCCATGATCATGATCTCACATGCATCCCTTCCTCTTACCTTTTGGGATGAAGCTTGTTTTTCAAGCACTTATCTTATCAATAGACTCCCCACTCCCCTTCTCAATAAAATCTCTCGATCTAAACTATTATTTCATCAAAAACTTGATTATAACTTCTTTAAAGTATTTGGTTGCTTGTGTTTTTGTTTCCTTCGACCATACAATGATCATAAACTTCAATCCAAATCTTTACCATGCACATTTATGGGATACAATCCCAACACAAAGGTTATAAATATCTTTCTTTTGAAGGCAAATTGTTTATTAGTAGAAACGTCATTTTTCATGAACATCAATTCTCTTACTCTTCTTCAAACACTCTTTCATCTACCTCTCACTACATTCGTCCTATTTTACCTACAATCACATCTACCTCCTCTCACCAACCTCAAATTATTCCCATTGAAACTCTTCAAGTTCCTTTGCACACCACTTTTTTTCCTCCATAACTTTCTCAACCACCTTCTACTACATCACAATTGGTAGTTTTAATGGTGAGTCCTCTCACTTTCCTTCTACATTACCTCCAAATGTTGCTTCCTCTTCTTCACATGAACCTTCTTCTCCAAATTCTTCAACTCAACCACTCATTCTTATATCTAACACTCACCCTATGGTTACCAAATCTAAACATGGCTTTTACAAACTCAAAATATTTCATGTAGTTCTTGATCTCACAATGATTGAATCTGAAATAGTTAAACAAGCAATTTCAAATCCCTTATGGAAAGCTTCCATGGAATAGGAATTTAATGCTTTAGTTGAAAACAGCACATGGACTTTAGTCCCTCCTCCTCTCAATAGAAAGCTGATTGGTAACAAATGAATTTTTAGAGTTAAAAGACTTGTAGATAGTACTCTTGATAAAAGAAAATCTAGATTGGTGGCCAAAGGTTACGATCAAACACCAGGTTTTGATTTCTCTGAAACTTTTTGTCCTATAGTTAAACAAGTGACTATGAGATTGTTCTCACATTGGAACTTGCAAAGGGATGGAAATTGCATTAGTTGGATATCCACAATGCATTTCTCAATGGTCACTTATGTGAAGAAGTTTTCATGAAGCAACCTCAAGGCTTTGAAGACAAACAGTATCCTTATTATGTGTGCAAACTGAACAAAGCCATTTATGGCCTTAAACAAGCCTCTAGAGTTTGGTTTGCCACTCTAACTAAAGCACTTCTTCAATTACAATTTCAACAATCCAAGGCTGACACTCTTTTACAAACTGATTTCAACATCATCTCTCTATCTCTAGTATATGTGGATGATATCATGAACAAGACATTTATGATCTTATTGCACTCCTACACTCACTTTGCTTCA
Organism: Elaeagnus macrophylla; assembly: GCA_029378325.1. Lineage (NCBI taxonomy): Eukaryota > Viridiplantae > Streptophyta > Magnoliopsida > Rosales > Elaeagnaceae > Elaeagnus > Elaeagnus macrophylla. The sequence continues at coordinate 72,503,222 of CM055640.1, read as the reverse complement.
ACATATATGGGCCTCCTCACATACTTTCTAGGCATTGAGGTAAATGCATTACTTGATGGTGGTTTGTTACTTACTCAAATAAAATATGGACAGGAACTCTTACATCGAATAGGAATGCAAGACTGTAAGCCTATTGCAACTCCAATGGCCTCTGACTCCAAATTGTCTGCTTATGAAGGTGATCTATATCCTTACCAAACTCAGTATAGAAGTGTTGTTGGTGCACTTTGGTACCTCACCATCACAAGACCTAACCTCACATATATAGTTAATAAGGTCTCTCAATTTATAACTAAACCTCAGGTACCTCATTGAAATTCTGTCAAACGTATCCTAAGATATCTCAAAGGTACTCTATTTCATTGTTTAGTTTTTAGATCATCTACTCAACTCTCTTTACAGGGTTTTGTAGACTCTGATTGGCCATCATGACCTAATGACAGACAATCTACCATTGGTATGATGGTTTTCTTGGGTGCCAATCCTGTTTACTAGGGTAGCAAGAAACAAAAATAGTGGGTAGCAAGAAACAAAAAACTATTTCCAAATCACGTACAATGGCAAAATACAGATCTTTAGTCAATACAACATATGAAATTATGTGGATTCAATTTTTACTATCTGAACTACAAGTGCCACTATTACTATCAAGTTGTCCAATCATTTGGTGTGACAACCTCGGCACTGTAACCTTAGCAGCCAACCCAATTTGTCATGCTCGCACCAAATACATTGAATTAGATATTCATTTTGTTAGGGATCGTGTTTTGGCTAGTAAGCTGCAAGTTTTACATGATCCTTGACATGAGCAACTTGTTGACATTTTTACAAAACCCCTATCTATTTCTCAATTCAACTTTCAGAGAAGCAAACTCATTGTCATCATAATGACACTGAGTTTGAGGGGGATGTAAAGGAGATAGAAGAAGATGACATGGACTATGACTTGGCACTTGATTGCAATGCTGGCAAAAACAATGACTTGGGCATCAAATGTGCACAACAATGCAAGACAATTACAACCTATTGTAGAATGCAACACAGGATCACTACCCTCACTGCAAGTTTCCTTGCAACGCTCACGGCAATGAAATGAGTGGAATATTTTTGTAGCAAACTATTTTGTATCAGAAAAATGAGGTAGTGGAGTGTGAAAAAGAATCAGTGCAATCATTGTGATTTTTGAACAGTTTTTGATTTATAAATATTTTTATCTTGTATTGTTTTAAAATTATCAAGAAATGAGAATGAATTTCTTTGTTAATGGTTCCTTGCTGTGCAATGCTTGTTTCCTTCATTTCTTCCTTCCTTAGTTTTAAATATTTACAGTTAGTGGTAGATGTGGGTGAATTTGAAGAAAGTGTAACTGGAAAGAGACATATAGACTAAATATACAATAAACTTGTAAAAGATATAGTAATGCACATATAACAAGATCAGCACGAAATGGACCGATTTAGTACTACCCAGGTTACAATGACGTATAGGTGCTGTAGCAGATGCGAGCTGCAGATGTTTGGCCAAAGCAGGGTTTTTCGCTCTTTCTTCCTGAATTTCCAGGTACATCATCTCCTGCGAAACAAGGACTTAGTACCAAAAATAGAGAGCATCCATAAAGCCATTAATTCAGAAAGAAGGAAAAATCTCAACTCTATACTCTATTTCTCTTCTACACGGGGGAGCCAAAAAAAAAAAAATTTAGGGGGTTATTTTTTTTTATATATAAAATAAAAATTTAGTAAAAATTATAATAAATTATACTCAATTCAACACTAAATTTTTTCATGTCATATTATAACAGTGACATAGAGTTAACACATTATAATTAACTTATAACGAAAATTAAACAAAAATATAACAAGTTAATAAATATTAATATCATTTATGAATAAAATAAATTTATTAACTAAAAAATCTAAGCAAATAAAAAGCTCAATTAAATACATTAAGATTTATAGACATTAAAACTAAAATAAACATATGAAAATGTAAAAAGTAAAATATGATTTATAATTTTAAGTTTAAGACTATATTTAAAAATATATGTTTATAAATAATATAAGAATGATTAATAATAATAAAATTTTTATATAAAAAATTTCAAATAAATTCTAAAAGATTATTCAAATAAAATTTCAAATAATATAATATTAGATAAAGTTAAAATTTGGATTGAAATAAAATATAATAAATATAAACTTAAAAAACTTTAACATGAAGCTTATCATATACTTATTTTTTTAATTTTATTTTTATAATGTTGAGTTTAAAAATATTTAAACATTATTTGGATTCTTATATTTAAGAATAATTTTTTGTAGTATACTACTCTAATTTTATTTTTGTTATTAATAGTTATCAAATATATGGAAAAAAAGTATATATTTAACTATTTTATTTACAATTTATGTCATTTTTATTCATGTATTTGTTAAATATTGTTAATATATACTAAAATATGTACATAAAAATTAGACACAATATATTATTATAAATAAAATATTTATTTAATGTTAAAAATATATACGTAATTAAGCCTGAATCTCCCTTACCCCGCGTAGATCGGCCTCTGCTTCTATCCTTAAAATCAAAACATGTACATTAATATTCATAGCACATAAGAACCCTCAGTCCTTATGATGCTTTATTACTAAAGCAGCATTATTCAGCAAATACTAATCAACCCAAAAGAGAAGGAAAATTGAGAAACAGCAACAGAAAGAGAAAATGTCATATAGTCATATAGACTGCGGCATTTTGTTATATGGGGTGCTCGTTTGTCGTTACATTCATACGGCTAGAGATGGGCATTTTATCTACGGGTTCGGGTATCCGTGGATAACCGATCCGATCGGTTCGGTTTTTACCCGTTGTTTTAGGGACGGGGACGGTTTCGGGTAATAACCGGATCTAAATTTTCGGGGACGGGGCGGGGACGGTTATACATTAAACCGTACCCGCCCGTACCCGAAATATATTTTTTAAATTTAATTTAATTTAAATATACATAAAAATTATTAATAAAATTCTTGATGCCGAGGGACTTGAACTCGGGATAGCTACTGCACCATTCCCTAATATATCCACTAGGCCACTTTTTATTATGTATCTAATGTAACATATAAATATATTTATTTATTAGAATTATTTATTAGTTAAAAACCTCCTATAAATAGAAAACAAACAAATCTAACCCTAAATTATTTTTCTTTCTTTTTCATTACAGTAGTCTGCAGCTCGCGATTTCCAGACTTCCAGTTCCAGAGGTCGCCGTCAACCGTTGCTCAACACCGCTCCGCGCCTACTCCAACCACTGTCCAGCCTACGTCGCCGTCAACCATTGCTCACATAACCCTTAATCAGACATCTCCCTTTCGTTTTATTTCTTTTCATTGTCTCATCTTATTATATTGTTCATATTCAAGTTAATCAAATTGAAATTCCTAGTCTTAATTCATTTTTTATTTTTAAATTTCTTCATTAGCAACAAAATCGTTATATTTTCCAATTGTTTTTTCACAGATGAGATAGATGATGAAGATGCAAACAAGGAGTATGTTGAGGAGATAAACAGAGATGCTATCATGATTGCTACTCGTCTTTCTGAAACTTTTGCTGGTACTGCTCGGAACAAGCATGGATTACACATTTTGAAAATTGTCAAGGTTAGAATTGAATATGCCTTTGTCGGTGCTGAATTGTATAGTAGTGTTAATTTTTTTTTTTTTTTTTAAATAATCGGATATTGGGGCGGTTTTTTTGTCATATCCGTCCCCGCCCGATCCCCGTCCGGTTATAACCGTACCCGAACCGAAGCAGGTTTCGGGCAGTTTCGGTTATACAGTTATTTGCTCGGTTTCGGGGACGGATATGGCAAAAACCGTCCCCGCCCGTCCCCGTGCCCATTCCTACATACGGCTTATAATCACATTATCACATAAGATCCTTTTTCTTTTTCTTTTTATTTTGTTATTAAGCTGGTAGTTATTTTGGACGAGGATAACTCAAGGAACATTTCACGCGCCTTATGGATGGCGAGTGGGGAACAGCGAAACTGAATGTATGAACGTTGCCGCAATATTCGACTTTATTAAGAAAAAGAATAGTTATATGCCTAATTTGTTTTAATCGTCGAATGTCACTTGGAAATAAAATTGAAATATGTAATAAAAAAAAAATTGCATTACTTATAATAAAATATTAATTAAATTATAACATATATATTAATTAAATATAATAACTTATAATTTAATTTATGGACTACAATTACTTTTTAAAAAATTTAAAGTATCTATTAAAAAATTTAAATTATTTTTTTTCTTAAATATTAAATAATATATTAATTTTAAAAAATTATTTTTTACTTGAAAATTGGTGCAAAATTTTAATTTAAAAGTTATATACAATTTTTTTAATGAAATTTTTAATTAAACATTACATTTTATTTATTAATTTAACATTAATATATAGTTAATATAATTAAAATTTACTTAAAAAATAAAGTAATTACAAATTGCAAACCAAACCTATTCATTTTACAAGTTGGCTTCCATTCTTATTTAGCATATCAATAGATATTGGTTCAATTAATATTTTAGGCAAAATTTGACCAAAATCGAAGCACGGCCACTCTTAGGATTGATCATGCTGTAGTAAAAAATATTTTTGGATAAAAATTATAGACAGTGATGACTAAGATAAAGCACAAACAATTAATGAATAATAATAGCGCGTGGAGAAGTTTGGGGTGGGGGCAGAAATAGAGTTGAGAGGAGCTGTTAACATTCTTAACAGAAAAGGGAATTTCTTTTACGTCTGAATGATACGTGCGTGGGAAAGTGACACTTTTGGGTGTGGGTATGAGAGACCTACGAGAAAACTTACATAACCATCTTGAGCTGCATCACCCTGTTCACTCGAGCTTGGTTCCATGATTCTGATTTAAGAAAATACAGAGTAACCAATTGGATTACATTAAAATTCGTCAAAGCAACGAAAACAATTATGTAGTGGATGAAAAATTGAATCAATCCATCACTTTCAGAATTTGCAGAAAAAAAAGAATTCATTTTCTTGAAGATTTCATAAAACTGATTCATATAGGTGCAGATGAAAATGACCATTCGGAGTGCATATTTGTAGCAGAGAGTGAAAGAAAAGTTGCAGAAACAAAAGAAACATGACGATTTCTGGATGATCAGTACGGGACTACGAGGAGAGAAAACAGGAAACGCAAGGTAAAAGTAGCAGAACTTTGCGGCTGTGTAAGAGAAAGGACGAAAAAAATAGTTACGTTACAGTGCAAAAAGAAAAATTAGCATTTAGCAGTTGTGCTCATTAAGGCAATGGTAATAAATTAAGGACTATTCGATCGATGTTTGACCAGTGTAGATCAGATTGAACAAACTTCAAAAATAGAAATTAAGCACAAAAACAGCATAATAGATTGTATATGTATCCGTTTTTGATGAAGAAGATTAATTTGACAAGTACGTACATAACTAGTTTTCAGATCGAAACAGCTAATATCTCAACAACAACAAAAAAGTAACAGAAACAGAGTCCCCAAAACATTTTCTTCAATGAATGATACAACTATGAATATATAAAAATAAGATATAAGAGCCAATAAAAAAAATACATAAGAGCTTCAGAAAGCAGCTCGAAATATTTGATCAAGTAGTTAGAAACTCTTTAAAACCGATTTTTCTTCGGCCTGATCCCTGAACATGTATTAAGAGAAATGCGGAAGAAAATATATACGAAAATATGAAGAGTTGGCAAAAGAGAAATAAAAGAAATGATAACAATCTGGAAATAAACTAGTAACGTACTTTCGAGTTGGAGTAGTTATCCAACAAATCAACAAAAAGAAGAAGAAACACAGTGAACAACAACATTACAACGACAAAAGTAAGGACTACCTTTCCACTGAACTTTCTTCAGAACGTAACAGCGCCTTTGTTTTCTCTATATTCTAAATTCTGAGTAAGTGATAGTGTCTTACACAAAGAGGGGAAATGAAAGTGAGACTGAGAGAGAATTAGAAGAGCGAAAGTCTGTTATTACGCAACGGACTGACGGAGTGAAACAGAGAGAGAAGCTAATTATTACGAGAGAAATTGAAGCTCACGTGCCGTTTCCTCCTATCACCTTTCAGAAAATAGTAGTGATCAAGTTACTTTTTACTTATTTAGACATAACGAGAAATAACAAAACTAAAATTCTTATATTTAAATTTATAATTTTATAATTAAAAATAATAATTAATATATTATTTTTTTAACATCCATTTAATTAAAATTAAACGATGATAATTCAGACTTATTTAATATTAAATATTCAATATTTTACGACGTTTAAATTAAGCGTTCAATAATATTAAAGTACTGATTTTGTTACTATAAATTTTAGAAATATTATTTTTGATAATTTTTCTAAATATAATGTGGGTTTTGGATACTTTATTAATTAAAGAATTAATTAAATTGTAAAATATATGTTGTTATACGGAATAAGTGATAAAAAAAACTTTTATTTCCAGAAAAATGGTCCCCTATCGCCTATTCCCACTCGCAAATTGGTTAGTTATTTAGCTCCATATTTCTATGTTTACTCCAAAAGCTAAATCCCAAACGCTAGTCTCCCGCGCTTGTGTCCCTTTAGGCATTGTTTAAACCGAAGGAAACTTTTTGCTTATTTATAATTTTTTATTTTTGATATTTGATGTTTTTTCTTGAGGAGAATATTCTTATAGTTTAATTGTTTGAACAATAAGTTATAAAAAAAAAAAAAAATTGTTTGAACAATAGGACACTGCATCACATTTCACATTTTCCTATAAAAAAAACTGCGTTAAATATGATATGCCAATGATTGTCAGACAAGTTGGAGTTATTGATGATTAAAGCTTCAGATTTAACAATTTATTTGCAATACGTATGATGTAAATTTTGTAAGGGTAATTGTGTAAAAATGAGCATAGAGAGAAGTTTCACTGACCAGGCATCCATTTCCATGACAAAAGTTGGGTCCCATGTTTAACTAATTAATATTCTATGAGTTGTGGGTGGTAAGTAACAAGGTTCTACTGCAATCGTCAGACATTTGTACAGTGTTCACTTTCATCACTGCAAAATATATTTTGTGTTTTTACCCTTTTCTTTTCAGGTTTTAGCTTCTTCTATGTTTAGTACTTTATGTAATTACGCATTTGTCCATCACACACTAATTTAACTAATGATGAAGGTTGTGTCCATAACATTAAAGAAAGTGGAGGGTTAGAGCCTCACTTAATTCATTATTTGTAAACAAATAATTTTAATTCCTAGGTTAAATTTTGCATACCATTTAAAAAAAAAATTACGAAGAACAAATAATCTCAGATCAGACTCCGAAAGATCATAACTTCAAACAAACTAAAAAATACTTGAAAAACATTACACGTCTATTTTATTGCTTGCAAACCAGCATTATGGATACCAGTATTAGACATAGACAATTTCACACGAGACTATCGCCAACCTGGAACAGAGGCGCAAGTCTTTTAACTACACATAACCTTTGACATTTGACAAACTTATCTATTTATTTCTTTCGACATAATAAGATGATTGAAAGTTTTTATACTTAACAGTTCACATCTCTAAGGTATCAGCACAACTGATCCAGATGTTTTTCGGCTTTCAACGTCTGCCTGTGCCTGACCAACTTGAGACAGAGGGTATGTGTGGTTTACTCGTGCACGCAATACACCAGACGAAACATTAGCAAATACCTCTCCTGCGGTCTCTAACAGCTCATCTCGAGTGCTCGTGTATTGCATGAGGGATGGCCTTGTTAAGAACAAGGATTTCACTCCAAGAGACGGTAATGGTACTGGATCTGGAGTACCCGATGACTGTCCAAAACTCACCATGTACCCACGGAGCTTTAAGCAATTCAATGATCCCTGGATGTAAAAAAATAATCAAATAAAAAATTCTTTCCTGAGAATAGCCCCAGCTACATTGCTAAATTAGACTTGACAGAATTTCAAGTTTTAGACATATTGAATAGGAAAATGATTATTCTCTTGAGATATACATTAATTAATATAAAGTAAAATGGGTATGAAGATAGGAAAGAGAAAGAGATGAAAGGGAAGAGATAACAGATGAATAAGAAAAATCTTATCCGGATTTTGACGAATAGAAAAAGGAAGAATTAGACAGAATAGTTGGCGTAGAGATATAATATTCAAAACATTCTTCAAAGTATGAGATTTAAGGTACAATGTGATGCCCTATTTAATAAAATCCTAAATGATAAATATGAAATTAAAATAAGAGAAAAAACTACATCACTATCATTATTTTGCATCACTATAACTGGTATCTACTGATAAGTGGTCATACAATTATTCCAATATTCCACAACCACAACATTACATCCAATAAAACACTAACACATCAATTGTGATACATCTTTAAATTAATATTTGCATCATTCCTATATTGAATTACTTTTAAATTCGTCATCTGAAATCCTCTGCTATTTTCACTGGTTTAACCTATGATCACAAACTAAAATAAAAATTAAAAAATAAACAACTTGCATGTTTCATATTTACCAAACCACTGAAACAAACAAGTGCAGGTCTATGAGGCTTCTTGTAACTTTGAGGAATTCCAATATTAGGGTCAGCCAAAAGCTATATGGAAATAATTCTTAGTAGGTTTATTAACTACTGGAGCTGTACTCTGGTGTCTAAAGGATTAATCTGGTCAATTTACTAAGATTAATCCTAGCCTGAAGATGGATCAGCTATCAAATAATAATTAAGAACAGCATACTTTCAATACAAAATTTTAAAAAAATCGAAGTCCTACTAGCCAGGTGCTCTAGTAACCTATGCCAACTAGTTAATTGTAACTTTTCTACAAAATGAGCAGAAGAGAAACATCTTTTAAAGAAAAAGTCAAGTACTCATCACCTGAAAGGTATCCTTTCCAACAGAATCATAGACAACATCAACCCCGTTGCCAGATGTAATCTCATTAACACGGGCAACAAAATCTTCTTCCTTATAGATTATAACATGATGAGCCCCATCTTCCTTGGCTTGAGCTGCTTTCTCCTTAGTTGAGACAGTTCCAATGACAGTGGCACCAAGAGCATAAGCCCATTGGCATAATAGAGATCCAACTCCACCAGCTGCTGCATGAATAAGAACTGTATGCCCAGCTTCAACCTGTATAGAAACACAAACAAGTACCATCCTTAACAAAAACAATCAAGATTGTTGATAATCCAAATTTTCATTACAGCATTCTCCTCATAATCTCTTTCATGATTCAAAACACTACTCTCAACTAATTTATAATTACAATTTTCTGAAGTTCTCATGTCATAGGATGAGGATAAATCTACCTTAAAGCAACGGCGGAGCAGAAACTGAGCTGTCATGCCCTTAACAAAGATAGAAGCCGCAACGATAGGATCAATAGAGGGAGGAACAGGCACAACCTTGTTTGCAGGAAGGATCTGCTCTTCAGCATATGCTCCCATTGGAGTACTGGTATGGATAAATAAAACAATATTCGTTTTATTATTTCTTGAAATAATTGTAGGTACGCTACTAGGGTATATATAGTACAACTAGTGAATCAAAAAACAAATCAAGGAATAAAATAAAGATATGTACAAATATATTCTGTTTAAACTAACTAACAAATCCTAACTGATCTCCTAAGATTTCGGGATTTTTACACTCCCCCTCAAGTTGGTTCATAGATATCAATCATGTCCAACTTGTTTATGAAATCATCGAAGCTCTGACGCGGAAGCCCTTTAGTGAAAATATCTGCAGTTTGTTCACGTGTAGGGATGTAGGTCATGCAAATAATACCATTCTCAACCTTCTCTTTGATAAAATGTCTATCCAATTCGATGTGCTTAGTCCGATCATGTTGGACTAGTTTAAGAGAAATATTGATTGCAGCTTTATTATCACAGTAAACTTTGAACGGAACCTCAGTTTCTACTCGAAGTTCTTCTAGAAGTTTCTTTAAATATAGTCCTTCACAAATTCCTTGTGCAACTGCTCTAAATTCTGCTTCAGCACTACTTCTAGCTACAACATTTTGTTTTTTACTTCTCCATGTAACTAGGTTCCCCCATACAAAGTACAGTACCCAGTAGTAGATCTTCTGTCTTCAATTGAACCAGCCCAATCAGCGTCTGAGAAGATTTCTGTTTTTCTTTGATCTGTTTTCCTGAAGAAGAGTCCTTTTTCAGGAGAACCTTTAAGATATCTCAAAATTTTGTACACTGCTTCTAGGTGGCTTTCTTTCGGAGAGTGCATATGTTGACTTACTACACTTACCGCAAATGCAATGTCAGGTCTTGTATGTAATAAATAGATTAGTCTTCCAACCAATCTTTGGTACCTCTCTTTGTCAACTGATTCTTCACCATATTCTATTTTCTTTCCTATTTCAATAGGACTGTTACTTAGTTTACTTCCAAGCATACCAGTTTCATCTAGAAGATCTAGAACATATTTTCGTTGTGAGACACTAATACCCTTTTTTGATCTTACAATCTCCATTCCCAAGAAGTATCACATTTCTCCTAAGTCTCTGACTTCAAATTCTGTGGCAAGGACATTTTTAGTCTTTCAATCTCGGTCAGATTATCTCCTGTTAATATTATGTCATCTACATAAACAATCAGAATTGTTTTCAAACTGTCTGAGAAGTGTTTAAAAAATATTGTGTGATCTGACTGACCCTATTGATAGCCTTAATCCTTTATCACCTTTGCAAATCTATCAAACCACGCTCGGGGTGACTGCTTAAGTCCGTAGAGGGATTTATTCAGTTTGCACGCCGCATTTTGTTGATTATCTTCACAAAATCCTGGAAGTAATGTCATAAAAATTTCCTCGTTTAATACTCCATTGAGGAATGCATTTTTTATGTCCAACTGTTGGAGAATCCACTCCAAGTTTGCTGCTAATGACAGTAACACTCTAACAGTGTTTAGTTTTGCAACTGGAGCAAATGTCTCGGTGTAGTCGATCCCATAAGTCTGAGTGAATCCTTTAGCAACTAGGCGAGCTTTGTAACGTTCGACAGTTCCATCAGCTTTGTACTTTACAGTAAAAACCCACTTGCACCCAACTGGTTTCTTACCTTTGGGTAGGTCCACTATATTCCAAGTTTCATTTTTTTCCAGAGCCCGTAATTCTTCCATTACTGCATCCCTCCACTCGAGAGTTTCCCAAGCCTCATCAATATTTTTTGGAATTATGATCTTGTCAAGGTTAGTAGTGAAAGCATGGAATGTGGGAGACAAAGTATTATATGACACAAATTTGGATATAGGATGAGAAGTACAAGATCGAGGTTGTTTTCTGAGTACAATAGGCAAATCATCAGTAAAATTCGAATTACCTGGATTCAAAGAGGGCTCAAGGATAGGATCCATCACCGGATTGGACTCTTGTAGTGTATCAAGAGTGAATCTTCCTTTGTACTTTGATTTTGGCCTCCTTGAGTAAACGAGGATCTCCTTATCTACCTGTGATTTTACGTCTCCCTCTGAGTTTAAACGGGTTTCTATAGATGGCACGTTAGAATGATTTGGTGTAATAGGTTCTAGGTGAGCTGTAGAGATTGTATTTGGTAAGGGGGGATTGTTATTATTTTGGAAGGTGGTATTAGGAAATGAACAGTCAAAAGAGTAAAACTGATCTTCAGAACTCACATTCTCCCCCTGAAGAGGAGTTTTGGAAGGATAGTATGGTGTGGTCTCAAAGAATGTGACATCAAGGCTAGTGAAAACACTTTTTGTAGATGGGTCATAACACCTATAACCTTTTTGAGTAGGAGAGTAGCCAATAAAAACACATTTGAGAGCTCTCGGGTCTAATTTTCCACGATCGTGAGGATGAACATGTACAAATGCTGTACAACCAAATATCTTAAGTGGAATGTCGGACGTAAGGCGAGAGATTGGAAAACAGTGTTTTAGTTTTCCAACGGGTGTTTCATATGATAGAACACGACTGGGCATTCTGTTTATAAGAAAAGCATATGTCAAAATAACATCGCCCCAAAACATTTTTGGCATATTAGTTGTGAACATGAGTGCCCGGGCCACATCCAAGAGATGTCTGTTTTTTCGTTCGGCTACTCCATTTTATGGTGGAGTATACACACATGAGATTTGGTGAATGATTCCATGGGTTTGGAGGTAATTTTTAAAAGAATGGTTAATATATTCTGTACCGTTATCAGTACGCAATATTTGAATTCGTGTTTGGAATTGTGTGTATATCATGGAGTGAAAGTTAATAAATACTGTTCGAACATCAGTTTTATCTTTTAGTAAATATACCCAACAAACACGAGTATGATCATCAATAAATGTGATAAACCACTTTGCATGAGTGCAACTCGGGTGCCGAAATGGTCCCCATAAATCACTGTGGATAATGGCGAATGGTGTGGAAGGTGTGTATTTGGATTTTGAAAAAGATGTACGATGATGTTTTACAAGTTCACATGTTTCACATTGTAAATCAGATACTTCTTTATTTTGAATAAGAGATGGAAACAATTGTTTCAAATACTGAAAATTAGGGTGACCCATTCTAAAGTGCCACAACAAAAAATTATTATTCCTAGGGAGAGAAGCAGAATTATAATTTTTAATTTGATTCTGTTCACTCACATTGGCTGCCTCAAAGTAATAAAGTCATTCACTCTCTCTAGAACTGCTAATCGTCTTTCCCAATGATAGGTCCTAAAAAATACAAGATGAAGAAACGAATTTAGCAGAACAATTTGTGTGAGCGGTTAATTTACTGACAGATAATAAGTTGCAGGATAATTTTGGGACATGAAGGACTGACTCAAGAGTAATAGATTCAGAAATTTTAATACTTCCTTTTCCGACAATTGGAGAGAGAGTGCCATCTGCAATTCTTACTTTTAAGTTACCAGCACAAGGTATATATGAAGAAAAAAGTTCATGATTGTCTGTCATATGATTTGATGCCCTGGAGTCAATAATCCAAGGGGTATTTATTTTTGAAAGGAATGCCGTTAAAAAATTACCTTTATGTGCTAGCAAGCCAGAAGGAACATAAGCAAAAGACTAACCCGATGTTTGGAATTTGGAAAATAATTGATAAATTTGTTCCATTTGCTCCGAATTAAATGTTGAATTGGACATACGTTTGTCGTTTTCATTTTGATTAGTAGAGACCTGATATCCTCGAATTCTGGAATTTTGCCTTGGTTTCCAGTCTGTTGGTTTTCCGTGTATCTCCCAACACGTGTCTTTTGTATGTCCGTTTTTCCGGCAATGTTCACACCATGGTCGTCTTTTCATTTGGTTTGGACCTGCCCCAAATTGAGGCCCATGAGAAGAGAGTCCAGAAATATCAGGCCCATTAAGCAAATATGGTTCCTCATGGGCTGGATTAAAAATTTTGTTTCCAAGCCCATTGAAGGCTCCTAACCCGAAACCTCCTGGCCCAAACCCATCAGGCCCAATTGGGCTTTTATACTCATTCGGCCCGAATCCTCCAGCGCCTCTTTCTTCTCCATTTCTTCTTCTCGCAGGTTCCTCTCTTCTTCGCGCAGCAAGAGCCGAGGTTTCTCTAGCACCTCCAACGCCGTCACCGCCGCATAGCATCACCCGTCGCCTGCGTTCCTCCCGTCGCACCTCGGCGAAGACTTCTTGGGTAGATGGGAGGGGTCGACGGCTTAGTATTCTTCCTCTCACATCATCCAGTTCCCTGTTTAAGCCAGCCAAAAATTCAAATACTCTTTCACTCTCTATCCTTTTCTTGTATTGTACACTATCAGTGGTACACGCCTAACTTTCTTCGAGATTGAGGTCCAGCTCTTGCCATATATTCAACATTTCCATATAATATTCAGTAACTTCTCTGGTCCCTTGTTTTAAATTCCATACTCTTGTCTTTAATTCGAAGATTTGGGAGTAATTTTCTGTATCTGAATAGGTCTCCCGAATAGCCTCCCACACATCCTTTGCTATTGGTAAGAAAAGAAACGTTTTTCCGAGAGCTGGCTGATGGATTGGACGAGCCACGCAGTTACCATGGAGTTTTCTGATTTTCAAGTTTGATGGGCGGTGATATTACTCGGACTGGATTCTCTTATATCGCAGGTAAGATATCCTAATTTTCTTTTGCCATCCATGACAAGTTTTATGGACTGTGCCCATTCTCGATAGTTTTTCCATCAAATTTTTCAACTGTGAGTTGAATTGGGGAGCTATCGAGCCCTCCAGGACTCATTCTTGATCTAGTTTCTGTTTCTCTGGCATTGTTATCAGATGAAACAGATTCACCAGTCTCCGTCATAATTCTGGCTCTGATACCATATGGATAAATAAAACAATATTCGTTTTATTATTTCTTGAAATAATTGTAGGTACGCTACTAGGATATATATAGTACAACTAGTGAATCAAAAAACAAATCAAGGAATAAAATAAAGATATGTACAAATATATTCTGTTTAAACTAACTAACAAATCCTAACTGATCTCCTAAGATTTCGGGATTTCCACAACTGGCATAAGCTACAAGATCACCAACATTCCGGCCTGTTAGTCCAGGGCCTACTGCTGTCACAACCCCAACAGCCTCCATACCTGAAATATATTACGCCACACATAAGCAGGATTTCTGCAGACGCATTCAGCTAGATTGAAAAGTAAATGCACCACAATGCACATCGAATAAGCATCTTCAGAGTTTTGATAATACATATCACCATGAAACATTATTATGCACTTAGTAAATCATTGTCAATCATAGTACTAGAAGAAGATATACGTTAAAGCAAGTCAATGTCAATAAAGGCAACTAGAAATAGTTATAGCCTGCAAGGCTGCAATATTTTTCAATCTGCAGAAGTGAATTTTGTTTCCAACAATTCAAAAAGAAACTGAAAAATAATTTTTGCCTCAACAAGAGAACCCAATGTTAAAAGCAAACCTGGCGTAAAGGGAAAAGCAGCAGGCTTGTAAACCCCTTTGCGGAAGTAGATATCAATGAAGTTCAACCCAATGGCCTTGTTTTTCACACGAATCTCACCATCATTGGGCTCTCCTATTTCCACATCTTCCCATTTCAAGACCTATACATTATCACCATGATCCATAAAGTAAATTGAAATGAGAACCAGTAATGTAATCTTCCCTCACAATCATAAAATTCAGAAATTCATAAGGCCAAACATAATAACTAATAATGCAAAAATCAACCATGCAGAAATGGCCATTAAGCACCCATTGGTATAAGAATCAAATAAATAGATAAAAATACAGTTTCTTAAAAGAAATGAGCATAATATGTAACAGGAATTCTGCTAAAACTTGCAAATAACGTGTAATAGAGAGTTTATGGTGTTAATGTCCCAAATTATTAAGAGAAGATTAATATGAAGGGACAAAAGGAACCTCAGCTTGAATTCAGAAGAACAAAAATAAAATGAAAAAGAAAAATAATTAAATATGCAGTATAAGGATCCTAAAAAAATAAGAAGATTGAAAAAAGACAAGGAAAAGAAAAACCAATATTAATGGAATTGATGAACTATCTAACATTGAACTGATCAAGAATGGGTTGGTATGATCAGAGAAAAAGAATAAGGCTACCAAGTAATCCAAAATCACTGAGCTTAAAAGAGAAATTTTAGAACGAAAATAGCAAAGAAAGAAAGAAACCTCAGGTCCACCATGTTCATGAACCCTAATCGCTTTGACCATATTTGAGGGTGATGTTGACCGAGTGGCAAGCGCTCTAACTGTTACTTTCCGAGTAAAAGAAGATGAGCTAACAAGTTTGCATTTATTTTGGTTCACAGTCGAGTGAAAAGCTTGAAACTTCGATGGAAGAGTTTTTGTATAAAAAAGGCATATTTATGTCAAAAGTTTACTTGTTTATATTTTACTTAAAAAAAATAGGCAATTTTTAAGTCTTCTAATAAATTGCCGGTAAAAAGCACTCATTATCCTTCTTTTTTTTTTTAATCATAAAATAAAAGGTAAAACTTTAATGTTTTGGTTTAAAGCGGAAAAAGGAATTTGAACCCATCCCAATGTTTGTGAATTTTTGTTTGCAAGAGTTTTGGGATGATATTAATAAAATTTATTATTTAAATAGGCATAAATTTATGTTGAGTTTATAATAAATGAAATATTTCGTAATCTTTTTTCATTCTCTTTATACAAATGTTTCATTGTTAATATATGTCTCAATTTTTTTTTAAAATTATATAAAAGTAGACTGCAGTATAACTTAATATACCACAATCAATCATAATACACTAAACTCTACTGTAGCTATAATAATTCACTTGTTATACCAAAATTGATCAAAATATATCAAAATTAAATTTGGTATATTTCGTTATATTTCTTATATATTGATATATTTATTATAATTTTGATAGAATTTTATATATTTTGTTTGAGTTTGATACATGTTAGTTAATTTTTAGATATTGTGATTGACTTTGGTATATTATGTTTCATTTTTGTATGTTTTGGTGGAATGGTATATTTTATTATATTTGACTCTATATTAATATAATTTTAATATATTATTGAGGGTCAGTAAGAATAAATGAATTTGTCTTTTTTCATCTAATTGAAGGTTTTTATGACACTAGGCTACAAGCTCCATTATCTATTTATGCATCTACAAACTAGAGGTGTCAAAAAGGACGGCTCGGCCCGGCCCGGCCCGTCAAATTAGCGTGCCGTGCCGGCCCTTGGCCCTTATATGGGCCGTACCGTGCCTCAGTTCTTGGCCCGTGGGCCTTAACGTGCCCAGCCCGTTTGGTTGTTCTTAACGGGCCGGCACGGCCCGTAACCCCTTTATTTCATTTTTTTAATATATTTATTTAATTATTTAGTTAAAAATTATTAATAATGCTTTAAAAAATTAAAAGTAAGAGTCGAACTCTTAACCTCTCATTTTATAGATTGTTAAAAATTCATTAGATTATGTTCAATTTTATTTAAATATAAAAAAAATTATTTATTTATTGGTACTTTTTTAAAATTAATTTTTAAAATAATAAAATTTTGCGTGTCGTGCCGTGCCGGCCCGGCCCAGCCCGTTAAGGGCCGAGGGCCATTGGCCATGCCGTGCTACTCATTTTGGCTAACGGGCCGTGCCGTGCCGTGCCGAATTTTTGGTGGGCCGTGCCGGCCCGTTTGACACCCCTATTACAAACTCATTTGCCATTTTTTAAGCTATATACTTACTTATTTATATTTGACATAAATGATAACTAAAATCAATAATAATCATAATAATGATTATCAAATTCATTATTAATGTACTTTACTTAAATTTCGTACTAAATAACATAATCATAAAAAGCATTTTGATCATTATAAAATCCATTATAATTGTTCTATGCTTAAATTTTGTCTTAAATATCTTCCAAGTTGTATACTATTAATTGAAATTTAATTGTAATATATATAAATTACAGATAATATATGTTCAATAATCTTTTGTTACTTGTACAATTATAAGTTGATTTTATTTGTAAATTTTTTTTATATGCGTTGCTCATATACTAAGCTAATTTTTTGTAATGATCGAGTAATATCGGTCAAAAAAATTTATTATTATCATTCATGATGGCAAGTGCTTGAAAGGGATTTAATTATAATAAAAAATATCAAAAATCAAGCATAATTTACCACAAGAAAGAGGATTAACAAATTTATATTATGATTGAAAGAAGTATACCAAAAAATCATTAAAATAGACGAAAATATTACAAAATATAATTATATAATTATGTCTGTTTGTACCGCAGCAAAAAAAAAAAAAAAAACTGCAGCGATTAGGTCTCGAGAAATTGGCTGAAATATAAAGTTATCTTCGTAACATTTTAAAGAAACTAGAAAGAAAAAAAAAAAGTCAAAAGTCAAAAAATTAAATGGAATGAATGCTTAAAGAATAGAGAATATAATCATAAAAACTAATAAATAAATAAATTTTTTAATATATTTTTATCAACTGTCTTGAATCTTTAAGATTTTAAATTATAAATTATCTATTTTTTAAAATTTAACTTAAAAAACCATTTTTAAACTTTGCATCTTTTTTGGACAAAATCCCTCGATGGAATGGATGGGAAGCAAATTAAATTGCTACCAGAAGCTGTAGAGGGTGATTCTGTAGTTTTATCGTTAATAAACCCATTGTTTCTGAAGCCGTCGTTTTGCTTTGTCTTATATGACGTGTTATTTAATGAGTATATTCTTATTAATTATATAATTGTATTGTTTTCCTTTTTTAATAAAGATTGTATATTTGTATATTTTTTTTTAAATATAATTGCACTAAAATGCAATAAATAATTTCTAGCCTAATATTTCAATAAAAAAAAAAAATCTAGTCTAATGTTGGCACGAATTCAAAAAGTGATTGTTAAGTTTATTATTTATTTATTTTTATTATAATTTAGTATTACACATTGTTTCTATCTTTAATAAATATTGAGTATTTATATTTTTTTTTTTAAATTACACTAATTTTAAAATTATCTAAAACTATATTATATTATATTATATTATATATATAAAAGTCTAAATTACTCATAATATTTTTTGAACAAAATTATTACTATATTTTAAGGTAATAACATTAGTTATTCTTTCAAGATTTACTATTACATTTAAATAAGGACCGTAAACATTGTCTAATAATGATCATATTCAATAAAAACTCTAATTATATGATGATTATGACATTCAATAAAGATTATAAATATTATTTTAATAAGAACTCTAAATATAATAATGGAATAAAAATCACATTTAGTATAAACTATAAATATTATTTTGTTTTCACAATTAATTAAAAAGTATGAGAAAATTAATTTTGTATTTATTTCAATTATGTTGTAAAATTTATCAAAAAAATAAAATAAGTAAAATAATTCAAATGTAAGGCACGTATTTTTAACTAGTTATATATAAAAATCTGAATCATACTTAATATTAATTTTGACTTAATTATCCTTATATTTTAACTATTAACATTAATTACCATTTTATAATAGATTATCATATTAAATAAGGACTCTAAATATGATAATTGAATAAAAATTACATCCAATAACAACTCTAAATATAATGATTATCATATTTAATAAGAATTCTAAATATTATTTTAATTTTACAATTAATTCAAAAGCTTAAAAAATTAATTTCATATTTATTTCAAATATGTTGTAAAAATTAACCAAAAAAACTAAAACATGTAAAACAATTTAAGTGTACCCACGTGTTTTTAACTAGTTGATCTAAAATATCACAACATCATTTACTCAAAAAAAAATTATCATTTATTTATTTTTATTATAATTTAATATTATTGTTATAAAAAAATTAATAATTTTATTCAATTTTTCTTTAATCTTGTTATTATATTTATGTAATTCAAGCATTATCTAACATTTTAATACATTTGAAAAAAAAAATTTAATTTTATAAGTTACTTTTCAATAATAATAATATTAAATTGTAACAAAAAACTATATATTATGAAAACTATAAATAATTTTTTTAAAATAAATAAGATACTAGACATATTTTTCTCTTTTAAAAATTGATTAATAATAATACTGAAATTTTTTGAAAACTAGAAAATTTGTGTTTAAATTCAGCATGTAAAAACAAAATTAGTAACTCAAATTTTGCCTAATAAATAACGTTACATTATTTGTTTTAAATCAATAATGATAAATGCAATTTGCAAATAATAACTTACATGTATTATTACTTATCATAATAGTCTATTGGAAAAATTTACCCTTTTCTATATCTACTCTAAGTAAAAAAATTTGACTTTAAATAACAAAAAATCTAAAATATCCCTCATATTAATACTTAAACAACAATACCCATAATATCCTACATAATTACCACAAATAATAACTAAAATATCTCACAATATTATTAAAAATATTTATTAAAATAAAATACATGAATATTTTTTAAGCTTATAACGGTTTAAAGTTTGTAACGAATTATTATAATAACAGTTTAATTACATTGTATTATTATATTTATTAAAATAATAATCATAATTAATTTTTATATATAAACTAATAATTATAACTCTTTAAATTATAATCGTAAATTATAACTCATATAATTAATTTTATTTTAAAAATATATTATTAATAATAATGTTAGTATTAATTGGCAACATTTGTATTGATAAAGATAATTTATTAAATTAATATAATAATGATAATTTTTTAAATTATTATAATTATAATTAACTTTGTAATGTTATTAAAAATATTTATTAAAACGAAATGTATGAATATTTGTTATAAATATTTATTTTAAATACTTTAATTATAATTAAGTTCGTAACAATTTAAAGTTTGTAACGAATTATTATAGTAATGGGTTATTACCTTGTATTATTATTATTATGTTTATTAAAACAATAATCATAATTAGTTTTTTATATATAAACTAATGATTATAATTTTTTAAATTATAATTGTAAGTTATAGTTAATTTTATTTTAAAAATCTATTATTATTAATAAAGTTAGTATTAATAAGTAACCTTTGTATTAATAAAATTAGTTTTTATTATTTAATAATTATTTTTGTAATTCTTATAACTCTAAAAAAACTTTTGTAACTCTTATAACTCTAAAATAATAATCTATTAAAATTAAAAATTGATAATTTATTAAGTTAATATAATAAGGACGATTTTTTAAATTATTATAATTATAATTAACTTTGCAATGGTTATTACAATTATTATTATTGTTATGTTAGTAAGGATAGTGAATCATATATGTACACCTTTTTTATTTCGAAATACTTCATGTTCTTTTCTTAAAGTCTTTTTTTTCCTTCATTCTATCATTTCTTTCTTATTATTTTTTATCTTTAGCTTCAAGTATTCTTACGCAGGAAAATTTAAATATATCACATTAAAAAAGAGTCTGGAGGCACAAACTCTATTTGTGTATGTAAAAATTCTAACTCTAATTTTATATACTTGTTAAATTTGCTCTTTTTTTATTATTATTTTTGGTACTTTATACACTTTTTTTAATTCATTTACTTTGTATTAATATCATAGCAATGATAGTGAACCATTTATCTTCTTCTAATAATATAAAGGCTTAAAAATTATAAAAATAAATAAATAAATTCACATAAAAATAAAATATAAATTACATTAAAATACATACAATGAATGAATATTTTAGTATTTAGGCCAAATCACAAGTAGTAAATTATTAATTTTATTTTTTAATTCCTAAAAATAGTTTAGAGTATAATTTTAATACAAGTGGCTAAATATTTTCAACTTTAACATGCAAAGTGAGTAATAAAATTAACAAATTTAACTAATTTATAAAAATCTTTAAAACTTGAGACTAAATTATGAACAAAATTTTGATATTTAAAGACTAAATTATGGTTACATATATTTTAGTATTTAGGCTAAATCACAAGTAATAAAATAATTACTTTCATTTTTTTAATTCCTAAAAATAATTTAGAGTATCATTTTAATAAAAGTGACGGGATATTTTTCAACTTTAACATGTAAAGTGAGTAATAAAATTAAAAAATTTAACTAATTTATAATTTTTTTTAAAAATTGAGATTAAATTATGAAAAAAAAATTAATATTTAAGGACTAAATTATAGTTAATTTTATTTATTATAAAATTATCATTTTTTTATAGAAATAAAATTATCAATTGTTATAAACACTTATTTCATTTTTTTGTTTGCAAATATTAATATCTGACATTTATTAATTATTTAATTAATATTTAAATATGACATAAAAAAATATCATTTACTTATAATTTCATTTTTTTAATTTCTAAAAATAATTTAGAGTATAATTTTAATAAAAGTGACTGAATATTTTCAACTTTAACATGTAAAGTGAGTAACAAAATTAACAAATTCAACTAACTTATAAAAAAACTTAAAATTGAGACTAAATTATGAAAAAATTTTAATATTTAATGACTAAATTATAGTTACATATATTTTAGTATTTAGGCCAAATCACAAGTAATAAAGTGATTAATTTTATTTTTTAATTTCTAAAAATAGTTTAGAGTATAATTTTAATAAATATGACTGAATATTTTCAACTTTAACATGTAAAGTGAATAATAAAATTAACAAATTCAATTAATTTATAAATTTTTTTAAAATTAAGACTAAATTATGAACAAAATTTAATATTTAAGGACTAAATTATAGTTAGTTTTATTTGTTATAAAATTATCAATTTTTTTTTTGTGACATTAGCATTTCTCATTATATAATGCAGGATTCACCAATAAAAAATATTTTTTTTATTGAAACGAACTAACGAAGATTATAGTTAAACTAACAATATTTTTTTCTGTAAATATTAATGCATGTGCATGTTAATTGGATTATTTAAAATAAAGCAAATTTATTAATTTTTTTTAAATATGATTTAATTACAATTTAATTTTATTAATTGTTATTGATTGTTATTATTTGATAAGTGCATCATTAATGTCCATAGAAGCATTATTTGCATGAATTATTATTCTATGTGTTTCTTACAATAATAAATCTTACTTTTCTTTTAAAAAAATAGCAAAGAGAAAAGAAAAACATAATTAGATGTCCTTGTACTTTCATACTTGCTTGTATACAAAATTTTATTTCCTTAAATAATGAGATGAAATTTAAAATGGAGAGATTTTTGGCCTTTATCGTTATAAATTGAATATTGTTTATTAATGCTTAGGAATTAAATGAGAATAAGAAGAAGAGGAGTTACAATCGAAAACAAAATTGAACAATTAGATTTAAAAATAAAGAGAATTTTGGCTTTTGGTTGTTGTCATTATGAATTAAATATTATTTATTAATGTTTATGAATTAATTGATAATAAATAAAGAAGTTACGATCTAAAGAAAATTGTAAAAAGAAAAAATGAATAAAAATATTAATTAAAAGTTTATACCTTCATATTCTATAAATAACATTTATGTTAATATCGTATAGAAAAATAATTTTTTTAAAAATTTTTAAAATAATTTTGACATTTAATACGAGATAAGATATATGAACGCAAAAATAGGTGCAAAAGTCAATGGTATTAATATTTTTTTATTATATAATCCTTGATTCACCTAATGAAGATTATAGTTAAATTAATAATATTTTATGTAGATATTAATGCATTTATTATGTTAATTAGATTATTTAAAATGAAACAAATATAAACCTTTTTTTAAATATGAGTTAATCATAATTTAACTTTGGTAATTGCTATTGATTTATTATTTTTGATAAGTTCATCATTAGTCTTCGTAAAATTATAAAAGCATTTTATGAATTATTATTCTAAGTGTTTAAATAGCAACAACAAAAAAATGAAAATATAAGTAGATGAGTTAATTGAGAATAAGTAGATGAGCTATAATTTTAAAAAAAATAATAATAGAAAATAAATAATTGTAAAAGAAATAATAAAGAAAGAATTAAATAATTGTATTTTATATGAGTTAAATAGCATGATTTAATATTAAAATAACTAGATGTTACTAATTTATTAAAACATTGAATTAATAAAAAGTTAAAAAAATTAAATATTAATAACATGAATTAATAATTATTGTGAATTATTATGACATTAATAATAATATTAAATAATTAAATTTATTAGACATTATTAATTTATTATGGCATTGAATTTTATAAAAAAATTATTTTTTATTAATTATTGTCTATTTATTATAATATTATTGATAATTGTTATGTCTTAAAGAGATTTTTTTAATAGATTTATGCAGTATTTTATAACCAAAAAATGATAAGTTATAATGATTATGAATTATTATGACATAAATAATAATATTAAATTAAATAAATTTACTAGTCATTCCTAATTTATTGTAATATTAAATTTTTACTTAATTTTACCAATATTATTTACTCTCTCTCTCTTTCTCTTTTGTTTTTTTTTTTTTTCATTTGTATTAAAAAATTCCCACCAAATCCATCACATATTAATTCTATATTTTATATATTTATTTTAAATTTATGTTTTGTTTTCTATAGTTATAAAATTAATTTTTTTTATTTATAAAGGTTAAAGAGTCACGCATAATAAAAAGTAAAAAAAAAAAAATATTAATAAATTACATGAATTAATAATATAAATCATTATAAGATAATTATAAATTTAAGTATAAATTTAATTACTAATGATAGTTTTGTTTGTTTATATAGCTAAATAAAATTAAAAACTTAATTCATGAAATATTTTAAAATAATGATCATAATTTAAACTTATTTGTATTAAAAAAATGGTTCTCCTTAATAATTACATATCTTCTAGACATCAGTACATTTTCAAGAATATAAAGTATTTAATTAAGGGTATATTTATTTTCAATTTTTTATGTACAAAATGATTATTTCACTTACTTTACTATATTTTTTAAATTTTTTTTACTATTAATAAATTTATTAAATTTATTTTTTATGAGGTAGTTTAGAGGTGTTAAATAAAATAAATATTTTATTTTATTTTATTAATCTTAAAATAGATTAATAAAATATGAAAGAAAATATTAATTTTAATTATTCTTAATAATAATAAATTTTATATATAATGGTTTTATTTTGTGAATTGAAAAAACCCACCAAATAAATAATTTTATTATGTGTTTTTAGTTTAATATCAATAGTAATTTATTAAAATGTTTAACATTTATCTTAATTTTATAAAATTTTAAATAAGATACAAATACGAATTTTTTAAAGAAGATGATTATTTTTTCCTAATAAAATATTGTAATTTTTTTAAAGAGAAATAATTTCTTTCACAATTTTTTTTTTATGAAAGAAGCATGCACCATTTATTTTTTGTTATAAACTACAAAATTACAATATAAATATTCAAATTATAATTAATTTTAAAAAATTACAATAGAAATATTCAAATTGTAGGCTCAGTTTGATAGACATAATATAGAAAAAGATGAACAAATCTTAATGTATGCCTAATTTCAAAATCAGACAAAATTTATGAACACTATCTTAATTTTAAAATATTGTAAATAGATTTTTATTATTATTATTACTCATTATTATTATTATTATTATTATTATTATATAATACAAATACCTCATATTTTTTGATAATCATTCAAATTAACTCTTATTTTTACACCTATTATTATAACTATTATTAATAAAACTTTATTTTTTTGTTCCAAATTTTTTAATAAAATTTAAATTCTTCTAATTACTCATACAAGCTTATCATTTAACCGATTATTATTATTTAGAATTTTATAAATTGATATATAAAGAATTGAAAGTGAAAATATGATTAAAAAATCAAAATAACATATATAATATTTTAGCGTATATTAAAAATCTTATCTTAATTTTATCTTTATAATAAATATGGATATATGATAAAATAAGATTAAAAAAAATTTATTAAAAAAATAACATCACGTGAGTTGGCACGTGCTTTAATCTAGTTTATTTATAATCACAAGTTTGACAACATTTTTCTTGCACCTTTGACAAAAAATAAATTATCAAAAATAACACTTCTAAAATTTATAATAATAAAAATAACATCTAATAATATTAAACGTTTAATATTAAATATATAACATTAAATAAATCTAAATTAACGAATTTTAATTTTAATAATATTTAATTCAAACGTACGTTAAAAAAAATAATATAATATTCATTTTGTTAGTTATCCAAAAAATTACTAATATATATTATTTTTTATCTTTCAGGTTTTAGCTTCTTTTTTTAGTACTTTATGTAATTACGCATTTGTCCATCACACACTAATTTAACTAATGATGAAGGTTGTGTCCATAACATTAAAGAAAGACGAGGACTAGAACCTCAGTAATTCATTATTTGTGAACAAATAATTTTAATTCCTAGTTTAAATTTTGCATACCATTTCAAAAAAAATTACGAGGAACAAATAATCTCAGATCAGACTCAGAAAGATCATAACTTCAAACAAACTAAAAAATAATTGAAAAACATTACACGTCTATTTTATTGCTTGCAAACCAGCGTTATGGGTTCATCGAAAAAAAAAAACCAGCGTTATGGATACCAGTATTAGACATAGACAATTTCACACGAGACCATCGCCAACCTGGAACAGAGGCGCAAGTCTTTCAACTACACATAACCTTTGACACTTGACAACCTAATCTATTTGTTTCTTTCAACATAATAAGATGATTGGAAGTTTTTATACTTAACAGTTCACATCTCTAAGGTATCAGCACAACTGATCCAGATGTTTTTCGGCTTTCAACGTCCGCCTGTGCCTGACCAACTTGAGACAGAGGGTATGTGTGGTTTACTCGTGCCCGCAATACACCGGACAAAACATTAGCAAATACCTCTCCCGCAGTCGCTAACAGCTCATCTCGAGTGCTCGTGTATTGCATGAGGGATGGCCTTGTTAAGAACAAGGATTTCACTCCAAGAGACGGTAATGGTACTGGATCCGGAGTACCCGATGACTGTCCGAAACTCACCATGTACCCACGGGGCTTTAAGCAATTCAATGATCCCTGGATGTCAAAAAAATAATCAAATAAAAAATTCTTTCCTGTGAATAGCCCCAGCTACAATGCTAAATTAGACTTGACAGAATTTCAAGTTTTAGACATTGAATAGGAAAATGATTATTCTATTAAGATATAAATTAATCAATATAAAGTAAAATGGGTATGAAGATAGGAAAGAGAGAGAGATAAAAGGGAAAAGATAACAGATGAATAAGAAAAATCTTATCCGGATTTTGACGAATAGAAAAAGGAAGAATTAGACAGAAGAGTTGGCGTAGAGATCTAATATTCAAAACATTCTTCAAAAGTATGAGATTTAAGGTACAATGTGATGCCCTATTTAATAAAATCCTAAATGATAAATATGAAATTAAAATAAGAGAAAAAACTACATCACCATAACTGGTATCTACAGATAAGTAGTCATACAATTATTCCAATATTCCACAACCACAACATCTCATCCAATAAAACAATAACACATAATACATCTTTAAATTAATATTTGCAGCATTAAATCAATTGTGATACTTTTAATTCCGTCATCTGAAATCCTCTGCTATTTTCACCGGTTTAACCTATGATCACAAACTAAAATAAAAATGAAAAAAAATAAACAACTTGCATGTTTCATATTTACCAAACCTCTGAAACACCAAGTGCAGGGTCTATGAGGCTTCATGTAACTTTGAGGAATTCCAATATTAGGGTCAGCCAAAAGCTAACAAATAATTCTTAGTAGGTTTACTAAGATCAATCCTAGCCTGAAGATGGATCAGCTATCAAATAATAATTAAGAACAGCATACTTTTAATACAAAATTTTAAAAAAATCGAAGTCCTACTAGCCAGATGCTCTAGTAAGCTATGCCAACTAGTTAATTGTAACTTTTCTAATGAACAGAAGAGAAACATCTTTCAAAGAAAAAGTCAAGTACTCATCACCTGAAAGGTATCCTTTCCAACAGAGTCATAGACAACATCAACCCCATTGCCAGATGTCATCTCATTAACACGGGCAACAAAATCTTCTTCCTTATAGATTATAACATGATGAGCCCCATCTTCCTTGGCTTGAGCTGCTTTCTCCTTAGTTGAGACAGTTCCAATGACAGTGGCACCAAGAGCATAAGCCCATTGGCATAATAGAGATCCAACTCCACCAGCTGCTGCATGAATAAGAACTGTATGCCCAGCTTCAACCTGTATAGAAACACAACCAAGTACCATCCTTAACAAAAACAATCAAGACTGTTGATAATCCAAATTTTCACTACAGCATTCTCCTCATAATCTCTTTCATGATTCAAAACACTATTCTCAACTAATTTATAATTACAATTTTCTGAAGTTCTCATGTCATAGGATGAGGATAAATCTACCTTAAAGCAACGGCGGAGCAGAAACTGAGCTGTCATGCCCTTAAGCAACATAGAAGCCGCAACGATAGGATCAATAGAGGGAGGTACAGGTACAACCTTGTTTGCAGGAAGGATCTGCTCTTCAGCATATGATCCCATTGGAGTACCGGCATAAGCTACAAGATCACCAACATTACGGCCTGTTAGTCCAGGGCCTACTGCTGTCACAACCCCAACAGCCTCCATACCTGAAATATATTACTCTACACATAAGCAGGATTTCTGCAGACGCATTCAGCTAGATTGAAAAGTAAATGCACCACAATGCACATCGAATAAGCATCTTCAGAGTTTTGATAATACATATCACCATGAAACATTATTATGCACTTAGTAAATCATTGTCAATCATAGTACTAGAAGAAGATATACGTTAAAGGCTTAAAGCAAGTCAATGCCAATAAAGGTAACTTGAAATAGTTATAGCCTGCAAGGCTGCAATATTTTTCAATGCTGCAGAAGTGAATTTTGTTTCCAGCAATTCAAAAAGAAATTGAAAAATAATTTTTGCCTCAACAAGAGAACCCAATGTTAAAAGCAAACCTGGCGTAAAGGGGAAAGCAGCAGGCTTGTAAAACCCTTTGCGGAAGTAGATATCAATGAAGTTCAACCCAATGGCCTTGTTTTTCACACGAATCTCACCATCATTGGGCTCTCCTATTTCCACATCTTCCCATTTCAAGACCTATACATTATCACCATGATCCATAAAGTAAAGTGAAATGAGAACCAGTAATGTAATCTTCCCTCACAATCATAAAATTCAGAAATTCGTAAGGCCAAACATAATAATTAATAATGCAAAAATCAACCATGCAGAAATGGCCATCAAGCACCCATTGGTATAAGAATCAAATAAATAGATAAAATACGGTTTCTTAAAAGAAATGAGCATAATACGTAACAGGAATTCTGCTAAAACTTGCAAATAACGTGTAATAGAGAGTTTATGGTGTTAATGACCCAAACTATTAAGAAAAGATTAATATGAAGAGACAAAAGGAACCTCAGCTTGAATTCAGAAGAACAAAAATAAAATGAAAAAGAAAAAAATAATTAAATATGCAGTATAAGGTTCCTAAAAAACCTAAGAAGATTGAAAACAGAAAAGGAAAGGAAAAAACAATATTAATGGAATTGATGAACTATCCAACGTTGAACTGATCAAGAATGGGTTGGTATGATCAGAGAAAAAGAATAAGGCTACCAAGTAATCCAAAATCACTAAGCTTAAAAGAGAAATTTTAGAACGAAAATAGCAAAGAAGGAAAGGAACCTCAGGTCCCCATGTTCATGAACCCTAATCGCTTTGACCATTTTTGAGGGTGATGTTGACCGAGTGGCAAGAGCTCTAACTGTTAATTTCCGAGTAAAAGATGATGAGCTAACAAGTTTGCATTTATTTTGGTTCACAGTCTGAGTGAAAAGCTTGAAACTTCGATGGAATGGACGGGAAGCAATTTGAATTGCTGCTAGAAGCTGTAGAGGGTGATTCTGTAGTTTTATCGGTAATAAGCCCATTATTTTTCTGAAGCCATCGTTTTGTTTTGTCTTATATGACGTGTTATTTAATGAGTATATTCTTATTAATTATATAATTATATTGTTTTCTTTTTTAAATAAATATTGTATATTTGTATTATTATTATTTTTATAAATATAATTGCACCAAAATGCAATGAATAAAATCTAGTCTAATATTTCGATAAAAAAAAAAAATTATAGTTGGCACGAATCAAAAAGTGATATTTAAGTTTATTATTTATTTATTTTTATTATAATTTAGTATTACACATTGTTTCTCTGTTTAATTAATATTGAGTATTTATATTTTTTTAAATAATTACACTCATTTTAATTTTATTTAAATCTATATTATACTATATTATATTATATTATATATATAAAAGTCTAAATCACTCCTAATATTTTTAGAAAAATAATTATTCATATATTTTAAGCTAATTACATTAGTTATCTTCTTAAGATATACTATTACATTTAAATAAACTCTAAACAATGTCTAATAATGACTATATCTAATAAAAACTATAATTATATGATGATTATAACATTTAATAATGATTATAAATATTATTTTAATAAAAATTTTAAATATAATAATGAAATAATAATCACATTTAATATAGACTCTAAATATTATTTTGTTTTCACAATTGATTAAGAAGTACAATAAATTAATTTCGTATTTATTTCAATTATGTTTTAAAAATTAATCCAAAAAATTAAAATAAGTAAAATAATTCATGTGAAAGACAAATATTTTTAACTAGTTATATATAAAAGTATGAATTATGCTTAATATTATTTTTGACATAACTATCCTTTTATTTTAACTATTAACATTAATTTTATGATAGATTATCATATTAAATAAGGACTTTATGTTTATTGAATAAGAATTACATCCAATAAAAACTCTAAATGTAATGATTATCATATTTAATAAGAATTCTAAATACTATTTTAATTTCACAATTAATTCAAAAGCCTAAAACATTAATTTCAAATATGTTGTAGAAATTAACCAAAAAAATATGTAAAATAATTTACATGCATGCACATGTTTTTAACTAATTGATCTAAAATATTACAACATTATTTATTCCAAGAAAAATAAATAATTTATCATTTATTTATTTTTATTATAATTTAATATTATTGTTATAAAAAAAATTAATATTTTTATTCAATTTTTTTTTTAATATTTTTATTATATTTATGTAAGTCAAAGCATTATCTAACATTTTAATACAATTGAAAAAATTAAAAATAAAAATTAATTTTAAAAGTTACTTTTCAATAATAACAATATTAAACTGTAACAAAAACTATATATATAATGAAAACTATAAATAATTTTTTTAAAATAAGTAAGATGCTAGATATATTTTTCTCTTTTAAAAATTGATTATTAATAATAATACTGAAACTTTTTGAAAACTAGAAAATTTGTTTTTAAATTCAGTATGTAAAAACAAAATTAGTAACTCAAATTTTGCCTAATAAATAACGTTACATTATTTGTTGTAAATCAATAATGATAAATGCAATTTGCAAATAATAACTTACATATATTATCGTAATAGTCTATTGGAAAATTTTACCCTTTTTTATTTAAAAGCACAAGTTTGACAACATTTTTCCCACACGTTTAATAAAAAAAAATATATCAAAAAATAACATCCTTAAAATTTATAATAATAAAAATAGTACTCAATAATATTAAACATGTAACATTGATTAGGTCTAAATTATCACAATTCAATTTAAATGATATTTAATTAAACGAACTTTCAAAAAAATGATGTAGCATACATTTTTTAATTATAAAAATATATTATTTAAATATAAAGAATGTTATTTTTGTTAGAAAAATTCTGCAAAAATTTCGAATATTATTATGAGATATCTCTAGTAAATACAAAAATGTAATAAAAAATGGGATAATACATAAAATACCAAAATTATCCTAAAATATTACTATTATACATCCCATTGTTACTTCAATTTCAATCTCGCGAATTGCCTACCGAACTGCCTTGTTGCTGCCTTATCCACCACACCATCCGACCACCACAATCGTCCGTGCACCACGCCAACGTCGAGAACCTAGCTACCGTCCGAGCTCTAGCACCACCACCTTGCACTGTGCCATGCACGGGATTGCAAAAACTGTTTGGGATTTCAGAAATGCACTGGATTTCAAATCTTTAGGTATGATTTTAATTTGTTTAATTTATATTCATATTTAATTGTTCAATATGGCTGTTATTTTGGTGATTAAATGGGGGGAGAGTGAAAATCTGGTGTTTTGGGTGTTAGGAGTTCGCGGAGGGGGGGGGGCGGCGAAGGAGATGAACAGTAGGTTCGGTAGGGGGTACCGAACCAAACTGTTATGTTCGGTAAGGGATGCCGAACAACACTGCAATGTTTCGGTA
Source organism: Elaeagnus macrophylla (assembly GCA_029378325.1). Lineage (NCBI taxonomy): Eukaryota > Viridiplantae > Streptophyta > Magnoliopsida > Rosales > Elaeagnaceae > Elaeagnus > Elaeagnus macrophylla. Next base: position 72,471,159 of record CM055640.1, on the reverse strand, counting down.
GGGGGTGCCGAAAAAAAATTGTGATGTTCGGTAGGGGCTTACCGAACCTACCTGTTTTGTTCGGTAGTGGTCATACCGAACCTCACTGTTTTGTTCGGTAGTGGCATATTAAACCTCACTGTTTTGTTCGGTAATGGCATACCGAACCTCACTGTTTTTTTCAGCACCCCCTACCGAACATCACTATGTTGTTCGGTTACCTTTACTGAACCTACTTATTTGAAATTATTTTCGATTTTTTTATTATTTTTTTGTGTGATTTCTTTATTTATTTAACAACTAATTTGTTATTTTAGGTATGAGTAAACAACCTCAAACCTCTTTACATAGAAAAAGAAATGAAAAATTGTATGAAGCCGAAGGACTTGGTATATAGAAGAAAAAAACATATGGGAAATGTAAATTTTTTAACTTCTTCTCACAGAGGTTCGATAGGGAAATGTGAGAATTTTATAAAAGGCTTCAGTAGGACAATATGAAAAATTTATAAAAGGTTCGGTAAGGGGGTACCAAACCTCATGAAAATTGTTAGTGCCATTTTCAAACTGGTTTGGTAAGGATTACCGAACATATCATATATGTTCGATAGGGGTTGTCGAACCTTATATGATATGTTCGGTAGTGGTTACCGAACCACTGCGCGATTTGCAAGAAAAAAAATTTATGTACTTGTTTTAATTGCTTTTTGTCTCCATTTTCTTCAAAAAGTTTCATCTCTTTTGTATCATTCATATATGTATCCTCCATTTCTAATATTTTGTGTTAAGATTTAGAGTTATTAATGAATATGGAGATGGAGGTGGAGGTGGAGGTGGAGATGAGTGAGAAAGAGATGGGATGTATGAAATTAGTTTAAGAAGGTGGGATGTGCGGGACGTGGGTGTGAATGTGAGGGATGGGATGAGATGTATTTTTTAAGTTTTAGTAAAAAGGGTAAATTTGTCATTTTAGTATATTTAAAATATTAAATAATTTAACGAGATGCCTCGTAGTAAAATTTTGAATTTTTTGAGAATTTTTCTTTTTGTTATTGTAAGTTTTAAATGTGTTATTTTTGTTAGTTTTTTATATATATATATATATATATATATATATATATATATATTATTACCTATGGACAAACAACACGTAAATAGTAAGGAAAAAATGTAATGATAGGTAAAATGGGCAAAAATGTGCCACAATAAGTAGTGATACCTGATGTTTAGACAATTTTTGGTTTAAATAATTTTAAAAAAAAATAGCATAAATAATGCATTATCAAATAATTCACTTTTTAAACATATCATTTTACGTCATTGTTTCACTGTATGTATATTATGCTTTTATCCTTTAAGTCAATTTTGGTCTTTGTTTCAAAACTCTCTCATACATGCTAATGTTCTTGATTTCGCTTTCTCTAACCCCAATCCACCTTTTCTCTGTTCTCATCGATTTTGATGGTTAACACCGGCACAATACACAATACATATTTCTTTCATCCTTTCATAACTGTAAAAAGTTCTTAGAAGTTGAAAATATGAAATCACATTTGTAATTAAGGAAATATTTGGAAAAGAGAATGATTTACCTAAATAGTTTACATTTTGATTAAAAATTAAATTTTCTAAAACTAGCAATAATAGAACCAAAATTCTGCATTTTGGTTATATCAAAATTAGATAAATTATAGAAATATCTTTAACCATGTGATATGTGATATCAGTATGTAACAAGTTATATATTGATGTTACAAGTATGTAAATGACTATGTAACTTAGTTACATACTGAATGTGTATGTATGTAACACGTGTTACATACCAGATATATCATGTATGTAACACGTATTACATACATGCAATAGATATATAAATGAGTATGTAACTACGTGTTACATACCAGATATATCATGTATGTAACACGTATTACATACATGCAATAGATATATAAATGAGTATGTAACTTAGTTACATACTGAATGTAAATGTATGTAACACGTGTTACATACATGCAATAGATATGTAAATGAGTATATAACTCAGTTACATATTGAATGTACATGTATGTAATACAATATGTAACTTAGTTGCATACATCTTTCAAGAATATATGGTGATGAACTGAAATACTCTGTTTTTCCTAGACAAAATAGAGTATACAAACTCAAGTAAGTAAAGCATTCAAACTTAGTAAAAATTGAAGAATAATATACTAGCACATTAAATTTATTATAATGAGAATGTCCAAATTTTATCTTTGTTTCTCCAAATTCTCAGTAACTAATGGAAGTGTCATATATAGGGGAAAAGAAATATGTGTATCTTATGAGATACATTCTCTTCTAGCATGAAGCTCCAAACTAAAAAACTGCAGATTGCTGTAGATTTCTTAGGAGGTGGTATAACATGAGGGTGGTTAGGGGTCTCTGGGTACGTCACCAAAGAAAACCATATCGGAGGAGAGATCGAGGCAAATTTGTCTCTTAAGCCAAAACGAGATCGAGAGAATGATGATGATTGAGGTAGAAAGAGACTAGTGATGATAAAAGGCAAAGCATGGACAAAAATGATAAATATGTAAATCTCTTAAGCCAAAACGATGGCGTAGCTCAAATTTGGTAAAATTGATAATAGACAGGAATAAGGTGCGAGTTCAGGTCATTAATTCTGTAAAAGGTGTTCTTCAAAGCCCACATATCAATGAAGAGATCTTCAAGGACTATAGTGCAAGTAGATCTTCTCTTATTAGTGCCCTTACATACAAAATTATTTGCCTTATTTTTTCTCTAATTTCTTAAATCTCACATTATATACTGGCCTAATTCTCCAATTTCCTAAATCTCACATTTTATACTGGCTTACTTTTTGTTGTTAAATGGTTGATGAATTTGATTTTATTTTTGCTTCCAGAAGTTAAATAGTTGATTATTGTATCACTCAAGAATTACATAAACCCTCAATATTTTGGAGAGATAGAAATTGGTTCTCCTCCTTAAAAGTTCCCTGTCTTATTCGACACTGGTAGTGCTAACTTGTGGGTACCCTCTTCTAAATGTCATTTCTTCAGATGTTTCTTTTATCTAATTGTTTAACATATATATCATTGAAATACCATGATTTTTGTGTGATTTTCTTGTATTCTTATATCCTAACATTAACATGAAAATTTTCATATATGATTAGTTTATACCCACTTGTACACATGGACGACTGGAAAAAAAATAGACATTCTTGGAAAATTCATATCTTACATAATTTATATTGTTAGATAGGCGAGAATGTAACAATATTGTGTCTTAATGCAATTAGCTTGCTATTTCCATTCTAAGTACACATCAAGTAGTTACTTATGTGTCATTATATATAACATATCATATACATTTTTATTGAATATTACATATATTTTTGTTGTTATATGTAACATATTACATTTATTTTTATTGAATGTTACATATACTTATGTCGTTGTATGTAAACTGTTACATTCGTCTCTACCGTTGTATTACACACACCTCTATAATTGTATGTAACATGTTACATACACCTCCGAGAAGGTTGTTGGCAAATTCACCAGAGCTTTAGTGAGGTCACTAGCAGAATCATCGAAGCTCTGGTAAAGTCACTAGTAATGTTGTTGAAGCTTTAGTATATTTGTTTGTTAACCCTAAAGGAAATTTTAATAATTTTTATGTAATCAAAACTCATAGTTTTGAACATATTTTTGCTAGTTATGAAAAATATTAGCTTATAATTTAAATATAAGCTATTTAGGCTCAAAACTCAAAATAGCTCCCTTACAATTAAAAGAGTTCGATATTTTTAGAGTACCTAAATTTTTATTCTGATACCCCAAATAGCTCGAATTTTCATCTAGGATCTTTCACATATTCGAATTTTAATCACTAGTACATTTTTTTACTAAGTTATACAAATTTTAAAATTTTAATATCAATTTATCATTTTTAAAAGTGTATTTTTGTCTTTTTATATTTTATTTTTTTAATTAACTTTTCTTTTTACTAATAATCTTCTTTTAATTATGTTAAGAAGTTATATAGGTTAAAAAAAATTATAATTCAAGCCGGCTATGTTGGAGCTTATATTTTGTAAAGATTGATACACAATTCATTTTAAATTTTAAATTGTAAAAATTGGTATTTTTTGTGATTCAAAATTATTATTCTAATTGATATATTATATATTTTTATGTTCAACAGTTTAATGAGGTATTTTTTTGTTTGTCTATTAAGCATTTTGGTACAAAAAAATTACAATAATTTTAGACATATAAGAAACAAAAAAAAAATCTTAATATAAATAGCTTAATATATTTCCTGAAATAATTTAAACAATTAAAAAAATAAAGCTTGTAAAAAAAAAACTTAATAATTTTTTTAATATAAAATTCTAATATAAGAAACACAAAAAAAAAAAAAAAAAATAATATAAATAACTTCAAACATGTCCTAAAATAATTTAAATAATTAAAAAAAGATTGTTCGTAAAAAAAAAAAGGTAATAACTTTTTTTTTCAATATAGAAATACAAAAATACCCTTTTAAAAATAATAAATTGATATTAACATTTAAAATTCATAATTAATTAAAAAAATTTGTATAACTTAACTAAAAGGGTAACATTTACTAAAATTTAGATATCTAAAAATTTAGTTAAAAATTAGAGTTATTTGGGGTACTAAATAAAAATTGGATACTTTAAAGGTACCAAACCCTAAAGCTTATAATAATAAAAATAGTATGTTTGAATTATATTTTTTTTAATTAAAAAATAATTATTACATTATTTTTCTTTGAACGCAGTTTAATTGAACATCGTTCAATATTACTGATGTGTTATTTTTATTATTATAAATTTAAAAGTGTTATTTTTTATAATTTTGCTTTTTATTTTTAATAAATTGTGCAGTTTTTTTAAATAGGAACAAAATATTAAAAAAATCACAAATTTATATTAAATTACCTAATGAAATATCAAAATAACTCTTATTTCATAACTTTAGTAAAATAGGATTATGATAAGATTCCACCATATTTCTGGCAATTATTATTGGCAACCTAACTAAAGCTCTAATCACTCTACTTACACCTCATCGAAGCTCCAGCCACCTTGCTAGAGGTAATATAACATATTATATTTAAAGATAGAGGCAAATGTAACATGTTATATTCAAATATATTATTAAATATAACATATTACATACAAATATAGATATGAAAGTAACATCTTATTTTGATATGTAAGGTTTATGAGTGTTGGCAATTTTCGTAAACAAAATGTTTGATTGTAATATAGTATCTAGGCTCGTTGTCAAGTCAATCAATCAAGGTTGAAGAATCTACTAAGCTCGATCGAGGATTAGTGCATGTACACTTAAAATAATTTTTGTGGATACAGTTAGATAGATTGAGGTTAGATCGATCGAGCTTAGATCGATCGAGGATCAATCGACTTCAATCTAGCTGCTCTCGATTTAAAAAATGCATAGTTAGATTGATTGAGGTTTGGGTTGATCGATCGAGGTTTGAGTTGATTGATTGAGGATCAATTGACTTCAATTTAGCTGCTCTCGGGTTTGAAAAATGCATGGTTAGATCGATCGAGGTTTGGGTTGATCGATCGAGGGTCTTTCATCGTTGGTAGATCAATCGAGGTTTGGATCGATCAATCGAGGGTCTTTCATCGTTGGTAGATTGATTGAGTGAGGTGCTTGATCGATCGAGCATTGGCTAGATAGATCGAGCTTTGGCTAGATCGATCAAGCCTATTTTTCAGTTCTACTACAACTATTTTTAATTCGGCCCATATGTTACTTTTCCCAATTTGACCCTATTTAATTGTTGTGAAAGCATATCCTTATATGAGTAGAATTGTTGTGAAAGTAGAATCCTTGTTTGATTAGAATTGTTGTGAAAACTAAATCCTGATATGAGTAGAGCTGTCTTTTTTATTAATCCTCTTTTAAGTCAAATTGGACTCTATATAAGCAACGCTTGTTTGTACAAAAGATTTATCACACTGCAAATAATATTTTCTACATCTGTTGAAGCTCTCAAAGAAAATTATTTTCTCTTCATCTATTAATCTTAGGCTTTCTCTTGATTTAATTGTTCAAACATATTATGTAGTTATGTTTGAATAATTCATATGCTTAATTGCTTTTAATAATATTGAGCTTTACATGATTGTTCTAGAGTCTGCTAGCTAATTTGATTTTTACATAGTATGCTATTGAATCTACTAGTTAAGGTTTTTCATTGCTGAATCTGCTCTAGGACACACTTTGCACTTATGTTATTTGTGCTAACTTTTCAGGTACTGAGGTGACGTGTTCGGTATTTCGTGTGACTCGAAATTACCGACTTTGACGGGTTCGATTGATCTTGTGGGACTCCAGTAGATCAGAACGTTGGTCCGGATCCAGACACCTAGCTTGTAGAGGTTGTAAAAGGAGCGACGGCTCGTAAGTAAATTACATAAAGGGGATCTATCTGTGAAGGGTAGTTTAAGACCTGAGATTGTAATTAAACATTGATTTTTATAGTGGATAGTTCGGTGCTCCGATGGACCGGTGGTTTTCCTCGGAGGTTTGTGACCTAGGTTGTTTTCACCTAAAAATCTCGTGTGTTGTTATTTAATTTTGCATTTTATTTTTACACGCGATTGTATGTCTGGCCATTGTGTTTAGGTTATATAATTAATATCTGTTAAAATTAAAAATAACCTATTCACCCCCCTCTAGGCTTATTTGATCCGTAATTAAAAACTTTCATGATAGATCACAAAAATGACAAAATTTAAGTTCTTTTAAAAAAAAAATTGATCATTGTACATACAAAGATAGAGGTAATGTAACATATTACAACCAAAAATATAATTGATTCTAACAGAATACGTACAACATACAAATGAATGTAATAAATTAAATACAAACATATTGGTGAATGTAACAGAATACATCTATGGATCATTGGCAATGATCGCCGAAATTTCAATGTATCACCAATGACAATCGTCGGAACTCCATTGGTGGCTAAACATCTTATGGAATCTAATTTTATTTTATTTTATTAATTGTATGTTACAAGGATATTTTAGTATTTATGATTATAAAACTATGAACTTTTAATTAAATTTTTGCTAATTTAAAAAATTTAATAAATAAATAAAAACACTATATTATATCTGTATTGTCTATTTCAAAAACTTGTTTCTTGGGCCTATAAGAAGAATTTTTTTTTTCTATACAATAGATGTATTAAGAATTGAGTACATCTTAGAAGAGAGATAGATTCAAATTTTCAGACTCCTTATTTTTTAGGGTTCAATATTTTTCTTTCTCCTATATTCAATTTTCAATTTGTGTTTATCTCTCTTCTGCTTGTATCCACAATTTTTATACATTCGTAATATAGAAAAATTCTCCTATAAGTGCAGATTATTTGTAGAATGAATGGAAAAAAAAAAAGGTATGTTTATTATGTATGTTTATTTTATTGGTGAATAATTAAAATTAAATTATCTTAAAAAACTTATATTTTTTCAAAATTAATTGTAATTGATTAGTCTTTAAGCAAGATGATTATTAAAATTTTGAAATTGTGGTTAATTAAAATTAAACATATATAAATAATATATTTTTATATAAATTTATGTTATCTATATAAATTTAAATCACTCTTAAAATAATTTTAAATAAAAATATTTTTATATTATAAAGTAATAACATGTGTTGCCGTTCATATTTTACTTTAAATTTTGAAAAAATAATAATTAACTAAGCATCTTAACTAAAAAAAAAAAAAAAAACTTCTATAATATTAAATTTTCACAACAAATATATCTTATTTTTTAACTTATTAAGCTAAGCACGTTAACTAAAAATAAGAAAAATAATAAAAATAACACTTTGTAAAATTTATAATTATAAAAAATAGTATTTTTTATCTTTAAATCATATATTTGTACAATTAAAAAAATAACATTTATATTTTTTTCGAATGTTTATTCAATTAAACGTCGTTCAAATTAAATTATGTCAATTTAAACCCGTTAAATATTGAACATTTAATATTATACGTTTAATATTAAATGTTCAATGTTATTGAGGTGCTAACTTTGTTATTATAAATTTTAAGGGTGTTATTTTTAGTAATTTAAAAAAAAATCGTATAATATTAAATGTTCAATGTTATTGAGGTGCTAACTTTGTTATTATAAATTTTAAGGGTGTTATTTTTAGTAATTTAAAAAAAAATTCGTTACTTTAACTAACAAAAAAAAAATTCGTTTACTTTCTTAATGGATAGGTATACCATATAAGAGTTTAAATAATGATTAAAATAATTTTGGTGAAAAAAAAAAAAGTAAATTTTGAAGTAATGATAAAGGTTGCCTTTTATATTTTATTTTACATTTTGGAAAAACTTTAAACTGAGTATTTTAATTGAAAAGATTTTTACAGTATTATAGGGTTTACTTTATATCTTATTTTTTAAACTTTTTATCTTAACTAAAAAAAATATCTATAATATTAAGTGTATTATCTTTCTCAATAGATATATCATTTTCTTTAACTTATCAGTTTTTTTTTTTTTTTTTAAATTCAAGGAGTTTAATTAACAATGTTATTATATTTATTTTCAATATTCATGTTCAATTTAACTCAACAAATTATGATTATTTCATTATTATTTATTTATCATTTATCATATAAATTTCAAACATGCTTTAGAATTAAACAAATATTTTAAAAATATATATATAACAAGTCACATTAAAGACACAATAGTATACTAGTATAATTAAATAGTAAAATATACTTTTAATATTAAATAAAAAATACTAAATTCTAAAATTTAAACCCTAAATCTTAAAATTTAAGCCTTAAATTAAAAGAATTTATAATTATCATCCAACATGTAACGAGTAACGTTGGCCAACATATCATTCATGAGCGACGTTGTCCAACATATATATACATATAAATTATTTTACGTAAAAATATGTGTTAAATACATGAAAGTTCTTGAAGGATTTAAACTTCCTAATGAAAGCTCCTCAAAATCCAACATAATGTATTCCATTAAATTACAAAGATCTTTATATGGGTTAAAGAAGTCTGATCGCATGTGGTACAATCGCCTGAGTGAATACCTTTTAAAGGAAGGGTTTGTGAACAATACAATATGCCCTTGTGTTTTTCATCAAAATATCAGACATTAGTTTTGTCATTGTCTTAGTATATGTTGACGACTTAAACATTATTGGGACCCTTGAGGAGATAAATAAAACATGCAATTATTTAAAATTAGAGTTTGAAATGAAAAAACTTGGAGAGACAAAATTTTGCTTGCGACTACAAATTGAACATTTATCAAAAGGGATATTTGTTCATCAATCGACTTACACTGAAAAATTTTTAAAGCGATTCTACATGGACAAAGCACATACATTAAGCTCTCCTATGGTTGTTAGATCACTTAATATAGAAAAAGACCCATTTCGCCCTCGAGAAGATAATGATGAAATTCTTGGTCCTGAAGTACCATATTTAAGTGTTATTGGTGCCTTTATGTATCTTGTAAATTATACACGACCAAATATTGCATTTTCAGTGAATTTACTAGGCAAGATATAGTTCAGCATCAACAAAAAGGCATTGGAATGGAGTTAAGCATGTACTACGTTATCTTCGTGGAACAGTAGCCATGGGTTTGTTTTACTCTAAGGAATCAAAAATGTAATTGACTGGATATGCAGATGCTGGCTATTTATATGATCCACATAATGCAAGATCACAAACTGGATATATTTTTACATGTGGAGAATCTGCCATATCATGGCAATCTACGAAGCAAACTATAGTAGCCACGTCATCAAATCACTCTGAAATACTTGCATTACATGAAGCAAGTCGTGAATGCATATGGTTGAGATCTATGATCTAACATATTCAAGATACATGTAAATTACCTTCAATCAAAGGAAAAGCCACAATATTGTATGAAGATAATGCTACTTGTATTACATAGGTTAAAGGAGGGTATATCAAAGGCAATAGGACCAAACACATCTAACCAAAATTTTTCTACACTCATGAGCTTCAGAAGAGTGGCGACATAGATGTTTAACAAATTCAATCAAACGATAACTTAGCTAACTTATTCACCAAATCCCTTCCAACAACAACTTTTGAGAAGCTAGTACAAAAGATCGAATGCGTAGACTCAAAGATATTTCATAACCATCGGGGGGAGTAATTCACACACGCACTGTACTCTTTTCCCTTCGCTCAAGTTTTATCCCACTGGGTTTTCCTGACAAGGTTTTAACGAGGCAGACCTTGCGTGCATATGAGAACTATATACTCTTTTTCCTTTTCTAGGTTTTGTCCCGCTGGGTTTTTTTCTAGCAAGGTTTTTAATGAGTCATATTTCTTTATGTGGTTGACATCCAATGGGGAGTGTTACAATTTGCATGTCAAATCTAATTATGATATTATTTAGTTAAATTTATCTCTTATTATTCAAATTTTGAAATATAGATTTAATCCCTTATATATCTTAAATAGAAATTTAATATATGTTATATCTAGTATTCGAAATTCATATTGTATCTTGACAATCTTATAAATAAGATCCTTAGTAGTGTATTGAAAACACACAATAATCTGAATTTATTCTTTTATTCTCTTTTTCTATTTTTTAGTTCTTATTTATTTAGTTTTACAACAAGAAGTAAATTTTGAAGTAATGATAAAGGTTGCCTTTTATATTTTATTTTACATTTTGGAAAAACTTTAAACTGGGTATTTTAACCGAAAAGATTTTTACAATATTATAGGGTTTACTTTATATGTTATTTTTAAACTTTTTATCTTAACTAAAAAGATATCTATAATATTAAATGTATTATCTTTCTCAATAGATATATCATTTTCTTTAACTTATTAGATTTTTTTTTTTCAAAATTCAAGGAATTTAACTAACAATGTTATCATATTTATTTTCAATATTCATGTTCAACTTAACTCAACAAATTTTGATTATTTCATTATTATTTATTTATTTATCATTTATCATATAAATTTCCAACATGCTTTAGAATAAACAAAGATTTAAAATATATATATATATATATATAACAAGTCACATTAAAGACACAATAGTGTACTAGTATAATTAAGTAGTAAAATATAATTTTAATATTAAATAAAAAATACTAAATTTTAAAATTTAAATCTTAAATCCTAAAATTTAAGCCTTAAATTAAAAAAATTTATAATTATCATCCAATATGTAATGAGCAACGTTGCCCAACATATCATTCATGAGCGATGTTGTCCAACATATATATACATATATATTATTTTAGGTAAAAATATGTGTTAAATAATTAAAGAATAAGAAATAATTTCAATAATTTTAAATTAACATTAAAAAAAAATTGTGAGGAAACTGTTACTCGCTCATAATTGATGGTTATTGTCCAAAACTACTTAAAACGGTGCGAGACGGTTATGGTTACTAGCAAACAGTCCCTACGCATTGGGGTGTGTAAATAATTCAATCAATATGCTGCCTAAATCAAGAAATTTAATTCAATCCAAGAGATAATACTAGATTGATTTAAAAGTTATGGTCGGATCAGATTTGGATTGAAAAATACCCAAATTATTTAAATTTGGATTGAATTTGGATAAATATGTTTTATAATCTGCTACAATATGATCTGTACATAAATACTACTAAAATTATAAATAATTAAATATTTTATTTTATAATATTTTTATTTTAAATATAATATATATATTTATCATAATCACATTAAAATATTATTTTAATTTAAATAATAAAAATATTAATATTACATCTCTATAATAATTTAATAAGTCTCTAAACAAACCTTTTATTATTTTGATTCTACTATTTATGACTATAAGTAATAAATTTTGTTAAAGATGCATTAATTTTAAATTTTTATTGTTCAACTAATACAACCCAATGTGAAACACTCACTCACTAACTACTTTAAATTACGAAGAAGGGAATTCAAGTCTATATCTAAGAGGATATGGGTTACCACCTTTATCACTAGTCTACTGAATACTGGGCAATAAAATTAAAATGTTGTATATATTATATTTTTATGCATGATAATAATTCACATATAAATTCATATATAAAATCATATTTTTTGGATTCATATTAGTTTAGATTGATTATCAATTGCCCATTTTAAAAATCTTTAATTCAATTCACATCAAATCGCATTTAAAATGGTGTAAAAATATGATTCATTGCTCATTAAAAAATATGTGATACACACATCATGTTTTATTTAGACGTATGAGTAGCCATTTTAACAATTTTCCTCCATTTTCTTCATTTACAGCTCACTTCCCACCATTTTTTTTGTTTTCAGCAGAATCTGGCAGTATTATAACACATATTCTTGTACAGGAATGAGACATTTCCTATTGTTAATGTTTTCCAATTAATTTTTTTTAATAACAAAAGAGGATCCTCGTTTTTTCCATAAGAAAATAAGTTTTTCTTATTAAGAATATTATGTAGTTAATATAGAGATTGCTTCCATATTTAGGAGATATTTTTCTATGTGAAGAATATTTTATAATTAAGGAGATATTCTTCCATGTTAAGAATATTGTATAATTAATGTAGAGATTACTTGCATATTTGGAAGATATTCTTCCATGATGAAAATATTATGTAATTAATGGAGGATTGTATATAATCTGGTTTCATCAATGATAATATTCATTCAGCCAAAATATTTTCTTTTCATGATATCAGAGTAGGACTAAAATACTGCTTTTTTTGCCGCACCCTATTCTCTTGTGTAGCACCTTATTATCGTTTCACCATGGTAGATGGAAAGAATCTCATCTCTTCTAAAGGAAACAAGTCAGATACTTCAAAATCTGATCTCTCCAATCCCTATTTCATCCACCATTCAGATCATTCAAGTTTGGTTTTAATTTCCAAACCACTGATTGAAGACAATTACTCCATTTGGTTGAGAGCAATGACCATTGCTTTGAATGCCAAGAACAAGCTGGGCTTTGTCAATGGCACCATCAAACCTTCTTTTGTATAAACTCATCCAGATGATTATGCAATGTGGTCTCGATGTACCGACATGGTTCATTGTGGATCGTCAATTCCATTACTCTGGAGATCTCTAACAGTGTAATATATTACACTACTGCTCGTGAAGTTTGAGAGGATCTTCGTGAGCACTTCTCTCAAAGCAATGCTCCTTGTATCTTTGAAATTCAGAGAGAAATTGCTTATCACCAATATTCAATAAGATCAACTCATTGTTTCTGTTCACTACACCAAACTGAAGAGTCTTTGGGATGAATTATCTTCCTATACCAATGCATCCTCATGTACCTATGGGATGCAGCAAGATTGGCAAAAGTTGATGTAGTTCTTGATAGGGTTGAATGAGTCTTATAGTGCAGCTCGTGGAAAATACTCTTGATGAATCCACTCCCTTCAATCCATTAACCTTACGCTGTATTTTTCAAGAGGAAAAGCAAAGGCTTATCAGTGCTACACATGTAGCAACAAATTCTCTCATTAGTGCAATTATGATTGTAAGAAACAATAAGCCAAACAATTTTGGCCGGTAAGGAAGGATGGAGCATTTTGATCAAGCCTTCAATGGCTGACAAGATATGCGCCAATCTGATCGAGATTGGAGACGTTTTGGCTCTTCCAAAGGTTGTCCTCAGTGCACTTGTTATAAATACATGGAGCACTATGTTGAGACTTGTTACAAGTTGATCGATTATCCCCCCTGCCAAAAGGTAAATCAAATCGCTCCAAGAATGATGGAAGCCGTGATCATTCTGCTAATCAAGTTTCTAATGGGTTAACCAAAGATGTGTAAGAAGAAGTGTAGTGGACAAACAATTTAGAAATAAAATTGTATTTATTTAAATTATAATTACATTACTGAAATAAAATACATACAATTTATAAATCATAATTTAAATAAAAAGAAGATAAAGTTTAGAAATGACCGAGTCCCGTGTAACACACGGTGTCCTTAAGATAATTTTTTCGCTCACCGTGGGTGTTTGAGTACTCCGGAAACTTATCTCCCAGGATAAAACGATCTTGCACAGAAATTAGACACCACTAACTTACTGCTCTGACGAACTTTCCTGTGTCTGAACTCTATTGAAATGGAACCTAATTCTAGATTGGAAATACAAAAATATTTATGCTTTCTTTTTCTTTTCTTCTTTGATGTCTTGTGTTGTATCTTTTCTTCTCCATTGCATCTCATATATATACACATAAGAGAGCCTGAAAAGAAATAAATTATGAGCCGAACAGCTCAAGGAAAAACAAAAGGAAACAGCCCAAACGCGAATTAATAAGAAACCGTTTCATACAGTTTTCCTTTGAATTAATTAATCTGTTTCCTTTGAATTAATTCAATATACGTTTCCTACTGTTTTTCCTTTAATTCAATTATCAACGGCTCAAAAGCCATTACTGCTTTTCATTCAATTTCTAACAGTCCCCCACATGAATGAAAATTGACGGAGTTTTCAAATCAATTTTGACACGAAAATAGAGTTCAACAGTTAGAAGCCTGCATAGGATAGGTAGGTGCTAACCTTTGAACCTTCCCTTGTGAGAATATATTTACCTTACTGACTGATCAGTAGACGTAATGTCTTTGAACTGTCCTGCCGTTTATGTAAGCGATGATATATTTCACACAGGAATCTTTCCTGACACAATTCAGTTCTCACTGTTGTGTTCGTTTTTGGCCATGAACACACGCCTGGTTCTGCAAGAGTTTCTAAAGAGTTGAGCCCTACACAACTCCCTTTCGAAGCAGCCCCACTTCTCTCTCACATAGGTGATCTCTTATCGATAAGAGTTATCAGCAAAGAGTATCCCGTTGTACTCCGCTCGGTATTCTCTTCGTAAGAATCATTAAAAGCATTAACTTAACCTATACTTACGGGTATCACTGCTTTTCATCATAGGAATGGACTTAAGGGTAAACCCCTACAGTGATCTCACCAAGTCTTTACAACTAGGTTGTCCCTTTGAACCTAGATCTTGGGATCTCCAGTCAACTAGGTTGGGTTTCCTTTGTAAATCCTTTTTCTTTCATGGGCTTCAGTCCCATTCCCCTTGATGACTTATCAACTAACTCTCGATTTAACCCTTTGGTTAACGGATCCGCTATGTTTTCCTTTGAATTCACATAGTCAACAGAAATAATCCCAGTTGAGAGTAGTTGTCTAATGGTATTATGTCTGCGACGTATATGTCGAGACTTACCATTATACATGTTGCTCTGTGCCCTACCAATTGCAGATTGACTATCACAATGGATGCAGATTGCAGGCACAGGCTTAGGCCATTTTGGAATATCCTCTAAGAAATTGCGTAGCCATTCGGCCTCTTCGCCACATTTATCCAAAGCGATGAATTCAGATTCCATCGTGGATCTCGCTATGCAAGTTTGTTTAGATGATTTCCATGAAATAGCTGCACCACCCAGTGTGAACACATATCCACTAGTAGACTTAGAGTCTTTCATATCAGATATCCAGTTTGCATCACTGTATCCTTCTAATACAGCTGGATATCTTGTGTAGTGCAGTCCATAACTACGTGTGTATCTTAAGTATCTAAGTAATCTAGTAATACCTTTCCAGTGATCAGATCCTGGATTGCTGGTATATCTACTTAGTTTACTTACTGCGTAAGCTATGTCCGGTCTTGTACAACTCATCAAGTATATAAGACTTCCTATCACTCTAGAATATTCAAGTTGAGATACACTCTCACCTCTATTCTTGGATAGGTGCAGATTAATATCTACCGGTGTTCTAACAATACCAGAATCACCTTTGTTTAACCTCTCAAGGATTTTGTCAACATAATGACTTTGACCAAGAATAAGACCGCTTGATATCCTTGATATCTTAATTCCTAGAATTACATCAGCAGGTCCCATGTCTTTCATGTCAAACCTTGAGTTCAACATATTTTTGGTAGATTTGATCATTTGATCATTACTACCCACAATCAACATGTCATCAACGTACAAACACAAGATGACATAACCATCTTCAGTGTCCTTGACGTATATACATTTGTCACATTCGTTGATTTTAAACCCATTTGTCTTCATGACATTATCGAATTTTTCATGCCATTGTTTAGGTGCTTGCTTCAAGCCATATAATGACTTCACCAATTTACAAACCTTTTCTTCTTGCCCTGGGGCAGAAAAACCCTTAGGTTGATCCATGTAGATTTCTTCATCTAAATCTCCATTTAAAAAGGCTGTCTTAACATCCATTTGATGTATCTCAAGATTTCGCAAAGCTGCGATAGCAATTATCATCCTAATGGATGTTATTCTCGTCACGGGAGAATAAGTATCAAAGTAATCAAGGCCATGTCGTTGTTTGTAACCCTTAATTACAAGTCTGGCCTTATACTTTTCTATTGATCCATCTGGTCTATGTTTTCTCTTGAAAATCCACTTGGATCCTAATGTTTTACTACCCGGAGGTAAATTGACTAGTTCCCAAGTGTGATTTTGCAGAATGGACTCAATTTCACTATTAATGGCCTCTTTCCATTGAGGACCTTCAGAAGAGTTTCCAGCCTCTTCATAGGTTTGAGGTTCATTTTCTAGCAAATAAGTCAGAAAATCTGGACCGTAGGACGTTTCTATCCTAACTCTTTTGCTACGTCTAGGTTCAACCTCAACCTCTTATTCAGATTCTTGTTCATGACTATCTTCATTCATAGTCTCATAAGTTCGTTTAGATGAACTCGATTCCCCTTGGGATTTACATGGAAATACATGTTCAAAGAACGTTGCGTTTCTTGATTCCATTATTGTATTCTTGTGTATGTCTAAAATCTTTGACTCATGCACAAGAAAACGATAAGCACTACTATTATGTGCATATCCAATAAAAATGCAATCTATTGTTTTCGGACCTATCTTTACCTTCTTAGGTATAGGAACGACTACTTTAGCAAGACACCCCCACACTCGTAAATATTTATAGGAAGGTACCCTTCCTTTAAATAACTCATACGGTGTCTTTTGTGCCTTTTTCTTGGGAACCTTATTTAAAAGGTAGTTAGCCGATAGAATGGCTTCCCCCCAACAAGTTCTGGGGTAACCCAAAACTTTGTAACATTGCATTCATCATTTCTTTCAAGGTACGATTCTTTCGCTCAGCTACTCCATTTTGCTGAGGCGAATAAGGTGCTGTGGTTTCATGTATGATTCCGTGTTCTGCACAGAACTCACCAAAAGGTGCTTCATACTCACCACCACGATCACTTCGTAGTACTTTGATTTTCTTGTTGAGTTGGTTCTCAACTTCTGCCTTATAGAGAATAAATTTCTCTATAGCTTCATCTTTGCTTTTAAGCAAATATACATGGCAGTATTTTGTGCTATCATCGATAAAAGTAATAAAATACTTATTACCACCTCTTGTTTGAATAAACTTTAAATCACATAAATCACTATGGATTAAATCAAGAGGTTTAGTGTTCCTTTCAATTGAATGGAACGATGACCTTGTCATTTTTGCTTCAACACAAGTTTCACATTTGTGTTTAAAATCAATTTGGAAAGAAGGTATATGTTCCATGTTAATTAATCTATGCAAAGATTCATAATTAACATGACCTAGTCTACCATGCCATAAATTGGAAGACTCAAGCAAGTAAGCAGAAGAATTAACTTTATTAATTTTCTTAGGCATTACAGTTGTTACATTAAGCTTAAAAAGCCCATTACAAGCATACCCCTTGCCCACAAATATACCCTTTTTGGTCAACACGACCTTATCTGACTCAAATACAATTCTAAAGCCATGTTTATTCAGCAATGAACCAGACACAAGGTTCTTACGAATCTCAGGTACATACAGTACATTATTCAGAGTCAGATCTTTTCCAGAGGTCATCTTCAGTACAACTTTCCCTTGCCCTTCAACAGCTAAAGTTGCAGAGTTGCCCATGAATAGCTTTTCACCTTCCTTGACAGCTTCAAAGGTGGTAAATAGCCCCTTGTCTGAGCAGACATGTCTGGTTGCACCAGTGTCCATCCGCCACTCCCTTGGGTTCGACCCAACTAGGTTCACTTCAGAGACGACTGCACACAAGTCACTGTTAGAAAAGTCTTGAGTGTCTTCCACCATGTTTGCCTCACGGTTTCTGTTTCTCTTTGGAAACGTGCAGTCTGGAGATTTGTGTCCTGTCCTCTGACAGTTAAAGCAAGTCACCTTGAAGCTTGACTTCTTGAAAGTTGCTTCCTTAGGTTTCAACTTTGAACCCTTATTCAGCTTGCCGTTACCCTTGCCTTTATACTTGTTGTGCTTGGAGCTTTGACCATGCTCCACCACGTTAGCCTTGGGTGCTGATGGGATATTACCCCTTCTGGAAGAAGCTTTGTTGTCTTCTTCTACCTTGAATCTTACAAGCAAGTCTTGCATAGACACTTCCCTTCGCTTATGCTTAAGGTAGGCCTTGAACTCTCTCCATGAAGGGGGCAACTTTTCAATAATAGCTGCAACTTGGAAGGTCTCACTCAGTACCATCCCTTCATCATGCATTTCTGTTATGATATCTTGGAGTTCACGTACTTGACTGCATACTGGTTTATTGTCCACCATCTTATAATCAAGAAAGCGACCAACCAAAAATTTCTTGGCACCAGCATTTTCAGTTTGATACTTCCGGTCCAATGACTCCCACAAGTCTTTAGCCGTCTTCTCCTTATTATACTCATTGTATAGGGAGTCACTTAGGCCATTCAGAATATAATTCCGATACAGGTAATCAGAATGCTTCCATGCTTCAATAGCACTAGCAGACTGAAAATCCTGTTCACCCTCAGGTTGTTTGGGAGATTCCTCAGTCAAGAACCTTGCTAGGTTCAAGGTGGTAAGATAGAACAACATCTTACTCCTCCACCTCTTGAAGTTCAATCCATTGAACTTCTCCGGTTTCTCTGCCACAGCATGGTTAATAGGAACCGAAACCGGTAACATTGGGGTAACCCCGTGAGCCATAGTAGGCCTCACCACTTGGTTCACATTTGAACCACCCACAGAAGGGTTAGCAGCATTCACAGTGGAAATCTCAGGAGTGGTCATCTCAAAAGTCATCTTTTTGATATTTCTGAAAAAATAGTTTCAATAATTTAAGTGTTAAAACACCAAATAAATTTATATTATTTTATCAAAATCATATCAACAATTGATACAAATAAACAACTCAGAACAACTTATAAGAAGTAAAGAATTGATTATTATTTATTTATTTATTTATTTATTTTAAAACATTTGTCGTTATTTTTTTTTTTTAAATAATAATAAGAAAATTATACTATTATAAACAATAACAATAACAAATAACAAATATTTATTATCAAGGTTAATTATAAAAAAAAAAAACAGTAATTAATTATTATTATTATTATTATTATTATTATTTTTTTTTTTTAAATTAACTAACAAATAACAGTAAAAATATTATAGAACAAGGTACAAGAGCAAAATCAAATATTGATTTGTAAATAAAAAAAAATATTACAAGCAGTTGATAAAACAAAAAAAAATTAATTTAAACAAATAGATTAACATTCAATTTATGTTATATATTTGTAAAGAAACTGGTAATTTAATATATTAATATAGCAGTGAAGTAATACAAGGAAAAACGTTTTCAAATTAATATTGTGAAGTAAAGCAGTGAAGTAAACGTCCTCAATGTGAAGTAAAGCAGTGAAGTAATACAATAGATTAATATAGCAATAGACTAAGAAAAACCAAAAACCAGCGAATCAAAACTGGTAATTTAAAAATTCTCAGTTTTCCAATTTTCATGAAAAAATGCGGAAAACGTTTCCAATTTTTTTTTTTTTTTTTTTTCGTATGATATGAAAGGTGAGGGAAACACAGTAATAGTAAGAGTAGAAAAACAATTATAGAGAGAGCAACAATACTGATAGCGAACAGTTAAACGAAATTGGAATTTACAAGACAAAATCTGTAAAAGAACAAACAGGTTAGAACAAACATAACAATACAAAATATATATACAGAACAAAGAAGAAAAACATCAATTTTTTTTTTCCAGTAAACAACTAGTAGTAACACAAAATGAAATCGGGAATCAATTTGGTAATAAATTGTTTGTCCATAAAATATAGATTTGAAAAGAGGAAAAAATTATCTTAAGATTGTAAGAAGAAGTGTAGTGGACAAACAATTTAGAAATAAAATTGTATTTATTTAAATTATAATTACATTACTGAAATAAAATACATACAATTTATAAATCATAATTTAAATAAAAAGAAGATAAAGTTTAGAAATGACCGAGTCCCGTGTAACACACGGTGTCCTTAAGATAATTTTTCCGCTCAACGTGGGTGTTTGAGTACTCCGGAAACTTATCTCCAAGGATAAAACAATCTTGCACAGAAATTAGACACCACTAACTTACTGCTCTGACGAACTTTCCTGTGTCTGAACTCTATTGAAATGGAACCTAATTCTAGATTGGAAATACAAAAATATTTATGCTTTCTTTTTCTTTTCTTCTTTGATGTCTTGTGTTGTATATTTTCTTCTCCATTGCATCTCATATATATACACATAAGAGAGCCTGAAAAGAAATAAATTATGAGCCGAACGGCTCAAGGAAAAACAAAAGGAAACAGCCCAAACGCGAATTAATAAGAAACCATTTCATACAGTTTTCCTTTGAATTAATTAATCTGTTTCCTTTGAATTAATTCAATATACATTTCCTACTGTTTTTCCTTTAATTCAATTATCAACGGCTCAAAAGCCATTACTGCTTTTCATTCAATTTCTAACAAGATGAAGGGAAGCCCTTAATGTTCAAAATTTGAGAAGCATAACTCTAACAACTCCTTAGCATCTTGAGTGACAAAGAGAGTGAAGGTGCTAATTCTCAATCCAATGCAACAGTGACCAAATTAGGTTTACCAAAACTCTTATCACTCCGTTGGATCATTGATAGCAGCGTGATAGATCATATTGTTTCCTCTCCAAATTACTATATGGAAAGAAAAATCTTTGTCGTCGGTGTTATTACTAAGTAGACAGAAAGCATCTATAGTTACCACAAGATCCTTGCCTCTAAATTCTATTTACTATCTTAAAGATGTGTTATTTGTGCCTACATTCAAAGTATATTTGATGTTTGTTATTCGTTTGACAAGAGGCTTGAATTGCTCAATAACATTCTTCCCTAATTTGTATATTTTGCAGGATCTGGCTTCGAGAAGGATGATTGATTTGGGTAAACAACGTGATGGACTCTATTATTTGGTGGCTTTAGCGACAGAGAAGAGACTAACCAACACACTCACAACCTCACGGACTACCAAACCATCCTCATGCCATCTTACCATCTCATCCACTGATCTTTGGCACCTGCGTCTATGCCATCTTTCCCCTTTTAGATTAAATTTCATTGCTAAACATTGTTTCAATGTTTCTATTAGTCCTAGTAATGCTTGTCATGTCTGTCCTTTGGCAAAGCAGAGTCGTTTAACTTTTGGTACTAGTTCCATTTCATCTATAAAACCTTTTGAACTTATTCATTGTGACATTTGGGACCATTATAAACACCCTTCTCTTTCTAATACTCATTACTTTTTACTATTTTGATGATTATACAAAGTTTAATTGGGTATTCTTAATGCATCACAAAGACAAAACACAATCTCTTTTAAAACATTTTTTTGCCTTTGTCACTACTCAATTCTCTAGTCGGGTTAAAAATTTTCGCAGTGACAATGGTTGTGAATTTATTTCTCTTCAACCTTTCTTTAAAGAAAATGAGGTTGTTTTCCAACATTCTTGCACTTACACGCCTCAACAAAATAGGGTTGTGGAACGTAAACACCGTCATATCTTACAAGTTGCTCATGCTCTCAAATTTCATGCTCGTCTCCCTTTTCAATTTTGGGGAGAATGTGTCCTCACTACCGTTCACACTATCAATCATATTCCCACTCCCATTCTTTCATTCCAAACTACCTTTGAGCATCTCTATAAAAATTTCCTTCTTTCTTGCATCTTCATATTTTTTGGTTATCTAGCTTATGCCACAAACACTCATGTCACAAAAAAAATTCCCTCCTTGTGTTATACAATGCATCTTCATTGGTTATCTAATTGGTCAAAAAGCTTAAAAGTTGTATGATCTTTCCACTCGCAAAGTATTCACTAGTCGTGATGTTGTGTTCCATGAGTCTGTTTTCCCATATGAACCAAGTCACCATGAAATTAATCCACCCCTACACACTAGACCAATTCCTTCTCCACTTACCCAGGCCATCGAATCAAAAGACGTTTCCAAACCAACAACGATCGATTGCCAGCCCTTGAGAATCAATTGTTGCCTACTGTTTCTAGTCCAATACTGATTCCAGACAGTAGTGATCGATTGCCATAGTCCAATGATCAATCATTTACTACTACCACATCCACTCTTATTCCCAATGATCGTTTTCCATCTCCTGACGATCGATCATTTTTGCATGTTTCTGAACAACTAACACCACCACTCTTTCCTCTAACTGCAACATCACCTCCACCTCCACCTCCTCCTCTAACTCCTCTTCGTTGCTCTAATCACCCTACTGCTCCACCGATCAAGACGCGGGATTACATTTGTTCTCATGTCATGCTGTCTTCTCTTGATCATTCGTCTTCTTTGTTTCCTGGTCCAACCAAAGATACACTGTATCCCTTGATGAATTATGTTTCTTATGATCGGTATACACATGAGTATCATTCTTTTATTACCCAGATTGGTCATGCTTGTAAACCTAGCACATATGCCAAAGCAGTTCCCTATCCTGAATGGCAAGAGGCTATGCGCTATGAGCTCTAAGCTCTTCATGACAATGGAACATGGTCTCTCACACCTCTTCCGGCAGGGAAGAAACAAATCGTCTGTCGCTGGGTCTACAAGATCAAACATCATTCTGATGGTTCTATTGAGCGTTATAAAGCTCGTTTGGTGGCTAAGGGTTTCACTTAGATGGAAGGTGTTAATTACCAGGATACTTTCTCTCCCACTACTAAAATCATAACTGTTCGTTTCCTCATTGCTCTAGTTGTTGCTCAACATTGGTCCCTTTTCTAGTTAGATGTCAATAATGCCTTCTTACATTGGGATCTTCATGAAGAAATTTACATGACACCTCCTCCCTGTCTTCGGCAACAAAGGGAGGAACACTTGGTGTGTCGCCTTCACAAGTCTTTATATGGCCTCAAATAGTCATCCCGACAATGGTTTGCAAAGTTCTCAGGAGCTACTCAAATAGCTGGTTATGTTCAATCCAAAGCAGATTATTCTTTGTTCACATGAAAACAAGGCAAGTCTTTCATTATTGTTTTGATATATGTAAATTTCTTTATAGTCATTTTTGCATTAAAGATCTTGGTGACTTAAAATATTTTCTTGGCATTGAAGTATCTTCCTCTGCACATAAGATTTTTATTTCATAGCAAAAATATGCTTTATAGATCATTAAAGATGCAAAATTGTTAGGTGCAACTCCAGTTGATACTCCCATGGAGGGTGGTTTGAAATTGTCCAATAAAAGTGACTTGATCAAAGATCTATCTAGATACAGGAGGCTTGTTGGAAAATTAATTTATCTTACAATCTCAAGGCCTGATATTACATATCCAGTTCATGTTTTAAGCATATTTATGCATAAGCCATGAAAATGTCACATGGACAGTGCTCTTTGTGTTGTTAGGTATCTTAAGAGTGCACCAGGTCAGGGGTTATTCTTCTCTTTAAATAGTGATTTCAAATTACTTGCATTTTATGATTTAG
The DNA here is from genome assembly GCA_029378325.1 of Elaeagnus macrophylla. Lineage (NCBI taxonomy): Eukaryota > Viridiplantae > Streptophyta > Magnoliopsida > Rosales > Elaeagnaceae > Elaeagnus > Elaeagnus macrophylla. The sequence goes on along the minus strand of CM055640.1, from coordinate 72,447,223 downwards.
ATTGGGTAGGTTGTCTTGTTACTAAAAGGTCAACTACATGTTACTGTGTTTTTCTTGGTTCCTCTTTGATTTCATGGAGATCAAAACAACAAAAGATTGTTTCCCTCTCTTCAACTAAGGTAGAATATAGGGCAATGATGGGTGCTTGCTGTGAGTTAACTTGGCTGAGGTATCTTCTCCAAGATTTGGGTGTGTTGCATCCAAAGCCTAAACTACTATATTGTGATAATAAGGCAACATTGCATATAGCTACTAATCATGTTTTTTCATGAAAGAACAAAGCACATTGAAATGGATTGTCACTTCATCAGAGATAAAATTCAAGATGGATCCATTGTCACAAGGTTTGTCAGTTCGTCACACCAGCTTGTTGATATTCTTACTAAAGCATTGGGAAAGGAAGACTTTGCTCCTATGATTCTCAAGTTGGGAGTTCGCGATATTCACTCTCCAACTTGGGGGAGAGTCTTAAGAATATTATGTAGTTAACGTAAAAATTGCTTCCATATTTAGGAGATATTTTTTCATGTGAAGAATATTGTATAATTAAGGAGATATTCTTCCATGTTGAGAATATTGTGTAATTAGTGTAGAGATTACTCGCATATTTGGAAGATATTATTTCATGATGAGAAATTTATGTAATTAATGTAGAATTGTATATAATTTGATTTCATCAAAGATAATATTCATTCAGCTAAAATATCTTCTTTTCATCTCTTTGATTTATGTTATTTTTTTCGTGTTCTATTTTTGTTTCCTGTATTTTTTGCATTCTAAAATAATTTACAATAAATAAATGATAATATAAAACAATTTATAAAGTGTGCATTCTAAAATAAAAGGTAAGATAATTTATATTCTTGAAATAATTGATAGTTTGTGCAATTTACAAACTAAAGCAAAACAGTTTGTCATTCTAACGCTGAATTGCAAACAACAGTGTTTTAATTACATTACAAAATAGTGATAGTTAAATGCATTAACGAAAAATTAGAAAACAGTTTGTGTTCCCATTTTATGTTCTTAAAAATTACAAATGACATTATCATCTCAATACAAAACATCTTCTAACATTTCTCAATTGTTTTGACCAGTACACATTTCATCTTCACCATGAATTTTTTTCCTTTGACTTGTAACAAAAGGAACTAGAGTAAATTTTTTAGAAGGAAGAATAACTTTAGTTGTGATGCTTTCTTGTGTTCCCATTTCAGTTTGAGGTGTAAATGAATTTCACTTTAAACTTGATCTTGAACTACGATATGAGTTATTTGAGATGCATCCTAAACTTTTTAAGATTAAGGTTGAATCCAGGTTGAAAGTGGCAAGTAAAAATTGCATTTTGGATTAGTTGAAACTGAGAATGAAAATAGCTTTTAGGTTTTGTTTGTGATTAGGGCTGAATATTTTTTTTTTTTAATTTCTATTGGAATGCATTACCAATTTTGCCCATAATAACATGCCCATGTGAATCACTTGTGATGAGTTTATATTATTTTAATGAGATTTAATAAGCAATTTGACTAAAGTAGAGCTTTTGAAAAATTAGGAACTTACATGTACCAACGTTATAAATTTGAAAACTATGGAAATACTTTTTTCATTTAAAAATTAATATAAAATCGGCACGCTATTTTTGGCACAACAAGTACAAATACAATATACACTTATAGGTAAGTGAAGATGAAGAGTTGGACACTGCTGACTAGTGACTACTTCCGAGATACGCGGTATGCCAACAATAAGTGGGATTTGAGAGTTTTTGTTGACCATCTACTATCGAGTAGATATTGAGCTTTGCATTAAAAAAGTGGGGTTTGCATATAGCATCAATCAATATTGACCCGCTATCTTTTCTCACCAGATCCGATTGGCCTTTTTCTGCCGGAGAAGTTAGTGGCTAGTCGACTCCCAATTTCCAGTTTAACTTCAATTTTCAACTTCATCTAGTTCTTGTTGAGAAATCTAAGTTATGACTTTTACTCATCAAAGAAAATAAAATTTACGTTTTCAAAATTGTATGAATTTATCTGGCTAATCGTGATACTCTTGGTAAGTATCATATTAGTCCTAAAGGAAGTTAATTTACTCCACTAATTTAAGAAATAGGTTAATTGAATTCAAATTTAAAGATAAAATTATCGTGCTTGAAAATTTGTATTTTATTAAAAAGAAAAAAGATACTATATTCCAACGTTCTCTTTCTTCTTCACCCTCTCTCTTCCATGAATGTTTTCGCCGATATCTCCTACACCATCATCGTTGGTCAACTTGCTGGCTATATCTTAGCCATCCACGACCCTCTTCCAACAAAGCAAAGAAAATTGGTAAATTTAATTTTGAAGGAAATAATGCCCCAATGCAGCTGGCTTTCAACTGATGAACTTGAATTTCCCATAAATCGCTTTACAGCGTAGTTTTGGATGCTTTTAATTATTGATTTAACCTTTTTAGTTTTTACATTATTATGTTAGAAAATCCGAAAATCCTGCACGTAAATCTCTTTCATCACCAGCGGTAAAATTCGTACAATATTAGCATAATATTGATATATAAACCTACTTACATACTACTATATTAATATGTAAACTCATTTATATACTGTCATATTGGTATGTAAACTCATTTACATATTGTCATATTAATATGTAATAATTTATATAGTATATAAACTGTTTACATAGTATGTAATTAGTTTACATACATGTTTAAATAGTTTATATACTAGTTTACATAGTATGTAAATAGTTTATATCATTACAAGAAAAAAGGCTTTTAGGTACAGTTGTTAACCGTATCTATAGGCTTTTAGGTACGGTTGTCTTTTAGCGCGTAACTGTACCCGTTGCTCGTGTCGCTATAGGTTGACCTACGGGTACGGTTGTTAACCGTACCCGTAGAATTTTAGGTACAGTTAACAACTGTACCCGTATTTATTTGTAACCGTACCTAAAACTCTATAGGTACGGTTGTCAACTGTACCTATAGAGTTTTAGGTACAGTTGTTAACCGTACCCGTAGGTATTTGTAACCGTACCTAAAGCCCTACGGGTACGGTTGTCAACTGTACCTGTAGAGTTTTAGGTACAGTTGTTAACCGTACCCGTAGGATTTTAGGTACGTTTGTGTAACCGTACCTGTAAAGTTTTAGGTACAGTTGCCTACGGGTACGGTTGTCTTATATATTACATGGTTTTAGGTACGGTTAACAACCGTACCTATAGGTTAAATTTTTTTTTTTAATAATTATTTTTTGCAATTATATTTTTACCTGTTTTTATCCTTGCTCAGACTATATTATTAGACTTTAATCAGACATTATATACATATCTCAATAAGCATACAAATATTCTATTACAATTATGCATATTGCGTCGTCATTTCAGTAAATTAAAATACATAGCTAATGTCACTAACCTAATTAAATTAACTATATATACATACAAGTTAAATCTAACTAATATATATCAAAATGTAAAATATTTAATTGTCTAACTTGTGCTTCCAATACTATATCAATAAGGAATTGACATACTTCTCTTCAACAAACATCAAGCTCTTCTCGTGTGTATGTTTTCTTTTCTGCAAACTAAAAAAAAAGGTAATTAGATCTATATATAGTTATAAATAATTAGGAAATACATGATACTTAAAAATTTATGAATACAATGATTTAAAAAATTACTAGCTAAATAATTGTATGTACAATCATAAATATTTTGTTAACTTACTAGTAGTGATCGAGACTTTCTTGGTTGATATATAATATCTCTCATATATCTCATCACAAAAAACCACATTCAATGCTATTATTTTGAATAGGTGCCTACACACATATATAAAACATAAATTGCATAGTTAATTAATTTGAATAGCTTATCTAAATAATTACTTGTAATTAAAGATGTACAGGCATATAATAAACGATAAATTAATATATACTAACCTTAATAGGCCGGAAAGTAGGTGGTGGCTTAAACGAACGTGTTATAGTTTGGTACCATCTAGAAAAAACACTATAATATCGACATAATAAATAAACATTATTCATATTCAATCATCCATGATTACTTAATTAGAAATAATTTAAAATCATATTAATTAAATATATTAAGTTAATAATACCCAATGATCATATCTTGAAATCTTTGTGGTGGACTGTTTCCAAGTGAATCAAACCACTCAACAACACCACTATATAGATGGATCACCCCAAGCATCCAATGATTTCTACAATTAATTGCAAATGATTGTTATAATAAGGACTTAACAAAATTAGAACGTAAGAAAAGTATATGTATATAAAATACTCACGATAGCCAATAAGGAACAATAAGTCTTTCAACCAAGAAAAGGTATTGAAAAAAAAAAAAAGCCGAAGCAAACACATTATTAAGTAATAAGAACTCAAATGAATCAGAAGAAGCAAACAAAATGTACTAGTACTGCGCATAGTAAAATAAAAAAAAATCTTAGAATTCTAGACTTAGAGAGCCAAAAAGACACCAAAAATGCTAAACCTAAAAGGGAGATAAAACTTTCTTCAACAGATATGTGTATTCCCTTGTTAGCGTACAAACTACATTTATAGGCTTATAATAATATTTCTAAACTAAAAATAAAACTAACACCTAAACAAATATGAATTCTAATGATAAAATAATAAAAACTTAAAACTAATAAAGTACCATGTGAACAATAACACTATAACTTATACGCTAAGGAAAATAATATACACCCTTAATTTGATATAAACTCTTAATAAACTAAGGAAACTAAATCTAGAAATTATTTTCTTCATAAAACTCTTTTTCCTGTCCAATTCTTCTTGGAATAGGATTAATATTAATCTTTCATCAGTCTCCTCAGTTCAGAAAGAACTCGTCCTCAAGCTTGTGATATCATCGTTTAATGTTTCTCCTTGGAAAGGAATCAAATGCTTTATAGTAAACAATAGGAAGATTCAACCTCTAGGCATTATTATTAAACTTCTCAACTATTTCATAAGGACCAATCTTTCTAGCACTCAACTTGTTATCTTCTCCAACTGGATATCATCCTTTGTCATGACAAACCATTCAAATCTTCTACTTCAAATGCCACAAACACCACACAACACTTCATGATTACTTGCATTATCAGCAGCAAAAGTAAGAAAATTTTCAAGCCCTCCACTAAATTCATTTGACCTTCTATCCATTGACATCCAAGACTTATCAATTTAAAAACCTAATTAAAGATATATATATATATATATATATAAACATTATGTCAATGAACATATATAATATTGTGAAATAACAAGTGACAAAAATATTAAAAAAAAAGAATCAAATAATATATATATACAAATACAAACAACATTAATTCAAGTCAAAAAAATAAAAATATATACAAGTTATACAACATTAATTCACAATCAACATATAACATTATATAATTTTTTATCGCACTATGCATATGTATATAATTTTTTCCATGAATAAATATACAATAATATATAACATTATAAATAATTAATAATAATAAACAAAATAAAATAAAAAAATTAAAACATATATATATATATATTAACGGCAACTATATGCACATATAAAAATTTTCATGAACAAATATAAAATATGCATGAATAATAATATCATAGCAATTATAAATAAATAATGATAATATTTATTTTTAGGCAAAAATTCTCAAAACATATATATTCAAGGCATAGCAAATATGGGTAATAGAGTTCATGAACTAATTAAGAAAAAAATCAAGTACATTACTCAAAAAAGTGTAAAAAATACATACCTTGAAGGAGAAAAGTTGATGGTGGCAGAAATGGAGGTCAAAATGGGTCCTTTGGTGGAGGAAAAAAATGGAATTTTTCGGTTGAAATGGGAGAAAAAACTAGGCGGCTAATGGTTAACAACCGTACAACACGGCAGCGGCAGCAATCACGCCGTCGGAGAAGCTGCCGGTAACGAAAAAACCCAAGCAAAACCGGTCACGTATGGCTTAGGGAGGGAGGCGGCGCTGGATATTGTGAGACAAGGGTGTGCTCGGGTGGGGAAGAAAATAAGATTTGTGTGGAGCCCGTGGATGTGGAGACCTAATTAAATGATTTGACCTACGGGTACGGTTGTTAACCGTACCTAAAAGGATACGGGTACAGTTAACAACCGTACCCGTAGGTTAATTAAAAAACTTTTAGGTACGGTTGTTAACCGTACCCGTATCCTGTTAACCGTACCTAAAAGTTTTTTAATTAACCTACGGGTACGGTTGTTAACTGTACCCGTAGCCTTTTAGGTACGGTTAACAACCGTACCCGTAGGTCAACTTTTAGGTACAGTTAACAACTGTACCTAAAAGTTTCCGTAATTTTCCGAAAAAGTTCCGCGTTTTGGTTCACTTTTAGGTACGGTTAATAACTGTACCCATAGGTAATTCTTTTAAAATACACGGCCAACCGTACCTATAGCTATTTAGGTATTGTTGTTATCAAATTTTTAATTTAACAACCGTACCTATAGGTATATATTGTTGTAGTGTATGTATGTTTAAATAGTTTATATACCAGTTTATATAGTATGTAAATAGTTTACATACCTGTTTACATAGTATGTAAATAGTTTACATAGTATGTAAATAGTTTACATATATGTATGTAACACAGTTTACATACATGTTAAATGAGTATGTAACATAGTTTATATACCATTAGTATGTAAGTATTATACAGTTAAGAATATTTTTATAATTTATCTAATTTTAATGTAATCAAAACTCACAATTTTAATCCTATTTTTCTAATTTTGAAAAATACAAATTTTAATTAGAATATAAACTATTTAGGCCAATTACTCACTTTGAAGTATTGGAATTTTTTTATTGGGCTAATGGGCTTTTATTAATTTACAAAACTTGGGTTGAACTTTTATTGATTTACAAAACGGATTATACCTCTAATTAATCTGTGTGTAAAGGCTCATTTACTTTTTATGAATTTGATACATCTTATTGTAAGTTTGGATTAATTATTAATGTGATGGATATGTATAGTCCAATAAATTTAAAATTTTATTATGGACGAAACCTTAATTATATATATATATAGATAATTTCTCTGCACTCACAATAAAAGTAAATGATCGACTCATCTAATTTCTTGTAAAAATTAGTAGGAGAAAATTTAATTAAATTAATTAAAAATTATGGTCACATCAAGTGTATTTTTTATCTTCTAATATATCAATGAAATAATAGATTTGCAACATGAAGAACATGATATTGATATAGCGAACACTTGAACCCGAGCATGAATATTAGACTATTTAACTCACATCCACATGGAATATGCTATTGTACTCCTAGCTAAAAAATTCAAATTGTTCAACACCGATATAATCCCAAATTGAATGTCCAATCTGTGGCAACATACACCAAAGTTTTATCGGCCTTTGTGCTATGTCCTTATTATTATAGTTATATTCACAATCAAATGAAAAACTTGTATGTATTGTCATTTCTGATCTCTTCTCGATGGCCATTCCTGCAACTTCTGTGAGCAATTTTTTGTTGAAGCTAGTTGTGAGTTGCAACTAATCAAAGAAATACCTTTCGATTCGAACGAGACATGAGTTAATGGTATGAATAGAAAACATGGAAAAAATTACTAGAGTTGAGAGTGCGATGGCGGTAGTAGTGGTAAGGAAGAAGAAATTGTTGCCAAAAATAGTTCCCCGACGGGTTTTGAATGTGTTTTTGAGGTGGCCGGCTCGAAATGGGAAGTGGATGCAGAGCCAGCCCTATGGGGTGAGGTTTTTTCCATTTGGTGACTTTTTTTTCGATCCTACTCTTTTTTCTCTTTGTTTTTGGATCAATTCAAGGAATACCAATTTTACTCTTGAAAAAATATTAAATGTTGAAATTTGGACTTGATTGACCCAATTTTTTAATTAGTAGACTAAACTAACCTACTTAAATAATTATAAAATAATGTATCACTTAGTTACAATTACAGGACCATTCTGATGCAAAACCCCCTATTCAAAGAGCTTTCTCATCTGGTTCACAGAGTTTAATTGAAGATTTTGCATTTTGTTTTAGTTATATTAGTCTTTGTTATATATTATATATGCTGTTTGAGGAGGAATATGATATTAAGTTTTCTACCATGGATTTCATGCCAAAACCATATGCTTTTCTATTCTCTGATTGTCGCCTTCTTGTTGATTCCCTCTTGCCAATTAAAAGTGTTTTTATTATAATCTTTTCATTTTCCCTCTTGCAAGCTTGTCCTTGAACATCATGAGATTGTTTAGTTTTTCTTGGAGTTTTGATAGTAAGCGTCTATGTAAGCTGTTAGAGTGTATGTAATGTTGGTAATTTTCTTACGACTTTACTTTTTGGAAGGATTGGTTATTAACACACTTTAGCATAATATCAAAGTTCGAACATTTGCAACCCTTATTTATTGAATCTTAAGTGTTATAGAGCCCACACAGTACTTGAGAGAGGATTGTTAGAATGTTTAAATGTTTTGGTGATCAAAACACTCTCTAATAGTAGCAACATTCTGGTTTTGGAGAATTAGGAGTTCATTTCTATAAACATCGACAAAACGAACTACTCAATAAATCTAGCTAGCAAGCAAGTTTCTTTGACTTCAAAGCTTTACTATTTAAGCTTTTAGGTCTCAAATAATAAATAAATAAATAAAAATGTACCCATTATATTATCATCTTTATGTGTTGGGACAAAGCTCCGACCCAAATGTTAACCTATTAGAAGCGGTAGCCTAATTCAACTATATGTCAAATTTATTATTCATATTTTTCCAATGAGAGACTTGTTTGCACATATAACATTATGCATTCTCGACTCTCCAACTCAATTAGTAACATCTCCTTCCATTTTTTCACAAGCCATGTAAATACGTGTCAAGCGATGTAAGACAACTTACTTTATCCAGTGTCAGCCCCAACTGAGACTATTTTAGATATTAAACAGAAATTGCATGTCCTTACTTTATCCTGTAAATTAAGTTCCAAAGAAGGAGTGAAGGATTCAAAGACATTGGCCGATAAAGTACTACTTACCACTCACGTGTTTTCTATTCATGACTCTTGAAATAAATTTAAATTTGATGAGATGCTAAATTTTAATATCGTAGACACCTTGAGATTTGCAGTTGTTTGTCTTAAATGTATTTTCTTTATCCTTTTCAGGTTGAAAATGAAGCAGTTGTGACTCGAACCTTGAGGAAAGGTTGGGTTCTTCTATCCTTGTATGTTGATCAAGCCGATGTTGCATGCTTAAATGAGCGACAGTTACAACAACTAGATGTGTAGGGTCGATCCCACCTTGAAAAACAATCAGCAAAAGCGAAAATGTAATTCACCACTTTTTGCCTATTGGCAGTGCTTGGTTACATGCTTATCTCGCGTCTTCCTACCTTTCTTTTATTCAAAAAAGAGAACTACTTATGTAGCCAAATGAAAATTCCAATGAGTATAGTCAGAGTCATGCTTTCATACTCATTAGTCGAAGCTTGACTTGAGCGATTATTCAGGATACATAATCACCAATTGTGCTAAACTCATGCTGTTATTGGCACAATGGCAAGTTTAGTGTTCTAGTATATCATATGAACGTTTATTAACATTCTACGTGGATTCAATATTTCATCTCATCAAAGATATAGAGGTGGAAGATGTAGGGAATTGCATTATGCGCAAGAATTATCAATGCTCAAGTAACATGATGAATAACCAAAATCAAATGTTAAGCAAAGCCGTTATATTGTTCTCAGAGCATTACCAAAGAAGCTCTCCACTATTTTATTGTAACTTTTTCACCAAAGTTGTTCCAAAGAAGCTCTAAAATTTCTAACTAAAAGAACTCGATAGAAGTATTGTGCGTATCATTGTTCCTCGCGTTATACTTTTTTTTGTTTTTCTTTTTGTAAATACTAATAAAAGATAGAAAATATAACTTTTTTTTTTATTTCAACATAGATAAATCAGGGATAAAAATGCTCAGATTGTACTAAAAAAGGCATTATTTGAACATTTGTGTGATGAATATACTTTTTAGTATGATATTTAATATAGTGTGTTTGAGATTAAAAAAAAAAAATACTGCAAAGGGTTGGATATCGTCTTATATAGCTAGTATAAGATCAATCTCAGTGACAAAGACGGCGGGTCCTTCCTTGGAGAGCGCCTGCACTAGGCTGAGCATTAGGGAAACTCGTGTGAGCCCTTGTTTGTGACTGCTCTGTAGTGCTGTTCCCCCACACTCTTACATAATATCTGCACTTCACCGGATAGTTCATTTGCATTCCTATGCCCCCAAGTGCCCTTAGTTTGTGACTGGAAAGCTCAGTTAAGGTACCAACTTACGTACGAACCTACTTTCCATTTTATTTTTCTACCATTAACATATGAAATTTTGTTTATGTAATATATAGATGATGTTAATTTCGGAAAAATATATAGTAAAAAGTATACATCAAGAGAGGAGTCTTCACTCTTCAGAAAGTCTGAAGGATTAGTAGTGCTATCTTATTCATTAAATAAATAAATAATGAAATCAAAGCTTAATTGCAGTAGTTAAGTAAAACCCGACTTTAAAGGCTGTATTACATAGCATTGAGAAAAAAATTACCTAATTAATGCAGTTTTCAAATTAATATTTTTTCCTTTTTATTTTGTATTTTCTTTACCTAATCAAATAAGAAATGTAAATGCCCCTCTCATTGGAGGATTCCCTCTATCATAACAAAATGAGTGCTCGTCGATGGAGGATAAAAAAAAATGTAAATAAATATAATAAATTGAGGATATATACGTAATTTTAGTACTAATTTGAACACAGCGAAAACGCGGGGTAGTGGGTGTCACCACCAACCGTCAAAACCGACACTAACAAGAGTGGGAAAATGATAAAGTAGTTATCAATTTTGATGTATATATCAGAAGGCCAATCCCTTGAAGCCAAATAAAAAACCAAGTACAAAACCTAATTTAAGTGGTCGCTGGTTTGACCAAATCTTATTCATGCCAAAACGAGGACAGTTCTTACTGGCAAATCCACCATAGTATCATTGACCCCAAAGGACAGAATATAACCCAACTATACTTTTAATTTTTTGAATTTTCAAGTTGGGAATTTCATGTCATAATTTGGATTTCTCCAGAAACTTAGAATGAAATCTCATTTGAAACAGAGAGAGAAACTTAGTTAATTGGGTTTGAAAGGTTGATGTGAAAAAAATGGAAAGACAAAGGACAGAAGGGACATACATAAAGAAAGGGCCATGGACAGCAGAAGAAGATGAGATACTTATAAATCATGTCAAGAAAAATGGTCCAAGAGATTGGAGCTCCATTCGATCCAAGGGTCTCTTACCCCGTACTGGCAAATCATGTCGTCTCAGATGGGTTAATAAGCTTAGACCCAACTTAAAGACGTAAGACATTTTCTTAATTACGAAAATTAAAAAAATTCAGTTAAATTCAAGTTTCTTTATGTTGCGTTTTTTTTTTACTTTTGCACTCGGTTTAAATTTTACTTGATTTCTATTTCAGTAACGAATTAAGTTATAATTTGGCTTGTGAAAGTGAAAATGGCTTTTTGACAATTATGTATAATAAGCTTAGATAAATGTGCATTGTAAATGCTTAGTGAAGAACTAAGCACTATAAAATTGGGTTTTTGGATCATGAAAAGTTGCTTTTTATTCTCTACCGTGTGTTCATGTTAAGAATAGGAATTGTTGGTTGGTCGGGACTACGTTAAAGTGGTGGTCGAGGAACAACTAATAATTTTCCAGTTAAGAAATTTAAAAAAGGAAAGTCAATTTTTCCTTTTTGGTGGATGTAGTGGGTGCAAGTTTTCAGCAGAAGAAGAGAGGCTGGTGATAGAATTGCAGGCACAATTTGGGAACAAGTGGGCTAAAATTGCAACATATTTGCCTGGAAGAACTGATAATGATGTCAAGAATTTCTGGAGTACTAGAAGGAAAAGATTGGAAAGGATTTTGCAGGCACCATCTTCATTACAGTCTCAGAAAAACAAAGGCAAAAATACTCTTCTCCATCAATTACCAAAGGTAGAACTGAAATAAATAGAAACCTTGTTAAAGATTTTGACCCTTTTTTCTCTAATCATCACATAGGAAAATGTTTTTATATTTTCCAAATAATTTCATTACTGTCTTCTATTTTAATAATTATATATTATTTCAGGTACCTACATGCAGTTCTATTACTCAAGAGGAAGGATCATCATGTTCTAGTTATATGCCACATTATCATTACTTGGATTCTGAAGAGTTTAGAATGGTGTCTCTTCCTGATCTAGTGAAGCCAAACCTACTAAATTCTGAAACAGGCCTAAACATGCTTGAGGCCACACACATTCATCATGTGGCAACATGTATTGATTCTTCTCAACATAACATTTTCTCCAAACTCCCTCAGTCGCATCTAGACCACCAACTTTTACCAAGATACCCGAAAATGGAAACTGAGCCGGTGAGTCCATGTTTGTTGGAGATATTGGAGCAACAGGGTACTAATCACTCTGGGAATTGCCAGGAATTGTTTGAAAGACTGCCATCCTTTGAATTTGAAGGGAATGCAAAAAACGATATGTCAAGAGGGGGTAAAGATGCTGCAACTTTTAACAGTTTCTTTGATGACCTCCCACCTGACATGCTTGATTATCTGGAACCACTTCCAAGCTCATCAGAGTTGTGAATTGTTCATGATCACCACCATATTTCTTGTTGATATGGATTATGCAGAATCAATTATGATAAAATTTCTGTTATATGTCGTGTTAGTTGTTGTGACACTGCTCTAGGAACAAAACGTCTATAAAATTTGATTCAGTGGTTTTGCTACCTCAACACTATCTAGATCTTTCTTTAAGCAGAGTGCGAACTACATTATTTTATTGCTAAAATTGACATTTTTTTCCCTTCAAATAAACCTTTGTATGCATCAATGTCAAAGAAATGTATTATTATGGAGATTAGACCCAAAGAGAAAATCTGAGACCTCATTTTCTTTGTTCTCACAAAGTAAAAGGAAAGAGCTCTTTAGAATATATCTATCATTTTTGTGCACTTGATTTTGGTAAAAAGGACAATAAAGGAGCTAATGAGGTATAAAAGTATTAAGAAAATGACCTTCACCACAAATAAGGAAACAAGCTGTTTTAAATTATCTCCAGATTGTTTCATCTGCATCTGTAAAAATTGCATTATGATGTTCTATTAGGCACTGAACAACCTCAATAGCGTAGAAGTCTATAGGTGTGCCGTCATCCAGTGGAACTGCAGAGGACACTTCAACAGCTTCATCTTCATCTGGAATCACAGAAGGTAGAAAAAGAAATAGTTAGGTTAAGAATTTGACTGGTTCAAATAAAAGAAGCAATTCAATTATCATAATGCATTTGCAATTCTCAAATTTCTTTACAACAAATAACCTCAAAAACATCATGACAGCATTTGATCGTTCTGTACAACTAATTTTTTTGATACAAAATTATAACCATTTATAGAATAAGGCTCTCTCAGTTCACAGGCAAACAACATTGACGATCAAATTACAAATGATTTCTGATCAATGAAGACCTGGATGACTACCAGTTATTTTTCATATGCAAAGTCATCAATAATGGTAACACCTGCACACAAACAGAGGACACTGATCATATATCATCTCACCAGAAAGCAAGTCCCATGCACTACGAGTAGTAGGAAAATGGGAGTTCTTGGAATCATCTTTCGGTGAATTTTTACGCCAATATTCTTCATAAATTTCAGGTCTCCTTCCGTCCTGCCAAATTATTACGGGGCTGATTTCTATTGCAAGAGTCTGGGCATCCATCTGTATATATTCAAAGAGATTGTTGAGCGTGCTTATCTAGTAAGTACCAGTTGTCCTGCAACTAGTACACTACTCTGAAGCTAGAAAGTTATTTAGTTTGCATTTGAAGTAACACTTCCCAGATGTGTATAAAGCAATGAACTATTAAAATTGTCCAATCTAATGCTGTAAAAGAGAGATTTATCTCTAAGTGATATGTATAGACCTGACAGCACTTTACCAAGTGAGGAGCTCAAAATAAGCTATTTTACGGGACAAGGAAGGGCAATCACCTTACCATATCTACGAATCAAAATGACTTGGGTACCGATGAAAGAGAAGTGAGGGGAAGGGGAATGAACACACACACAGAAAGAAAGAGAGAGAGAGAGTTCTTGCCTTATTCACAAGTGACTTCTGGCTAATATGCAGTAATAATGCTGTTATAAATTCCAGGGTCATGTAGTTTACAGTAGGAAGCTGTCTCATTATATTTGTTATGATTGGTATGCTCGAGCGAGAACCTTTGATCTCATTATACAGCTCAAATTTCGTCAGAGGCTCAGGGAGGCTTGCAAGGTAACACTTTATCAGAGCTGCCACATCAACTGGATTTATACCCTCTGGTAAGGATGCATTTGAATCTGATGCAATCACAACAATTATCAGTTGACATATCATCCAGATTCACTACGGACAACCCTAAATTCAAGAAAATATTTAAGATACCTTGGTTATACATTGAAACCAATTGGTGAATAACCTTTTTATCTCCCTCAGATTTAAACAGGTATGGTGTATTGAGTCCTAGAACCAATAGATTGAAAAAGAAGTCAATCGCATGTTCAACAAAGATTAATGCCAACACATGCACACATATGCATATTTTTGACTTGGTTGAGAAGGGAAAGCCTTTGAAGTCTCAATTAATTTACCTGATAATATGAGATAATCTGCACATTTCACCAAGATATGTGGAATAGGCCTGCTGGACTGTTGCCGTTGTACAGCTACCTCAATTGGAACTCCAAATACTAATGTAAAGGAGTAAACATTTATTGCATTGAATTCATATGGTAAGTCTAGCAGACAATCAATTCTATTAAGCAGAGAAACATCACAATCGTATCATGCTATATGATCACCAAGTTTCTTCTTGATAAGTTGGCTTTTTAATGATTCCAATCACTTTGTACTATAGAGAAAAGAAAAACAAAGTCACAAAAGTTAAGAAATTAAGAGGAAACTTACCATCAGTACTTGCAACTCCCTGCAAAAAAGTAAAACATGACAAATTAACAAATTGAGCAACTTTTTTTTTTTTAATTTCCAAAAAAGATGAAAGTTCCTCAATTATCCCGTACCTTCTGCCATCTTTCAATATCAGTCAAAATAGTTTTACTTTTTTGGGCAGTCTTCTTCGCCACCTGAAAGAAATTTCCCATCTTGAACATATCAGCTACCATGTGAACTTGTAAACAAGCCTGATATAAACAACTAACGGAACTCACAGAAGAAGAATATGAAATGAAAAGATAATTAATAATATAAGTTCAGCAATTTCTTAATATATTTACCTCTTCAACTTTTATCTTTCCAACAGAAACCTTGTCTTTTGTCTCTGAAATTCCCCTCCTAAACACTAAGCCAGTGGTAGCAGCGGCAGACATAAAACGTTCCTGGACTGCATGTCTTGTAGATGGCTGCTGAAGGAGTGCCCATCGACTTTTGAACAATGAACCAAATCGTTCTGCCACATCAATAACACTACCTTTTGTATCCTTCGCCGCCTCACCCACAAATGTTCCAGCTGATTGTCCAGCTTCTTTAAGCTTCGCACCTAAATCAAAAATTTTGTTATATACAATACTACGATAAGGATAGCAAAGATGAACCATAAAGTCTTATGAAAAAGGTACCTGAGGAAGATAAGAAATCACTAGCCTTATCCTGCCAATGAGGCAAGACAGCCGAAGGCATTGGACCAGTAGCAGATACAAAGTGAATCTGAAAGAAAAATACCAGTAAGCTTGTCAGAAATAGACTCATTAACATATCTACATGAGCTGCGTAGTATAGTTTTTGAGTCTTGTATTAAATCAAGCAAGAAAGGCTACAACATCAACTAGTGTCTAATTGATCAACAAGAAAACAGATGTGCGTATTAGTTAAAACTAAAGAACGTTGAATTCTTACAACAACAACAAAAATAACACCCATATCTGAGTTAATGTTTGGGTGCTATTTTGTACCGTCAATCTTTCAAGTTCTCAAAATGAGGGGCAAATAAAAATAAAATAAAAGTAAAAAAGCAGAACAAAATTAGATGCCTGGTTAGTGTTATGTTTATTAAATTAGATTCTGTAGTCGAGTGAGACAAACACGTTCAATAACCCGTTTCTATAGAAATTTTTTCAACTCCATTTTTCTTTCATTTTCCCAAACCAAACAAATATGATCAACCATTAATACTTGCGTTTAAACTATCAAATCGCTCCATCGATCTGTTCTCCATTCATAACTAAGAAAAACTAATACCAATAAAAAACATGATAAAAAAATATCTTCAAGAATTAGAGAAAAAATAAGAAGGAAAGCCAAAACCCTAGTATCACCGAAATATAGAAACGGAATCGAATGTCTACCTCTTCGGTTGGGCTGCTGATCAAACCAGCTGAAAAGCGAAACGAAATTGATGGGAGAAAAAGTTGGAAAAGTTCTTTCTTTTTTTGTTTTTCAGGAAAGAGAGAGAGAGAAGGGAGTTCGAAAAGTCGTTAGGAGTAAAAAGAGAAATTAATTCTTAAATCTTAACACGGTTCAAAATCGCTTGGATAATCAATTAAGGCTGTATAGTGTTTCAACCAATTTTGATCTGGTTTAAAATAATATCGACTTTTATTTTTAATTCTATAAAAAAATATTGAATTTTATTAATTTATTTGTATTATTGTAATATTTTAGTCATTTTTTTAAATACTTAAATAATTCTCTTAATAAAAATAAAATATTTTAATTACTTTTTGAAAGATAAAATATTATTTTATTTTAATAATTTAAAATTAAATTTGAACAATATAATATATATTTTTGTTAAATAATTTTTATAATTTTTATATTTTATGAATTTTTTGTATTTTTTTTAATAGATATCATATTTGGATCAAAACTGCAGATTTATAATATTAAAAATAAGAGAGACACAAAGAACCACACAATTAAGCTCTCTACATTCTATTATCATTGGAGATCACACAAATGATGCAACTGCTGCCAACTCTGAGTAATATAATAGAGGTGCACAGTTTTATTTCTAGTATTAGTATCTCGAGATGATGAACATGAAAGAGCTCATTTATATGGTTTCAATGCTACTGATATTGTAATTCTTTATCTTTGTAGCCCCCTATTTTTGATATTATAAAATTTACAGTTTCGATCCAAACACAATACTTACAAAAAATGTGATAAAGAAAATTGTTCAAAAATATAGAAAAATTCTAAAAAATATATAAATTTACAAAAAAATTGACAAAAAAATAAAATATTATAATGTTCAAATTCAATTTTAAACTATTAAAATAAAATAATAATTTTTTATTAAATTTACTTTACTATTATTTTAGAATTTTTTATTAATAAAATAATATTTTACAATTTAAAAATTGTCTAAAGTATCCCGTATTTACATAGGGTGATTTAAGTTTCATTTGTGAAAGTAAAATAACTAAAATATCTATTTGGCATAAGCAAAGTGACTTGTACAACCCCAATTGAAGATATTTATTATTTTTTTATAATGTAAAAAATAATTTTTCTTTAAAAGTATATATTTTATTTTTTAAAACATAAAAAATATATTATCTAAGATTTAAAAAGCATTAAAAATATAGGTTTAATTGTACGAGATAACTCCCTTTAGGTATAGAGTTTTATTTTCAATCATCTTTATGGAAAAATAATATATATATTCATTTTTTTTATAACATAAATAAACTATATTTTTTTAGTGTTAGAAGAAAATAAACATATGTATTTTTTACTAAAAATTAAAAATAAAATTAATTAAATAACTAAATTATTAAAAAAATATTATCTAAGATTTAAGAAAGAAATTATGTTAATAATAGATTATATATAGGTTTAAGTGGAGTGATTATATATATGTTGTTTCTCTTTTTCAGACCCGTCTTCTTCGGTTCCTTGGAGGTGGCATTCTGCTTGGACGGATTGCTTAGACAAAATTACTCATATGGAGTTTTACTGTTCACATATTTATAGGGAAGGTAATGCTGCAGCTGATAGCTTAGCTTCTAGGGCTCCTAGTTTATGTACAGCGACTTGGTGGTGGAATGTTCCACATTTCGCGAGCTCTTTTATTTATTCTGATGCTAACAACAAACCTAATTACAGGTTTTGTTGAGAATTTTTATTTGCATGTGTAATTTTCTCAATATTTAATAATATTAGTGGTTGATTGGTTTAATGAAGAAGGTGCTAAGGAGGTGTCAACCTAGTTGGGATGTCCCGGTGCACCCACTGAAAACAATTAGCCACAACCTTTATTTAAAAAAAGTGGAGTGGTTCTTTCAAATACTCGTTTGTATCCATTCCTGGTGCAAGTAATTAATTACATGAGTTAGGTTGTTCTAGCAAGTTTTTAATTGATAAAATTATAAAATAGTTTTATTTAAGATTAAAAATGAAATTATTAAATAATTAAATTATTTTAAAAAATATTATCTAAGATTTAAAAAAAAAATTATGTAAATAAATAGGTTATATATAAGTTCAATTGGAATGGTTCCTTCAAAGAAGCGTTTATATCCATTGGTGGTCTAAGTAATTAATTACTATTAGGCATGAGTTAGGTTGTTCGGGCGAGTTCTTAATTGATAAAATCATAAAACGGTTTTATTTCTGCGTGTTTGCCTGCTTGGTGAGGATCAGATCAGCGATTGGATTGAACACACTTTCATATGGCGCGTAATTATACAAATTATTATAATTTTTCTCTTATAATGAATGTATTTTTGTTTGGAGATAATATTTAAATATGACAAATAGAAAAATAAAGTAGGATGTCTCATTAAAATATTTTTTCATTTAATTTAAATAATATTTCATCAGATTTAAATTATAATCATAAAGTACTTAATTTTAAGCATAATATTATATTATATTTTTTTTATTAAACACACATTATAAATAATTATAAATATCATATTTTTTATTATTTTTTATATTTTTACTTGTATCATATAGATATGTTAAGATTAAATAAGATATTTTAATTAGTAGCGATCTCATTATCATCTCATCTTATTAAAAATGAAGAGAAATAAGATATTATGAGGTTTGAAAATTAATGAGCTATACATGATTCTCATTAACACATAATCTCAATTCATACATCTAATCACAAATTTATTAAAATATTAATATATATCACAATTATATCCTATAGTTTAATAAGATATATTAAAAATGTGCCGTATCATTTTACATATAAATAATTTTCTAATTTATTATATATTTTGATAGATATTGATTTAATAGTATAAATAAGTTCACAAAACTCAAATTATTTGTATTTGGGTTATTTTTTTTTTTTTTATATATATAATATTGCTATTAAAGGATTTAAATTTCATTTTCATTAGATGTTGAGGAGATTCGATGTCTCATTTTTGGTGTCAACAACAAACACGTCAAGATTAACTTACCATTGATTTGAATTTCGACGTGATGTTGCATAAAACTTACTGAATTACATAATAGGTGCCTAATTTTTTCCTTCAAAACCAGAATCTTTTATTTTATATATATTAAATTGTGAAATTTAGGTTAGAATAAATTAAGAAAATAATATTATAGTTATAAAAATTATGGTGATTATGTCATTTCAATTATTTCTTAATTGCCTCTGTAACTCTATTTAACTCTTTTTATGAATCCATGTATAGATTGTGTTCTATAACAGTAGTTAATGATCCCAAAAAAAAATTGTCTTCCAAAAGAAAAAGTCAAGAAGCAGCCAGTCAAATGAAAAGAAAACTGAAAAAAAAAAAATTGTTTTTATTTTTTATTAACAGCACTACTACCTATATATATATATATATATATATATATATATATAGCAAGAAAATTACAAATATAATTCATTTGTCACAATTTTATTTTATACATTTTTATTTTTATAGGATCAATTGTACTATCCAATTAAACTTTACCACATAATTTGAGATTTATTAAAAAATTTGTAATATTTAGACTTTTATTTTCTTTTTTTAAATACAGAGTTTTTTCCTTTCAATTCCCAATTCTCTATTTTGAAAACAAAGAATGATTTAATACCATGGTGAGCCTCCTATCTTAGCAGATAATCCTCACTGACTTGCACCACAAATCTCTTCCAATACCATGCTCCCTCCAAACTCTATCCATCTTCTCAATTGGTACATTCTCACTTCTTAGTCTCAGGAAAAAAACAAATCAACAAAAGCAGTAAAAGAAGAAAATTCCCGACTTAAAATGTGGCTAAGCATTGTAGATAAGAAATAAATTAGGAGCAGTCTTACTTGACTAAGCATTGACTTAAAATGTGGCTAAGCAGTCTTACTTGACTTTTTCATTTTTTTTTTTTAATTTTTTATTCTTGATTGACTAGTTGACTATTTAGTTGGAAGAATTATTTTATTGAAGTTTATGTGAACGTGTGAATTGAATAAAGAAGTTGATTGCTTGAAGTTATACGGACTTCAAAATCAAACAAGTAACGTGATAACATCAACCTAGACCTTTCAACTTATGATCTTACTTTTTGGCAATTAAGCCTTAGAAGCTTTTTAATAAGGCTATAATATAAGATTATAAGAAAGTTAAGCAAGTTATATGGAATGAATATTTTAATCATATAATTATAAAAATAAGTATTTTAACCTCACATTTACAAAGAATTAATGAGTCTAGTTCTACGAATCAAAAACATTGCCCAAGTATAAGAGTATCTATTATAACATTTTTTTAAAATAAAAAGACATAGTTTTTAGTTAAAAGATTGTAATAATTGGGCAAGTGTTTTTTAACAAAAAACATAATAAATAATTGCAATTTTTGAATTGAAAGTAAAATGCTATGTTGAAAAGTTGTGACTTAAGTAAAAAGACATGACTTTTTGATAAGTTGTAATTGTTATGAACAATTACATATGTTCTAAAAACTATGACTTTTAAAAAAGTCACAATTGATCAAAGAGTTATAACCCTACTTGAATGAGAGATTAACATTCTATAAATATGTCATTCATTTAGGTCATTTGTAGGACATAGAGAGAATAATAAGAAAAAGAATAATAAAAGTTCTCTAATACTTTTCAGCATAATTTATGTACAAATAAAGTTAGTAATCTAAATATTATAGATTTAGAACATTATTTATCTTAAGTGCTCTTTAAAGTCAAAGGTGATCTTGAGTTATCTTGGTGAATACACACCCAAACAATGAGAGGCTTCATTGTATCATAGATGTATATTGTTAAACCTTAGGGTGCGTTTGGTTCGCTGGAATGTAATCGTAATTGTAATCGTAATCGTAATGGAATGTAATGTAAAGGAATCAGTATTACGATTACTGTGTTTGGTTTAGTCACTGTAATCAAAAAAGGAATCAGTATTACAGTGTTTGGTTTGACAACTGTAATGTAATGGAATAGAAAAAAAAATTATATAATTATTTTAAAAATACAATTTCAAAAAATAAAATTTCATTAACAACAATTAATAAAAAAATATAATTTTAGAAAAAAAAAATACAATTAAAAAAAATTACATTAAAAAAAATACAATTTTATAACAATAATTAATAAAAAATACAATTTTAAAAAAATTACATTTAAAAAAAATTACATTTAAAAAAAATACAATTTTATAATAATAATTAATTAAAAATACAATTAAAACAAATTAAATACAATTTTCAGAAAAAAAAAATTCAAAATCGCGAGGGAGACTATGGCCGGCGATGGGCTGGGCGGCGGAGGCTGGACGCGAGGGCTGGGCTGGCTGGACGCGAGGGCTGGCGGCGACTCGAGGGCTGGCGGCGACGCGAGGGCTGGCGGCGACGCGAGGGCTGGGCTTGCTGGACGCGAGGGCTGGGCTGGCTGGACGCGAGGGCTGGCGGCGACGCGAGGGCTGGGCTGGCTGGACGCTGGCCGGCGACGCACGGGATGGGCTGGCTGGACTGGCCGGCGACGCACG
This sequence comes from Elaeagnus macrophylla, assembly GCA_029378325.1. Taxonomy (NCBI): domain Eukaryota; kingdom Viridiplantae; phylum Streptophyta; class Magnoliopsida; order Rosales; family Elaeagnaceae; genus Elaeagnus; species Elaeagnus macrophylla. The sequence continues at coordinate 72,425,091 of CM055640.1, read as the reverse complement.
GGATGGGCTGGCTGGCTGGCACTGTTCACACGCACGGGATGGCTGGCACTGTTCATTCCGAAAATGAATTGTAATCCCCATTCCTTAAGCTGATACATGTAATCCCCATTCCATAATTTCAAGTAATGCAATTACATTACATTACCATTCTTTAACATAACCAAACAATGTAATGGACTGAATCCATTACATTCCCTCTTCTATTCCTTCCAACCAAACACAACCTTAGTGCATCATCGAATTGGTAGAGACAAATAGCGTCTTAAGGACAGTGACTTAAAGTTATGCCTTGAAGCCAAGTTCAAATGTTGTATTATTTATAATTATTTTGCAATATCACAATTAAAAATTATGAAAACTTGATTTTAAAATCACGAAGATCAACATTCAAAAAAAAAATTTAATAAATGTTTTGCCTAAAAGTATCAATGTCCTTTTTATTTGTCAAAAGACTATAAAGTAAGTGTTGATTTCCATTAAATTTTATGGAATTTCCACCTTACCATGTTCACTTATCTCCCCAACAATTCTCTTCCAAAACCAATGTTGTCTCCAAATCCTATCCATCTGTTCAATTGGCACATTGGTTGTCTCTGGCAACAAAATATACACAAAACCGGTCATCACTACAACCCATCCCCCAAAAAAGAAGAAAATTCCAGACTTGAAGTAACAGAGCATAGGAAGAAATGTTTGAGCTATAACAAAAGTAAACAGAAATCCCACTGCCACTGTAATACTTTGTCCGATCGATCGAGTCTCCAATGCAAAAATTTCACTTGGCACTAACCATCCTAAAGGTCCCCAAGACCAAGCAAAGCCACAAGTATATACACATATAAAAATCAGCACTAACAATGCATAACCTTTACTCAATGCTCCATGATCACGAAGTTGAGTTGCCATAATGCTCCCAACTATAACTTGTGAAACAAACATTTGAACACCTCCAATTGTAAACAAAGCTCTTCGTCCGAGTTTGTCCACTACAAGCATTGATATGAAAGTTGAGAAAGTACCAACAACACCAGTACTTATAGTTGAGCATAAAAGTGACATACTTTCACTTAAGCCAACTGTTCTGTAGAGTATTGGAGCATAGAAGGAAATAATGTTTATGCCAGTTACTTGTTGGAAGAAGGGTATTGCTATTGCCATTACAAGTTGGGGCCTATACTTTTTCTGTATAATTCTTTTGTATGGTTGATTTATGGTTTTTGATATTTCACTTGCTTTAATGAGATCATTTAGTTCTGCTTCGACATGTTCTGTGCCTCGGATTCTTTGCAGCATTAGCTTTGCCTTTTGGTGGTTGTTGCTGCGCTGGATTAAGCTGTTGGGTGTTTCAGGGAGGAATAGAGCTCCTAGTGTAAGTACTGAGGCTGGTATTACTGCCATGGCTAGAGAGATTCTCCATCCCCAGCCAGCTTTGATTTTCTGGGTTCCAAAGTTTATTAGATTTGCTGATAGGACCCTGTTCAAGTCATCAAAAGTAGTTTAAAAAGAATATATTATGACGTATTTCTGTTTAGTCGTTAAAGTCAAAAAATAATTTCAAAAGAAAGTACTTTCAGGAAGAAGCATAGAATGTGCTTTCGGACACATGAAAGCATTTATAGAAATTTTTCTGTCAAAAGCACTTTTACAAGATGTTGAAAGCAAAAAAAAAAAAAAAAAACTCCATTTGTTTGTGCTTATATTAAAATTGATTTAAAATATAAGCACTTTAAAAAATAATGGTTTTAGGAAGAAAACATATAATATGATTATGTCGATTTTGATAATTTTTGTCATGTTTTTTTTGTCTTTAAGAAATTTCTGCTGTTAGAAGTGTTTTTTTAGGATTCCAAAAGTAGAAATAAATAGACCCTAATAAAAGAAGATTGAGATGTTGAAGTTAATTTCATACCCAAGAGCAACACATAATTGAAAGCCAATGTTAATTGCTCCTCTGTGTTTAGGTGGTGCCATTTCTGAAAGATATAGAGGAACAGCCTGCAAAGAAGAGATCCATAATCAATAGCATTATTCTAGTTGCTATAAATAAAAAAATTTGGGTAGTAAGCAATTTAGTAAGTCTATAAAAAGAGTACCTGATTGGCAAAGCCAACTCCAATACCAAGCAAAATGCGACCAAATATAAGCATATAAACATTGAATGCGGCGCCACCTAAGGCAGAACCAGCAAGAAATGAAGCACCTCCTAAGAGAATTGAAGGTTTGCGTCCAAAGGCTCTAGTGAATGAAGAAGCAAATAAAGAAGCTATGAGGCCAGCTATATAAAGTGATGATGTGAAGGAGGTTAATAGTTGGCTATCAAATTTGCAGTAGTTGCTTATCTTTGTGTCTTCTTTCATCTTTTTATTTACCTCTGGAAAGAACTTCTTTAGAAATGGTTCCATTGAAGTCACTCCACCTTCAAAAGTCAAAACCAAATTACTCTATTGATAAAATGCGATGAATTTTGCTAAAGTTTCAATATATATATTTCATTATAAGCTCATAATATGTATAGAAAAAAGCTTAGTAAAAGAAATTAAGAAACTAATCACCTGAGATACCAATATCATAACCAAAAATAAGGCCTCCCATTGCAGCAACTATACAAGATAGAAGGACATAAACAGTTATTCTGCCATTGTAACCTTCTGCTTTGCTTGTTATTGCAAATCCTGCAGCCATGGCTTCCTCAAAGTTAACTCACTCTAATTGGATGAGGGGGGAGAATAGTGAGAACTCAAATTAGATTTTGATTCCAAAAAGAATAAGAGAGGAGAATATGGGAAATATCTTCTTGACTGGCATAGATTTCATGAAAATGGCCCTAGTGCATAACATTCAAAATGATATGTCACTCTTTGACTTTGTACAACTAGGTGGGGTTCAAGATTTGGATTCTTATGTGTATAGTGTATTGTCAGAGTATAGAGTTAATAACATGGGTTTGACTAGAATGCTTATCGCAAACTAAAATAGAAAAAGAGAAGTACATTACGAATGAGTGCCGTAAAACCAAAACCAAAACTTCTATATTGTTCTATAATACAATTTATTAGTCACTTCACCTCTTATAAGAGGTGTACATGTCAATATATTGGGTATTTTAAAGTTCTTTATAAATAAAACCCAACTTCAAATTGATTTTAGTTCTAGATAAAAAATTGACTTAAAATTAAAAAATATGAAAAAAAAAAAAATGATTTTCTAAGTTTCCATCTATTGTCACAAAGGACCGACATGACTTTTTTAAGTCTAATATTTCTAAACTTATTTTAGTATCGGTTGCCAAATAGAACTAACTTAAAGATTTTTAGTAGATTTTAGTCTATAATCAACTTACAAATTTTAAATCACTTAATTTTAGTTGGTTTTCATGACCGACTTACAAATTCTTATTTGTAGTAGTGTGTGCATGAACTTGTAAATATTTATTTAAAAAATATTATATATATATATTTTTTTATGTATAAAGGAATTTTTATTAAGTTTATGTGCTTAAAATGTTTGTATATGTATCTTTTTGAATGTAGTGCAAATAGAATACACTTTTATATGCGTATTAAAGGAAAATATCGATATGATCTTATAGCTTTTACAAATGTAATATTTAGATCTTATATTAATTTTTTGTTACATAGAATTTGTATTGTTTTTAAAGAGTAACAATAACGATAAATGGTTATTTTTATGTTTGTCTATTTTTTTCGTTATGATTTTTGTGTAACCTGAGAATTCAGTTTTCTTGCTCGATCTGTCGTGTAGTGTAGTTTCATTTGGTTTAGGTTTTTATGTTTTGTTTTGAGTGAAACAAGATATTTTATTTAGTTATTAAGAAAAATAAAAAAGTTTAAAATAAATAATATTTTAATTTAGTATGAATTTATGACTTAAAAAAAAATTAAAAAAAAAAAAAATCTTATGACAGTGGGTGAAAACAAGTATTGAGAATTGATAGTTATGATATGAGACATAAAAGAAAAGGCCCGTCTGCAAGTGACACATGACAGCAAAATAACAAATCTAAGTGTTCAGTTAATACATTAGAAGAGTACAAAATTGTTTTCAATTTATAATTTTTCTAATCGTAGGACTCAAAATGGGTTTACACTATACTATAATATAGTTTAAGTTAAAACATTTTGTAATTAATAAATATTTAATGAAGTTGTGAGAACTCACACAATTCAGTAGAAAACTTATATAAACATGTTATCAAACGTTACGTTATATTATTGTTGAGATTCATTTTGAAATAGGAAAGTAAATAAAATCATAATATGGTAAAGATCATTCATAATATGGTAGAAATTTTTGTATTTAATTACTATCCTTTTATGTCGTTTTATTTCTATTATAAATTCATGTAATCTGTACAAAGCAATATAAGTCAGTGAAATATTCAGAACGAAATATCACTTTCTTCTTTTCTACATGGTATCAGAGCCGATTAGGATTCTGTGAATCGAAAAGAAAAAAAAAAAATTATAAACCAAACTCCAAAAAAAAAAAAACATGCCTACACCCAAAAGAAAAAAAAAAAAAAAAAACATGTCACTCAAACACTGTCCACTACCCAAAATCCACCACCAAACATCAAACTGATTTGTCCACCCAAAACCGCTACTCAAACACCGTCCACCAGCCATAATCCACCACCAAACACCAAAACAGATCCCACAGACTACCGCAGACCACAACCAAAACAGATCCCACAGACCACCACCAAAACAGATCCTACAAACGACCGCAGACACTGACCAAAACAGATCCCACAAACCACCGCAGACCACAGACCAAAACAGATCCGCCAAAACAGATCCCACAGACCACCGCAGAAACAGACCAAAACAAATCCGTCAACCAAAACAGATCCGTCAACAGATCCATTGCACCACCAAATCAGCGTCGCGCCACGCACCAAATCCACCAGACCGCATACCAGATCCACCCAATCAGCGTCGTGCCGCGCACCAGATCCACCAGACCGCATCCCAGATCCACCAAATCAGCGTTGCGCCACGCACCAGATCCACCAGACCGCATCCCAGATCCACCAAATCAGCGTTGCGCCACGCACCAGATCCACCAGACCGCATCCCAGATCCACCAAATTAACGTCACGCCACAAACAGAGACCCATCTCCCATATTTTTGCCGCCGCTGCTCATTCAAGTAGCCCATAGCCTCCAAAGTTCCATTCAAATACCAATCAGATTTTTTGATAAACAGATCCTTACCCATATCCGTGAAATCAAATCCATTCAGCTCAGCAACCCAACAGAATTCAAATAGAAACCCAACAAAAATCAAACAGAAATCAGACCAAAATCACACCCACAAATCGCGCCACCCCTGAAAACCCAAAACCCACTTTTGCAGTAGCAAGCAAATTCACAAAGTCTATGAAAGAATTTGGCTATCAACATAGCAATTCTCACCAAAGCATTTATCAAATCGAGTGTTCTTAAAGTTTTTAGACAAGTTGGGCATGTGGGACATGTATGCACCAACTTGAGGGGGAGTGTTGAGATTCATTTTGAAATAGGAAAGTAAATAAAATCATAATATGGTAAAGATCATTCATAATATGGTAGAAATCTTTGTATTTAATTACTATCCTTTTATGTCGTTTTATTTCTATTATAAATTCATGTAATCTGTACAAAGCAATATAAGTCAGTGAAATATTCAGAACGAAATATCACTTTCTTCTTTTCTACAATTATAGGGTTAGATGCCAAATGTTTTTAATATTAAATTATTTATGTTATTTAATCTTTTAGATAAAAAAAATAGTGTAATTTAATGCTTTAATTATATAAAAATAATCAATTAAAAACAAATTATATTATCAAGTGATTAAAGTGTGATTCAAATATGAATCTTTAACAAGGACAAAACTGAAATTCAATATAAAATTGTTTAAGAAAAGATTAACAATAATAATATTCAAACAAAAAGTTATTTAAATGTAACTTTCAATTTTTACGAAAAATTAAATTGAAAATTTTTAAAATAAAATAATAACAATTAAAAATATTAAAAAGTGAATATCTTGTGATTTTTTTCATAGTAATTAGATTTTATTATTATTAAAAAAATAGTATTTTAATTGGATTTAATCACTTGAAAGAAAAATAATAATAATTTATTAAATAATATAATAAAAATAACACCCTTCAAAATCTATAATAACAAAAATAACACTTCTTATGTTCAAATAATATATTTTCACAATTAAAAAATAAATGTTACATGATTTTTCTTTGATCGTCTATCTAATTGAAAGTCATTCAAATTGAACTGCAGTAATTTAAATCGTTCAATGTTGAATGTTTAATATTGAGCATTTAATATTATTTGATATTATTTTTGTTATTATAAATTTTAGTAATGTTATTTTTGATAATTTTCTTAATATAATTTGTTTTTAATAAATATCTTTTACAAAACTACAACATTAAATAATATTGTTTTTAATTTAAAATATTAAATAATATAAATAATATAATTTCAAAAAAATTTATAACATTTTTCTTATAGGGTGTGATGCTGAGGATATATATGAAAGAAAGAAAAAATGTAAATAGTACACTAAAATATTAAAATATATTATAAAATATAAATAATTCAAAATAAATTATAAATGTTAGCATAATTAATTTGCAGTTCAGTTTTCGAATTTGATTGACGTTTTTATTCGAATCATATTTAGTATAAACGCTATATTTGAGAAAGTTTTGTATATAATTATTATATATATTATGGATAAAATTTGATATTTAATTTTTATAAAATAAAAATTAATATTAAATATGTAAATAAAATTAATAATTTAAAATTATAAAAAATATACTATATATAAAAATTTCACAAATGGCTGGCCAGTGAAACGACACGCTTCATGAATCATGCCATATTACCGCGTTTTCTAAGAACTGTTTTCTTTTTCTTTTATGTTTTAATTGGTATTAAAGGAAAGTCAAAGAAAAATGTTCAACACATGAGTTCAATTAAAATAACAGAGATCTTTTGGCTTTTTATGCAACAATCAGTTTTCAATATAGAAAGAAAAAGGAAAAAAAAAAAAAACTTTCTCAAAATTTTAAAATAATATTTTATTATTATTATTATTATTAAATATTAATAAAAATTAGTTCAATAACAACACTTCGATTTTTTTATTACTTAATTAATTTTAATTTTAACTTTTTAAAAAAATATTTTTTATGTTAAAAAAAAAAATGTATAAATGAGTTAAAAATACGAAGGAGTTATACTTTATACTTAAATTTAACAAGAATTTAAATGATAATATTAATATAATATTGCCACTCTCAGATTAATTCCAAGCCACTCGATAGAGTCTACGCCTGTGGGTCAAACTAGCTGAAAATTATAGAAATGCCAAAACAAGTCAAGAACAACTCTCTACTTTATATCAGATGCGGTAAAAACGGTGTAAAATGATCAGAGCATTATTAATTATTTTATAACGACCGAAACATAAATTAGATTAACCTGTGGCGTCTGGCTGAGAACAAATACTTCCCTCGAAGCAACAGGAATATGAGAAGTCCCAACAAATTCAGAATCAAACTGATCCATTTTTTTTATTCATGAAAATTATAACTCTCTGTGTAATATTCTGAGATTGGTGAGTTGCAAAATGTGCTCGTGGGGTTGCTCATTATAAACTGTTGCGTCATCTGCCTCTGCTGGCTGAACTATTAGAAATTTGTGAAATGGAGTTTGAGCGTTTGCGATGGCTCTGTAACAATGGATATTGATCAATTTATGTACAACATGTTCTTGGAACTCCGACTTTGAATTTCTGAGCTTCTGTTCTTCTTGTATGCCTTTGATTTGACCTTTTTTTGTTTCTTTGCTGTGATGATTCTTGCGTTGTCCGAGTGATTCTTCTTCTATGACCTGTTTCAATACTTTGAAGTTCCAGTATTATTTCATGAAATTTGGATTTCTCTTGAATTTCTGAGTTTAACATAGTGATTAAGTTCAATTTTTTGCTTTGAGATCTCAGGCTCCTTGTCTTCGCTGAAATTCGTCGGTGAATATTTTCCGGGAAATATTCTCTATCTAGAATTCAAACCCGTCGGACATCCTTTTCATCTTTAATCCCCAGTTGTGTACGTCCTCATGTATTCTTATTTTTTCTTCTTCAGTAAGTTTGGCTTTGAATTTTCCTGAGTAACTTAGCTTAGAATGAAATAAATTTATGTGTTGTTTTACTTAAACATGAAATTCGGATTTTGTAGGGGTTTTATTTTATGCAAGTGCTGATATCTTCCCGAGTGAAATTGTATTCAAACTGATAATTATGATCCTGTTGTGTGCAGTTTATATACTGAAAATGTTTAATTTTTAGTGCCCTCTTTTGATGAATCCTCATTTATATTGCAGAGAATTGAGTATAGCAAAATTGTGAAGAGGAATGGATGGAAGTGAAATTGTTGAAATGAATAGCAAACTCAAATTGGAGCATCCTTCCTGTCATTATTCAAAAGTGGCTGTTGCTATTAGCGGAAGCAAGAAGAGTAAATACATAGTAAGTTGGGCACTTGATAAGTTTGTTCCTGAGGGAATTGCGTTTGTGAATTTGATACATGTTCGTCCGAAGATCTCTACAGTTCCCACAGCACGTAAGCTATCTTTTCTATTTATGATGTATGTGCATACTTATGAGGCACGAAAAGCTTAGCATCAAATAGTTCAGGAAGTGCTTAACTGAACTGTTTCACAATCTTCTGTCATTGATTGGTAACATAGTGCCTTTAATTAATCTTTTTATCAAAGAAAACCATCTTCGTACAACGGCTAAGCTTATCTTACCTTATGTTTCTATGAATATATTACACCAAAATTGTTCTGATTCTGGTGGGAAATCTGATTCCTTTTTCTCAAGTACGAGAGGATTTAGCTTCTGCTTATATAGAGGAAGTGGAATGGACGACAAATGAAATGCTTCTCCCTTACAAGAAAATGTGTTCGAATAGGAAGGTATTTTGCTCTTCCTACTTTTTATCCAAATTAATTCCAAGGAATAAGAGCGTAATCAGCATAATTTTTCACTTAGGTGCAATTTGAAGATGTTGTGATTGAATCTGATGATGTGCCGAATGCAATAGCAGCAGAGATTACTAAATCTGCTATTAACAAGCTTGTTATTGGTGCTCCATCCCGTGGCATGTTTACAAGGTATTTTTCAGATCTGCTCTTTGTAATGATGTCAACTTCTATTGTCAATGTCATTATTCTTAAAAAATATTAAAATTCTAACTGCTTGGTCATGATGTATGTAACTGAGAGCTTGTCTATAATAATAACACATTTTTTGATTTGGAAGTATTTCTTTGAATTTGGAGATCCTCCTGGTGAACTGACCGTATCCAAACCGATATAAGTGAACAAGTATAGTATACTAAGGCACTTGAGAGAACCATGTCAAAGGAACGTGGCAAAATGATCCCATAATTTTGGGAAAAGGTGTGCTCTCCTATCTTTTGATTAGGAAAGCAGCACATACTAGGGCTAGCAGAGGAGGTCATGGGGGCCTCCAAAACGGGTAAATGGCCTCCCCTTGGGTAATGGTACCACTTCTTTAAAATACTCTTCTTTAAGCGAATTGGACGTAGAGTTAACATTATTAAATTTTCTATGTATTGAGTTAACAAAGCTTACAGATTTCTTTAAGATAGTAAATGCGTAATATCAATTTTTTGGCCTTGTCATCATAAGCGGCTTCCAATTGTTAGGAAATTCTCAACAGGGCTTGGATGGTGAGCAAAAACAATTGTTGGTCAACTTTCTCATAAAAGAAGGTAAAAGAATGAGAGTCTTTCTATACTTCGTGGGCGCAACATCAACAAATTTGCTCATGATTAAGTTACAATCTATGATCATATTATGTTAACTGTTAGTATTTTGTTCGTTGCATTGGTAGGTTCCTAGGTACTTGTAATTGATTGTATTTCGACCTTTGTTCTCTAACTAGAAATCAGGCACCAAATTTGATGACTTATTAAGGAAAAGATGAAAAAAGAGCATGCTATTGAAGACGTTGCAACATATATCGGAGAGGCCTCCGTTGATTGTATACGAACAAATATGAGTCCAAAGATAGGGTAAGAAAATGTTAGCTAATGAAGATATTAACTCTTTTGGGAATGAGTAATGTGTAAACCATGTCAAACCAAGACTGATCAATATTCGAATGGAACATATTCAACTTCTCCTAGAAGAATTTTTGGTGCAAAATGAGCTTCGATTAAGCTTTAAGATTGCAATTCTATAATTCTTCTCCAGCAGCACGGAGTTTGGTGTTCAGTGAAACACATTTAGAACAAAGCTAAATTGCTCAAGTGGGCTGGAGACCATCATCGCTAGATTTAGAACATCCGCATAGACTTCACCTTGTACTCCATTTGTGGTCAAATCATTCAAAATGAACTCCAAAAAATAGATATTGTTGCTTTTGGCCAAAAACGGGACGCAGCTATGCTGCATAAGAAAGATCCTCGAACCTATCCGCGACCTATTTTTATTATTCAACTTCTCCTAGAAGAGTTTTTGGTGCAAAATGAGCTCCAATTAAGCTTTAGGATCGCAATTCTATAATTCTTCTCCAGCAGCACGGAGTTTGGTGTTCAGTGAAACACATTTAGAATAAAGTTGAATTGCTCAAGTGGGCTAGGGACCATCCTCACTAGATTTAGAGCATCCGCATAGGTTTCACCTTGTACTCCATTTGTGGTCAAATCATTCAAATTGAACTCCAAAAAATAGATATTTTTGCTTTTGGCCAAAAAAAGGGGTGTAGTTATGCTGCATAAGAAAGATCCTCGAACCTACCCACGACCTATTTTTGTTGTCTTTGTTTGTCAGTAGTGCCATCCTCCCCACTGGCTGGATGGGTGGGTTGTCCCATTGGCTATAGATTATAGGAACAAATGTAGTTGAATGAGACAGATTAATGTATTGAAAGAAATGGTACTACTATGATAACAAATGTTATCCTGGTACCACTTTCAGTGTATTTTATTATGCCTTTTCTATGTAACAAGTACAACTTTCTTTAAGAAGGAGATAACAAGTGGAGCCAATAACCCTCAAAGATTACAACTATATCCTCGAGTGACAGTTAAATGAGGGGGTGAATGTAAGATGCCAGCAACATGATCAGTCGGACAAAGGCTAAGGCTGTTTTCCACCGCTCTGAAGCGGCTAAAGGGCCTCCCCTTGGGGTGGGGGGCTCATAACAACCAGGGGCAGCTCCCTGTAGCGGCAAGCAAGCCCCCAAAAGGGTGGACCGCTGTCGCGGCTAATGAAGGAATAGTAATTTAGTAAGTAGTACAAGCAGGGTGTCTCATTCATATATTTCATTACCAATTTACCATAGATGAAATTGCATAGTAAGTGATTTTTTGTTAAATATCATCATATACTTGCAGGAACCTTAAAGGCCAGTCTTCAAAAATCTCAGCATGCATTCCAAGTTTTTGTACAGTCTATTCTGTTTCAAATGGGAAATTGTCATCTATTCGTCCATCTGATGTTGAAACAGTTGGAAGCTCTAAAGACTACAGTAGTGATACATGTTCTATCACTGGTAGTTCAAGCTATTCATCCAGCTTGCAAACTGGTAACTTTTATCAAGTTTTGGCTGAATCTTACCAGTTGAAATCTTTAATATGGTATACAAATTACAATACTATGGAGAACGTAGCCTTGCCAAGTAAAAATTTTGCAGCTGCTATGGAGTTAGCAAATAAATCATTTAATGATCACTTCTATTCCTTGAATCTGCAGACCATGGATCAGTTTCTTCAAGGTCCCACATCTCTATGCCCTCTCTACCAATGCAACGATTTCAAGCACTTGGAACAATCAACCAGACACTACTTAAAACGAGGAAAAATGCATTTGCACCCAATCATTCTAGATTTAATTCTCTGGATATTGGTGAATTGGAGAGTGCTACGAGCAGTTATCCCAGTCACTTTGATGTCGAACATTCATTGAGTCGGGCCTCTAGTTATCGAAACTTGGACATGGATAATCAGTCATGGATCTCTGACCAAGCTTCCGCATCAGATGCAGTTGCAGATTATTCTTCACCCGAGAGCCAGGTATCATATCCTGATTTCTTTTCCTTGGTTCTTAGGATACTTTTCAATGCATTATGCATCAATTTTAAACTTCCTTATATGAATATGACAGTCAGACATTACTTGTTAAGGATGGGTATTCCTGGGCTAGTTCCTTCTCTCTCTTCCTTGTATGTATTTGGTGATTTTTTCTGTGTGGACAAATCGAAGTCAAGTTATTGGTGGATAGTATTGTTTACATGCAATACTACTACATTTTTACAAAATGAACTTGAGCTGTGGCTAGTCAAAGATGTGTTTTGGTTCGAAGTTCAATTGTTATTATCATGTCATGTAGAATTTATGGTAATATGTCATGTTAATGAAGTAAGGTGCTTAAAGTTACCACATGTCATATGGAATTAATCCATTTCAGGTCAGTGATGCAAATATTAATTTCGAGCTAGAAAAGCTGAGAATTGAACTCAGACATGTCAAAGGAATGTATGCAATGGCACAAAGTGAGACAAATGATGCATCTCGAAAGGTAACAATTGTTTTGTAATGGGGTCAATTTATATGCCTGGTTTCTCATTGAATCAGCTGACTATATTGTTACAAAAACATATTTCAATCTCGATTTTGATCTTAGTTAAGGATTTTTATTGCTCCGCTCTCTTTTTACTTATTTTTTCCTCCCTTTCTTCTTTCATCTTCGTACTTAGTATAACTTTAGTAACCAAGAAGATATATTGATTCCTATATAATACACTGCTCTTTCAATTAGATAACTGATCTTAATAAACGCCGGCTGGAGGAATCAATACGGCTCAAAGAAATAAGTTTTAAGGAGGAGAAAGCCCAAGAATTAGCAAGAATAGAAAAGGAGAAGCATGATGCTGCTAGAAAAGAAGCTCAGATCGTGAAAGAATCTGCTGAGAGAGAAGCTTCTTTAAAGAGAGAAGCAGAGATGAAAGCCATGCATGATTGTAAAGAGAAAGAGAAGCTTGAGAGTGCCCTTGTGGGTACTTTGCAGCAATACCAGAAGTTTACATGGGAAGAGATAGTGTCTGCCACCTCATCTTTCTCAAAGGATCTTAAGATTGGTACGGGTGGGTATGGAACTATCTATAAGGGCACTTTTCATCATACAATTGCTGCAGTGAAAGTTCTCCACTCTAAAGAGAGTAACAAAACCAAGCAATTCCAACAGGAGGTATGAAAATATTTATAAAAAGACCCAAAAAGTAGTTCATTTGTCATATAACACAAAATATATTGAGAAATGTGTTGGACAAGCTGTAAACAATTCTATTTACTCATTCAAGTTGCTTTAACCATCTAGAATGTAGCTGACAATTTATTTATTTTGCAAAGTTTTACTTTCAATGCTTTTCAAACTCTTGATGCTGTGAGCATCTTGAGTTGGATTACTAATAGAAAATATTTTTCACGCTTAATCCATGATTTGGTTTATCTTAGTAGAATAAATATTATGTTTATTACCCAAAGTTTCATTTTTGAATCAAATTACTATAAAAAAAATTTAATTCATTTTTGGTACATGAACTTTACGATTTAATTCAATTTGTTACTTTTGCTGTTTTGCAAACATATGTTTAAAAAAGTAACATAACTTGCCTTAAAAGAGTAATAAATTTAATCAAATAGTGAAGTTTGAGTTTTTGAATCAAAATAAAGTTATAGTAAACCGATACAAAATTTTATGTAAGAAAAATCTTTGCCCATCTCAATATATAGTGCTGGGTGTCAATTGTACTGAATAAAGAACAATCCCGGAAATATGTTATCCCCGTCTTCCAGTTAGAACATAGTCTATGTTACTGAGACCTAATATAATCTTTCAATGCAGCTGGAGATCCTGAGCAAAATTCGTCATCCGCATTTGCTTCTTCTTCTTGGTGCATGTCCAGATTATGGTTGCCTAGTTTATGAGTTCATGGAGAATGGTAGCCTCGAAGACCGGTTGATGCAGAAAAATCATACACTTCCCATTCCTTGGTTTGAGAGGTTCCGAATTGCTTGGGAAGTAGCTTCTACTCTTGCCTTCCTCCACAGCTCAAGGCCAAAACCAATCATTCATCGAGATCTGAAACCAGCAAACATTTTGCTGGATCACAATCTTGTGAGCAAGATTGGTGATGTTGGACTTGCTGCAATGCTTCAGTCAGACCCTTTTTCTGTGTCTACCATGTACAGAGACAGCGGACCTGTTGGAACTCTCTGCTACATAGACCCAGAGTATCAAAGGACTGGATTGATCTCTCCAAAATCTGATGTTTATGCTTTAGGAATTGTGATTTTGCAGCTTTTGACTGCAAAACCAGCAATTGGACTAGCTCCTGTGGTGGAAACAGCTTTGAGTGAAGGTTATCTAATGAATATTTTGGATCACAAGGCTGGGAATTGGCCAACTGAAGAGAGTATGCAACTAGCTGAACTGGGTTTGAGCTGTGTGGAGCTTCGACGCAACGACAGACCCAATTTGAGCGATGAAGTACTTCCCGTACTTGAAAAATTGAAAGAGGTTGCTGATAAGGCAAAAGTATCAGCTTCAACAGCTCAAGTCCCACCTCCTAGCCATTTTATTTGTCCAATCCTAAAGGTTAATACTACATAATCTTCTATCTTTTCAGTTACTCATGATCTTGTTATATTCACATGTTATTTCTTTGGATACAGGAAGTCATGAATGATCCTTGTATTGCTGCTGATGGATACACCTATGATCGTAAAGCAATAGAGATGTGGCTCGAAGAGAATGACGCTTCGCCAATGACAAAGTTTCTGTTGCCAAATAAGAATCTCATAACAAATTACACTCTATTCTCTGCAATAATGGCGTGGAAGTCCAGTAAACACTGACATACGTATCTGCTTGTGTTTGAGTCTTAAGTACAGTAGCGTGATTGTTTCTTTGGGGGTTTCTCACTGAAAAGCTCTTTGTATAGATCAGTAGGTAGTCTTTTAGATGTCATTTACTAATGAACACCTTGAAATTTGGTGGATAAGTTTTTTCTCTTTTTGTGTGTGTGTGTGTGTGTGTAAATATCTGTTGTGAGAAAGGTATTGTAAATTGTTAGTTGTATAGCTAGAATATAAATTAGACATGGCTTCAATGGCAAGTAATTATGAGAAAAGGCATTGTAAATTACTAATTATCTATGTTTATAAAGTACTTCTTTTACACTGGAAACCAGTAGAAGCAAAAGCTTGAATCTTTTTAGAGGTGCCTATTGTTGAACAAAGTACTTGTACAATTTTGTTATGAGTTTAGAGTTGTTCATTCGTCCACAAATAACTTGAAAATTGTTAAAAGTTATTAGTTACAAACTTTTTTAAAAGCTTATAAGAATAATTATTAATATTGCTTTTATACATCCAGTTTTTCAGGAGTGTTGATTCTATGCACATTAAATATTTGCAGTCAATAATTGAGTATATCATGTTAAAAATTATTGGTAAACCAACTATTCCAAAATCTTAATTGTTGGAAGAAGGGTTAATATTGCATTTATATATCTATTACAAATGTTAGAAGTTATTGGTCACCAACTCTCTCAAAACTTGAGCCTTGAACACAAGACTTTAAGTTCTGATACTATGGTAGAAGTTGTTGAAAAATCAACACTTTCAAAAGCTTAAGTTGTTAGAAAGATGGTCAATAATCATTTTATACACTTATTACTTCTCACAGGTATTGACTCTATGCACCATACTGACCAAATACTTGCACTTTAATAACTGAAATTGTTAAGCCTTAAACATAAGATCTCAAAAAACTTTGATACCATAAGTGTTTTAGAGTGTAGTAAGAAAGGAATGATACTTCACATTAGTACAAATATATTTATACAACTATAATATTAGTAACAACTTCAACTATTACTTCACATTTTATTCAATGATAGTACAGATATATTTGTACAAATTTAGCATGAGTAACAACTTCAATTATTTTTACCTAATTCAATTAGGTAACATTACAGTACACACACGCACACAATAAGCACATAAGCCCAACAAAAACCTCTCACAACATGTAAAGTGCCGACAAAACTTTAATTATTCATGTAAGCTTGTGCCTGTAGAAAAATTCTAGTTTTTTCATCAATGGAAAAAAATGAGTTTGTGGAATAGAATAGGAAATTGTTCTTCCTACCTATCAGAACTACAAACCTGAATTTCTTATAATTTTTTTAATACATATTTACATAAAAAAAATACAAAATTATAATTAAAAATACACTTTATTTTGATTTTTTAAAAAATTGTCAAAATAAACTATTTAATTATATCTATAATTTATACATTATATTTAATATCTATTAAACATAATTTCAAAGGTGAAAGATTGTAGAAGTCACTTTGCTTATGTCAAGCAGACATTTTAGTCGCTTTACTTTCACAAGAGCCACTTGGTCACTCTTTCTGTGTAAAAATTGGATACTTTAGTTATTTTTTAAATAATAAAATATTATTTTATTAATAGATATTCTCAAATAATAATAAAGTGAATTTAATGGGGATAAAATTTTTATTTTATTTTAACTATTTAAAATTGAGTTTTTTTTTTGGTCTTTTTAATTTGTATATTTTATCGAATTTTTTAATACTTTTTCGGGCACTTTTTTGTATAATACTTTATATAGATATTGTGCTTAGATTAAAACTGTAGATTTTATAATATCATAAATAAGGGCTATATAGGTCATAAAATTACAAGATAAGTAGTGTTATAATTACATGGATGAGCTCTCTCTTGTACCTTATCTTCATAGACTAGTACTAGAAATTAAACGACGCACCTCTACTATGTTGCTCATAAATGGGCAATAGCTCCGCTATCTGTGTGGTCTCCGACGATGGTAGAATAGAGAGAGCTCATTCATGTGATTTCAATATCATTGATCTTGTAATTTTTTGACACGTGTAACCTTATTTTTAATATCATAAAATCTGCAGTTTTTATTCGAACATGATACTGAAAAGTGCTTAAAAAAGTTCCATAAATATAAAATTTACAAAAATATTAATCGAAAACAAAAATACCATATTGTTCAAATTTAATTTTAAAATGTTAAAATATAATGATAATTTTGCTCCCATTATTATTATTTTAAAATATTTTATTAATAAAATAATATTTTATTGTTTAAAAAGTAACTGAAGTGTGAGAAAGTGATATAAATATTTCTTGTTAAATGAAAGTAAATAAAGTGATTTCTAAAATATTTAAAATATATTATTTATTTTATTAATTTATAGTATAAAATACATGATTAAATATATATTATTTAGTAATGAGTAATACCTTATTTCCATAATTTTTTTAAAAATTTAGTAATGAATCTAGTTTTTCCTTTACAAACATTTAGCTTGAAAATTAAATATCAAACCCATAATTTTTTAAAATTTTTTAGTAATGAATCTAGTTTTTACTTTACAAACATTTAGCTTGAAAATAAAATATTCATAAGACGACACTAATTAAGTGTTGCAATCGAACATGAGGCTCTTGTCTGCTTTCTTTGTGCCACTGTAAAAGAGAAGTTATTAGAAATACAATTAGAAGGAAATAATACCCTAACAAGTATAAACAAAAATCAAGTATTCATAATGGAAGCTTTAATTCTTATAGCAGAAAACATAGACATTACAAATGAGGATATACAAGAATAAAAAAGAATACAGTTAGAAATATATAAAGAAATTCTAGAATTAAAAAAGAGTATTAATAACACATCAAAAGGAAATGGATTAAAATCTGATCCATTAAAAAGATTAAAAGAAGAACCTCCTAGAAGATCTGATGCATTAATCCCTATAAATGAAAAAAGAAAAGCAGAAGAATCTAAACAGATAATAACAATCTAATGGATTTAACAGAATACAGGAAAAGTTTAGAAGAATAATTTATGAATCCTGAAAATAAGGACATAGAAAAGTTAATTAGATTATTAACATTAACAGATAAAGAATTAGAAAAACATTATGAAGAAAAATCTTACATAAATAAAGAAGAAGATGATATGACAGTAATAAGTGAAAGTGAATCTGAAGAAGACACAACCCAAAGAATTAATATGGAACCAGTACTAATACCCAGAACAAACCCAGAAAGATCAACTCCAGAAAGAGGAGAAACATCTGACCCACATAGAGAAAATAGGTATAGGCCAGAAGAACCTGATCCAACATATAGGAGAAGACAACCACCTAAAATGGAAGAAGGATTACATTGGGGTACTAGAGGAAGTATTCCACCAGAATTTAGACCACATGAAAACTATAAAACAGATATTTTAGACCTAGACTGTATAAGAGATAGAAAGAAAGCCTTAGATGAATGGGCTAGTGAAATGAGTGTAATTATACAAACATCATCAACTACAAATACAAACCCTTCAGTTTGTAAAGTTTTAGTATCACACAAAATGACAGGAAATGTAAAAGTATGGTTTTCAAACTTAACAGATCAACAACATTTAGGAATGACAGGAAATGCTACAACAGGAAGAGATTACTTAGATAAAGTAATAAATGAAATATATAAGGAATTTATAGGTGAAGATAAAGGAAGAAATGTAACAGAATCTAGTGAAAATGAAATAGAAGAAGCTAAGTGGCATTTAACAAATATGGAAATATGTGACATGTGCTATATAGATTCTTTCATATGTGAATATGAAATGTATTACCATAAATTACCACCATCTATACAAGGAACTTATAAAGAAATGTTCTATCAAAAATTACCTGGAACATTACATAAAACTCTCACAGAGGAATGGAATAACAGGAATAGACAAGTTATACCTGACATCTTAGGAGGAAGGATAAAAGGACTAAAAAACTGGATAATAATAAAATGCCAAGAAAGAAAAGAATTTAAACAAATAAGAGGAAATGATAAAATTTGTTGTGATTCAAGAGACTTTAAAACACCAGAAAAATATGGTTGCAACGTAAAACCATATAACAAATATAAAAAACATAGATATAAAAAATTTAGAAAAATCAAAAGATTCAAATTCAGAAAACAAAATTTTCTAAAGTATAAAAGAAGATATAATCGAGAACCTTATAGGAAAAGATATTTTAGAAGAAGAAGATATAGTACATCTGAAAAGAAAAACTATTGCCCTTCAGGAAAAAAGAAATGTAGATGTTGGATTTGTAATGAGGAAGGCCATTATGCTAATGAATGCCCAAGTAGGCTACAACATAAAGAGTTTAAGAAAGAATTCCCACAAAAAGCAAAAATATTAGAAGAAGCCTTTAAAATGGAATTAGAACCGATAGAGGAATCTGATATAGATGATACATGTAGTATTTATCTACTAGAAGAAACTGAAGAAGAAATAACAGACTCAGAAATATCTGATTCTGATTCTGATTATGAATCTGATTCAGAACAATGGATGAAATATTAAGCATAACAAACCCAAATAGTACCTATATAAAAATAGGACTAAAATTCAAAGGATATAAAAATTACCATTTACATGCATATATAGACACAGGTGCTAGTATGTGTGTAGCCAGTAAGAATGTTTTTCCAGAAGAACTTTGGAAACAATCTCCAAAAGAACTAATAGTAAGAATTGCAAATAATACTACAATAAATTTAAACAAAGTATTAACAGATACAAATATAACAATAGGAGGAGAAACCTTTCATATACCCACAATTTATCAACAAGAAACAGGCGTTGATATTTTATTAGGCAATAACTTCCTAAATTTATATCAACCATTTACACAATACCTAGACAAAATAAGTATAACAACTCTAGATGGAGAAACAATTTATGTCTCAAAAATTCGAAAAGCATTAACTGTTTCATCGCCAACTTTTATGCAACAACATAAAAAGCGAAAACGTGGTGAGATAGAAGCAAAACACAAACCACATTTAGAAAACATTTCTTTAGACATAGAGATTAACCAAAACCCCTTTCTGAATGAAATTCAAGAAAATAAAGCCTTAACAGGAATAAGAAAGTTATTAAAAACTGTATGTTCAGAAAATCCTTTAGATCCAAACATAAATAGATCTAATGAGATAGCAAAAATAGAGTTAAAAGACCCCTTAAAAGTTATAAGGGTAAAACCAATGATTTATACTCCAGAAGATAGAAAAGAATTTGAAAAACAAATTCAAGAACTCTTAGAATTAAAAGTAATTATTTCCAGTAACTCACCTCATTCTAGTCCAGCGTTTTTAGTAGAAAAAGAAGCTGAAAAAAGAAGAGGAAAGAAGAGAATGGTAATAAACTTTAAATCTTTAAACAAAGAAACTATAGATGATGGATATTTTATACCAAAGAAAGAAGAATTATTATCATTAATTAAAGGAAAGAAATATTTCTCAAGTTTTGATTGCAAAAGTGGATTTTGGCAAATAAGACTTGATAATGAATCACAGAAATTAACGGGATTCAGTTGCCCTTAAGGACAATTCCAATGGACAGTTGTTCCATTTGGACTTAAACAAGCACCAGGTATTTTTCAGAGATATATGGATAATATCTTTAAAAAATATCACAATTTTTGTTGTGTTTATATAGATGACATTTTAATATTCAGTAATGATTTATCAAAACATTATTTAGATATTATTAATGTCTTACAAGAATGTAGAAAATCAGGAATAGTATTATCAGAAAAGAAAACAGTTTTAGCTCAACAGAAAATAAAATATTTAGGGTTAGAAATAGAAGATGGAAAACATCATCTACAACCCCATATTTTAAACAATATACAAAACTTTCCTAGTGTAATCAAAGATAAAAATCAATTACAAAGATTTCTAGGATGTTTAACATATGCAGAAGCATACATAAAGAAATTAGCAGAAATGAGAAAACCATTACAGGCAAAACTTAAAAAAGATTATGTCTGGCAATGGACTGAAGAAAATACTAAATACATGGATAAAGTAAAATCACAAGTAAAAGATTTACCAACCTTATATCATCCAGGACCAGATGATAAAATGATAATAGAAACAGATGCTTCACATGAATATTGGGGAGCTGTATTAAAAGCAAAAGTTGATGACAAAGATGAATATCTTTGCAGATTTACTTCAGGATCATTTCAAGGCCCTGAATTAAATTATCATAGCAATGAAAAAGAATATTTGGCTGTTAAAAAGGCCATAAAGAAATTTGCAATATATGTCATAAGTTCAAGATTCATTGTTAGAACAGATAACAAAAATTTTGGACATTTTTTAAGAACTAACATTGCAGGAGATTATAAACAAGGAAGACTCATTAGATGGCAACAGTGGTTTAATTACTACAAGTTTGATGTAGAACATCTACCAGGAACAAAAAATAGTTTAGCTGATGCATTAACCAGAGAGTTAGCACCATTAACTATTTTCATGATTTCAGGAATGGAGCAAATTGATTTAAAGATCAAAATAAAAGAAAAGGAGATAAAAATCCTTGAAGAACAACTTGAGTTGTTAAACTTGAAAAAGCTCTTATGGAGTTAGAAAATATAAAGGAAGAACTAAATTCCCCAAAGAAACTATCAGAACCAAAAAATTCTGAAAAAATTCTTAAGGAAGAAGTTCATATTAAAAAGGACGAACCTAACAGTTCAAAAAAGGACGAACCTAACAGTTTCAGACAAAGGAAAAGAAAAATTCAACTGGGCTGATGAAGCAGAAAAATTTGAACAAAAGAAGGTTTATGTAGTCTATAATGGACCAAATCCAGGAATTTACAACAATTGGGCAGATGCAAACAAAGCTATTATGGGAATTAGTGGAGTTACCCATAAATCTTTCACCAATAGAATTGAAGCAGAAGGAAGCTATGCCAATTACAAAATACCAAAACTCATCAATCCAGAAGGGATCACAAAGAACTATTCCACAGCATTGCAACAAACATCCTCTATCAACAGAATGAGGACTTTAGGAAAAGTGGTTAGACCACCAGTAATATTCAGGGAGACATCCCCTATAAGAATCCCAGAATATGAAGAAGAAAAGGATCAATACAGAAACCTCAGCAAAATTCAATGGTTGAAATTATACAATCTGGCTAGAAAATCCACTCAAGAACATATAGAAGATATGAAATTCTATACAATAGAAAAGGATTATCCAGCTGGAAGTAAGTTCAATATTCTTGAAGGTGCAGATCCTATTTTCGTATATAAAGCATATCATGCAGGATTAATTGAGAATCTTTACCCAGGAATTAATTTAAGTGAACTAAATTATTTTCCTGAAAATTTCAAAAAATCCATAAAAAATTTTAGAAAGAAAATTAGAGCAGGAGATAAACCTGTTTATCTAAGATTTTTCAGTTCATTAATGGATTGGAATGGTGAGGATTGCATTAGTCCTTATCATTTTATCAAAATAGGTATTGCCAATACAAATAGGGAAGTCCCTAAACCAAAGGCACTACCAGAAAAGGAATTTAATACAGAAGAACTCTGTATATCCAGAGGTCAGATGCTTGGACAAATTTATTATGAAATCAGGAAGATTGACAATTCTACTGAAATCAAAGTAAATTACTCCACCAACAAAGTACTCATCACTTCTCACCACAGTATGTCAATCACTGAAGAAGATGGTGAAAAGCTTAGCAAGTTCGAAGCCAATTTTAATTCTAATAACCTAGAAGCAGGTCAAGAAACGAAGAAAGTCTTTTGTTTCTATGCCAGAAAAGTCACCAATGATCATAGATGCATCTACTGCATAAGAGATCGAGAAGATGAAGAAATGTCATCATCTACGTCATCAAAACTGTCGGTAGAAGAAGACAAAGAACAGTAAAAGAAGCTTGTCGGCAGAAAAGCAAAGGACAAAAAGTCAAGATGTAGGGTCTATAGTTAGCTGGCAGCACATGTCAACAGTAAAAGTTGTCTGATAATTATTGTAAAAGAGATTCCTTCATTTATAAAAGGAACTCTTAAATCTTATCTCGACAACCTTCAACCTTACAATCTCTACTCTCTGAACCTCTACAGAGGACACTCAAACAAAGAGTTTAAACACTCAAAACACCTTATCACTAAAACTTCCAGGACCTCTTCTAAATGTATTTAGAAGTTATGTATCTTATAAAAATAAGCGGCTAAGCACCTTTTCAAGGTTCTTGGTTGGCTCTAGGTTGTAATAATTACTGTATTATGAATAAAATGGAGTGAAGTCACTCTTCTTATTCTCCCTGTAAGTTAAATTTTTTACCTGTAAAATATGTACGGATGCAAGGGCTTCTCTGTAACCAGGTGGGTTTTGAAGATTGAAGCAAGCTGAGGCATATTTTAGGTAACAAAAGGAGACGAACAGAAGAAGGGAAGACTGTGGTGGACCCATTAAGTTCAGGTATGGTAATTATAATCCTTAGTCAAGTAAGAATCTTGAATGTTTGAATATTTGGTCTCAGCTTATTTATAAATTTATAACAATCATGGTTAGAATAGAACTGTTTGAAAGAAAATTCATGAAAAATTTAGAGGAATATTTTGATGGCGAATGCTATGAAACCTGTTTGGAAAATTTTAAAAGATTTGATAATATCTTAGATTTTTATACTGATTATATCTCTAGTATTTTATATCTAATTGATCATCCTGTTGGAACAATTTTAAGAAATTATTTTATGAAATATTTTGTTCGAGTAACTGATGTAGAATTTGACAATTTAATATTTGGATTTTATTTGTTTAAAGAACATATAGGTAGATAAAATCAATTAAAAATGTTTAGAGATAATATTCATAAACTCATAACAAGATTAGAACTAGTAGATTTGACAGATCAAAATGAAGTCCAATATTTTAAAGAAGAACTTTTATCTTCATGTGTTGAACAAAATCATTTACACCATGCATATTACGATGAGAATTGCACTTGTTTAGAATACATACATAAAATGAATTTACTTCTCACAATTATACAATATTTAAATACACTTTTATAAATTCCCAAATTCCGCTATACAAAATTGGTATCAGAGCCAATTAAAAAAGAAGGCTATAATAATAAAAACAAAATAAAATAGATTAAAATGCTTACAGAAATACAAATTAAAAACTTAAAAGAATTAATTAATTTAATTCGAAATACAGAGAATAATAAAGAATTTAATAAAGATTTTATAGGACTATTTTTAGCATGTATGGAAATAAAGATGAATAAAATAATCCTATCACAAGAACAAAAAGAAATTCTAAAAGAAAAATTAAAATTTTTGGAAGATATAAAAATAAAGGAAAATTTTATAAAATAATATAAAATTTTTATGAATTTTATTTTAGAAAAACTAATGGAAAATATACAATAAAAATAACCTTTTTTAAAGAATTCATATAAAGGTTCTTATGTGCAGTTTTTTCATATGTAAGGCCTATTTCAGGCAATTACCCCCGCTTATCGCGTTTTTCTTTCCCTCTTATTTTCGCGGGAAATCTCCAACAGACATACCTACAGACTACATCTCGTTCTTCCTAATTTACCCTCATTATTTTCTCAATGTTCGAAAAAGTGTGAGGGTAGTGTTCAATTAGAATGGAAAACGGCGTTGTAGAAAACGGAGTTTGCTATTTGGAGTCGGTTACTGGAAGTCACGATGTGCATAGCTGTAAGGATTCCGATTCAGCGTCCGCCGATCATCTGGTTGTCATGGTCAATGGAATCCTTGGAAGGTCAGGCTCTTCGCCATCTTTTTTTCTTCTTACGTTTATATCTTTTGTAGAACCTCGATCTATTTCTAAAACAAAAAAATTGTCATCCATGATTTGATCTGGATGGAATAGTTGTTACTTCTTTCTCTCTTTTTAGGAGTAATAAGTTGGAATGTTGTACACGTTAACCAAAATTTCCTCTTCGTTTCGTTCCTGATATGAGGTCTTGGATTTCACGAAGGTAAACTCAAAAGGGGAAAGTTTTGGTCTAATTCTTCACAATGCTTGTCATTACTCTAGAGATGAGGAAATTACTGATCCAGGAATAGATTATCAATTTTATTGGGATTGGGATTGGGAATGGGAGTAGATTACATAATATCGTTTGAGCAGGCTGACTGGATTTTGTGTTAAAAAGCAGTATAAATTATCTGATTTAGTATTTTTTATTTCTAAATTCATTTTTGTCATTGATTTTCTACTAGGAACCAACCAATATATAGTTTCTTACTGGGAATTATCCGTTTTACTGTTTATATTATTCTGATTCATTATTTGCGCCTTCAGTGCCACCGATTGGAAGTTTGCAGCGGAGCAATTTTTGAAAGTGCTTCCCAACAAAGTGTTCGTTCACTGTAAGGAGTATCTTCTCTTTTATGCCTTCAATCAGTTATTATGAAATCAAGTTTAAGAATAAGTTTTTTAGGGAATCTATACTGCCCTTGCAGCTTGTAAAAGATTCTAGAAAAACAATAATTCTATCAGTTTACCGAGCACCTAAAGTGTTTATAAAAGGAAGTAAAAGGATTTAAGAGGATCCGACATAATCCCAAATGGGCTCTTATATAGCTATATTCTTCAGGACAACGATACTTGTGTGGCATTTCAACTTATAATAGTAGGTTCTGTTAGAAGGTTTATGCTATTGCATTCCTTATGCAGAGTCTCCTGTTTATGCTCCTTTTTCCCCTCTCCTACTTGTTTTATTTCCTGACTAGGGATTGAGGGGGGGGACTTTAATCTTATATAACTGGAAAATGATAGATAATATAAGCAAAGAACTTTCAAATTCATATGGCCAAATATTACTAGCCTCTGTCTTGTAGAACAGACCAATTGCAACACATTAGACAATAATATTTTGTAGCATTGGCTGGTAAATGTGTTCAGTTGGGATACATAGTAGTACTCTATAATCCATATTACTAAGATATTTTGATAGACACCTGTTCCGAATTTTACTGTTGACATTTATGTTCCTTATAAAATTAGATCCATGGGCATATTGCCTTGACAGTAGGACGTAATTCTAGTTCCTATTGTCACCTGTTGTATCTTGGAACATTTTCATGAGTTGTAACAATGAGTGCAGTTTCGAATCTTTAAATCGTTGGTTGTTTTACCGAGCCTGAAAAAAGTCTGTGCAGTGCACTTGCATTTTTGAACCTTTTGCACGTAGTGAACGAAATGTCTCGAGGCTGACATTAGATGGTGTTGATGTTATGGGGGAGAGATTGGCACAAGAGGTTTCTATTTTACTCACATCTAGCAGTTAACTAGATATTGCTTGCCTTAACTGAATGTTTCAACTTTAGGTCCTTGAAGTAATTGAAAGAAAACCAACATTAAGAAAGATTTCATTTGTTGCACATTCTGTGGGAGGTCTTGTGGCAAGATATGCTATTGGGAGACTATTTTGACCCTCCAAAATTGAAAATACAGATTATTCACCTTTGGAAAAATCTGAGGAGGATTTTCAACAGTCACAATTGGCAGTTTGGAGGCCATGTACTTTATTACTACTGCTACACCTCACCTTGGTTCAAGGGGTAATAAGCAGGTATCAAACTTTGTTTAACTCACTTATTCACTCTTCATTTTGGCCCTGTTAGTATCTTTAAATAGTTGTCTCTTTCTCTCAACTCCCTGCAAATATATAAATGGTCAGCTTGTTATTTCACTGAAGATTGAAACTTGGGTCATTTGCTGATACGAGTCATTTACACATCAAGATACATCATGTGGCTAAAATTCAGTGTGTAATTGTATCATATAACAGTTCAAATGTAAACATTTTCAGTAATTGTACTATGGCATTATCATTTTGGAAATGTTGGATCTGCATTTTAAGCTGAGAAACGTAATAAGTTTTGAATATATATTATGTCAGAGAAATACAGTGGTATGCTAATGGCAATGAGCATGTGATACTGCCCACTTTAAAGGCAACCTACCAGTGTCTCTGAATTGATCCTGTGTAAATCGATGATGGAATTGTTTGCGTTTTCTGGTTCTTCATGTTTGTTATTTTATTTTTCATTCATAGAACTTTCCCATTTCTTCAGGTACCATTTCTTTTTGGTGTAGATGCCATCGAAAAAGTTGCTAGCTCTGTTATTCATTTAATATTTAGGAGAACAGGTCGACACCACTGATGCTATGATGGGAAGGCTCCATTGCTTAAACGTATGATAGACGATTATGATGATTACTGTTTCATGTAAGTTTTGTGTCCCATTCTCATGTTCTTAGCTTCTTTCATTTCTATATATATTATAGAAATTCTTATGTTCCCTAGTTATTCCTTGTTTTTTTAGCTACATCAGTGGATCCAAATCTGAGATGTAGGATGACAACTAAATCATATGCAGGTCTGCATTGCGGACATTTAGAAGTCAGGTGGTATATTCAAATGTGGGATATGACCGTATCCTATTATCTATTAGTGAATAGTAATTCTTATTGCTGTATACTTCTTGATTTCCCTCTGAAACTTGCTAATATTTTGTTTTCCATAACAAAATATTATAAAGATATTGTAGGCTGGAGAACATCTTTGATTAGACGTAATAGTGAATTGCTGGAGGTATCATTATCCTTATAATTTTTATTTTTGTTGTTTTGACTAGTATATTGCAAATTAATAATGTAATTTTTTCCCCCTACTATCAGTGGGAGGATTTTATTAACGAAAAGTACCCACACGTTGTGCATGAAGAACATAGCAAGGATTATGACTCCAAACAGTCTGAAACAACTTCAGTAGAGGATAATTTCCGAGACAAGAATCGAAGGTCTGAGATTTTAGTTTAGTTATAAGACATTGATCACGGATTTTAGTTGCTTTTCTATTTAATTCTGAAAATTACTGCAGAGCCCTCTAAAGTTTTCAAAACTGCAATAACATCTGTTCAATTTAGAAAACAAACAATCACTCTATCTTAGTTATTGTTTTATTACAATATCATTCTTGGATTTCTTGATTTTATTTTTATTTTTTGTTACAAATATCTTCCTTCAAAATTTTAGAACAATGACAAGATGGGTAGGATTGTTATTTTTCAAATACGTTGGGCTTTTTCCAAGAAAACCAAATGGAGGTATATGTAATTAACCCAAATTTTAATCTAACCAGATTCTTTATATTCTTTTGAATTTGGCTACTATTCTTGTTTCATCTTCCTTTCATCTCCTTTGGGTGCTTCCTTTGCATCTGTGTTGCCTTTTTTAGCTGCATAATTGGTGTTTCTTTTGTTTTTAATGAGAAATTATTCTTCCTTTTGAAGTTTAGAATGCATTTTTGGCTCAGGGATTGTTATTCTAGGTTAATGATATCAATAATGGGATTCATTCATTATTTCAGCATGTCTGATCTATTGTCCCGTGCTAAATTTTTTATGCATGCCACTTGATCTCTGGCCAACATGGTTTGTATGTTTAAGATGACCAAACCACCTCCCATTCTACTAATCTTACCTTGAAATTTTTGAACTCGTTTGATATGTTGTAATATTATTCTATTTTGGTCTTAAAGTTGGTTAAGGGCGTCTACTTGAGTTGGTTTTCTCTGACTTTCCTAAAATAGTAAAATGTTTGCTTACGATAAAGTGTGGTACCTGGTCTGTTTGCAGAGGAACTGGTTACAGGCTTATCACGTGTTTCGTGGGAAAAATAGATGTGAGCTTTCACAGCAGCAGACAGAGATTTGCTGCTCATAGTATTCTTCAGGTCTCTCTCTCCCACATATGCAGGCAGCTTGGCATTCATGAGTCATGGCCTTGCATTAGCATATGAAAGTTGCTTCAGTATTCTGTTTCTTTTCAGCTGCACTCCTCTCTTTCTCACCAAATAAAAGAATTAGCTTTTTTCCTCAGCGTCTATTTTTCAAATTTTTTAGGTCAAAGATGAAACAGTACATTTAGATGGTGCAGACGTCATACATCATTTGATTGATAATTTCTTATCATAGCGGTCTTTGGCTCGTATAAATATTATGCAGTTTGAAGAAAGTTGATGCTCTTATTAACAATTTCTCTGTGTAAACCACAAGGAAGCAATAAATTCAAAGAAATTTTAGTTTCACCCAGGAAGAACATGAGCAAACTGTATCTATATTTGCTGATGTTTTTTGAGAATTGTCAAAGTTTGTTCTCATTGTTGCACTAATTTCTATATTGAAGAGGGGTTTCTATACAGGTATTGTGATAAAAATAATTCGAGTTAATGTTACCCTTTTAAATTTTGATCCATATAAATAAATACTGAGAGTGCTTCTTGAAACCTTTCTTTTCCCTCTTTTTTGTAAACTAGCGTTTGTACATTGCATTTAACAAATTACGGGCGTAGGCAACACACGGCACACGCAATTGTGAGTTCTTTGTGGTGCACAACCTAACAAATTTGAAGAAGGAAAGGAAGAGCCGTGAAGTAAACATTTGAACAATATAAGAAAGCAAATTAGAAAATGTTCCACTCACACATCACTACCTCATGGCTTCACTCACAAATTTGTTAGAATCATTGGCACACACTTTGCACAACTTAGTATAAAGGTTTGTTGGTTTTGATTTCTGCAGTGAGGAGTGTAACATTGTGCTTCACTCCATAGTATCGTGTGGAGGTTCTTCTCTGGATTCCAAGTCATTGTTACATTCGTCATCCATGTCATACTCTACTTCACTTGCTTCTATACCCTTTACCTCCCCCTTCAAACTCAATGGCATGATAATGACATTGAATTTGCTTATGAGAAACTAAAAATGAGAGTTGGATAAAGGCTTTGTGTGGAGATCAGTTGGTTGTTCATTTGAAAGAACATGCAAAACTTGTTGTTTGTGAGCTAACACTCTATCCCTCACAATGTGAAGATCCAACTCAACATGTTTGGTCTTAGCATGACATACAGGGTTGGCGACAAGAGCAACGTTTGAGATTATCGCACTAAACTACTAGACAACCAAGAAGAGGAATATGTAGTTCAGATAAAGGGATTCAATCCACATAATTTCAGCGGTTGTGTTAGCTATGGCTCTATACTCAGCTTCTGTGCTAGATTGAAAAATTGTTTGTTGTTTATTGCTTCCCCAATCGACAGGATTAGCACCTAAAAGCACTACCATACTAGTAGTTGATCTTTTATCATCTGGGCAAGAAACATAGTCAGAATCTGCAAAACCTTGAAGAGAAAGCTGAGTGGATGATCTAAGAATTAAGCCATGTGAAAGTGTACCTTTAAGATGCTTTAGTATGCGTTTGACGGAATGCCATTAAGGTAATAAAGATTTAGACAAGAACTGTGAAACCTTGTTAACAACATAATAGAGATCAGGTCTTGCAATTGTGAGATACTGAAGTGCACCAACCACACTCCTATAATGAGTTGGATGAGGATAGAAATCACCTTCATAAGCAGAGAGCTTAATATCAGATGCCATTGGAGTAGCAATAGGTTTACAATCATGCATTCCCATCTTAGTGAGAATCTCACGGCCATATTTCCTTTGAGTAATCAATAAACCAGCATCAGAAAAATAATCGACTTCAACACCTAAAAAATATGTAAGAAGGCCCATATACTTGAGTGCAAACTAAGAGTGAAGAAGTGAAATAAGATTGTGTAGCTCCTGATCATTATCTCCAGTGAGGATGATATTATACACATAAACCAAAAGAAAGATAGTGGAAATGGATGTGATCTTGTAGAATAATGAAGTGTCTGCCTTGGATCGATGACATTGAAACTGAAATATAGCTGAGATTAAGGTGTCAAACCAAGCCTTAGGGGCTTGTTTAAGTCCATAAATTGCTTTTTTTAGTTTGTACACAAAGTGAGGAAATTGATTGTCCTTAAAGCCTTGAGGTTCTTTCATGAACACTTCTTCATGAAGTTGACCATTAAGGAAGGCATTGTTGATGTCTAATTGGTGAGTTAGAATGAGAACAATCCTTATGGTCATTAGTTTAACAACAAGAGTAAACGTTTCTGAAAAATCTAACCCTGGTGTTTGATCATAACCCTTGGCAACTAGCCTTGATATCCTTTTGTCAAGAGAGTTATCAACATGCCTTTAATTCTAAAGACCCATTTGATACCAACGATTATCCTATTAGGAGGAGGAACTAAGGTCCACGTGTTATTGAGTAAGGCATGAAATTCTTGCTGCATGGAATCTTTCCACAATGGATTTGAAAAAGCTTGTTTCACTATGTGAGGTTCTGTCATAATAATATCAAGTATGACGTGAAATGTTTTTGGCTTAAAAGTGCTATGTTTTGAACTTGTGACCGTGGGATGTATATTAGATACAAGTAAGGATGGTGTAGTAGAAAGTAGGTGAGAAGATGATCTATGTGGTAGGGATGCAAATTGAGCTTCATGAACTGAAATAGGAGATGGAGTTGACAGTGAAGAATTATTGGAATGTTGAGAGACATGTATATGAACATTGGAAGATTGTGAGACAGATGTAGGAACATTAAGTGTAACTATAGGAATTATTTGAGGCTGATGAGAAGGATCGGAAGGAATAGTTGGTAAAATATGATGAGTGGAAGTAGAGTTGGAGCAAAAGTGGAGTGTTTGGCATAAGGAAACTGAAATTCGTCAAAAAATAACATCTTTACTAATGTAGAACCTACCATATGAAGAAAAGCATTTATATGTTTTGTGTTTGGGACTGTAACCCAAGAAAGTGCAAGGAAGTGACTTAGGTTCAAGTTTGTAATGATTATAGGTTCTGAGACAAGGAAAACATAAATATCCAAAAAATTTAAAATAATTGTAATCGGGTTGTTGATGAAATAACAATTCAAAAGGTAAGATGTTATTTAGAAGAGGAGTAGGAAACTTGTTTATAAGATAGGCATTAGAAAAACAAACTTCATCTCAAAATTCAAGTGGTAAAGATGCATGATAAAGCATGGTCATAGCTAGTTCAACTATATGTTTATGTTTTCTCTCAACTAAGTTGTTTTGTTTATGAGAATGTGGGTAAGAAACATGATAAACATTACCAACATTGGATAGAAAAGAATTGAGACCTTGATATTCTCTACCCCAATCACTATGCAATGTTTTAATTTTAGTTGACTACTGTAATTTAGCTTGGGTTTTGAAATCAATAAAAGCATGATAAACATTACTTTTTTCTTTAAAAAATAAATCTAAGTGAATCGTAAAAACTTATCTATAAAATGAACATAGTATTGATAATTTTTTATGGATATAACTGGTGCAACCCAAACATCAAAGTGCACTATTTGTAAAGGAAAAGAGGCATAAGTTTTCTAGGTACATAAAGAAGCTTGTGACTTTTACTTGTCTAACAAGAGGAAAAACATATTTGTTTTCAAAATAGGAGATGCCATAGTGGGTTATGGCAGCCTCGATGACAGGAAGTGAAGCATGAGCTAGTCTTTGCTGCCAAAGCTCCAAGCTAGTAGTAGGACTTGAAATAAAAACATAAGGTGGATTAATAGGTGAAAAATAATAAGAAGGTAAAGATAGTGAGGTGCCTTTAGTCTTTTGGGAATTCAAATGAAAGACATAAATACCATTATGCAGATGACCCATTAGGAGGATAATACTCTTCACCTGGTCCTTAATACAACAATAGGTGGGGTGAAATTCAAAAAAGACATTGTTGTCTTGAGAAAATTTTGAAACACTTAAGAGGTTTTTGGCAATTGATAACATGTAAAATATTTTTAATAATCATTGCTTTTGAAGGTTCAAATTGGGATTGAAAAATATTAAAACTAGTAGAGTGAATATCAGTGATTTTACCATTGCCAACCATAAGCTTTTCAAATCCATCATAGGATTGAGGTGTAATCAAGTTGTTGGGGTCAGATGTAAAGTGATGATTGGCTCTTGAATTTGGGTACCAATTGAGTTCTTGTCCAGAGTTAGATGAGGTGAGAATGTTTGGATTTAAAGGATTATGAGAAAGATACGGATGTGCATGGTGTGGTGAGAGATATGGATATGGTGATGAAGGAAAAGAGTGTGGATATGAGGCTAAATGGGAGTGCTTAACATAGCTTGCATATGTGAAGAAGGGATCATAGGTGGTCTAGGAGTATAGTAGTGAAAAGCTTGATTATGAGGTTGATGTTTCGATGAACAAACCTGGTTGGGAGGTGTAGAAAAGAGCTAATATGGTAGTATAGGTGGGGGTCTTATATTACTTGATGTTTGAAATGGGACAAAACTTTTATCAAATCTATGCCTGTAAGTAGCCACCATGTGATCCATTCTGCCTTAAAGCTAACACTATGATCAACCTTTGCCATAGCTAGGACCTCCAGCACATTGCTCCATTCTAGCAAAGGAGTTGGTACTATCAAACTGTTCTTGCCCTTAAAAAGGTGTATTTGTAGCATGAAAAGGCTGATTCATGACAGAGTTATTGGTGGTTGCATTTATATTATTGTAAGTAGGGGTTTATCACCTTGATTTTGGGCATTTTTAATGGTTAGATTGATATAGGGTAAAGGTCATAATGACATAACCTTTTGTTCTTTCTAGTCTACATTCATGATTGAGAAGAAGAGTTTTAGCATCATCAATGGTGACAATTTCTGTCAGCCTTTTTTCAATAAAGGTTGAGAAAACACTGTCATATGACTCATCTAACCCTCCTAAAATATTCATTAAAATTTTGTCTCCTAACAACCCACACATCTAGCTTCTTCCAATTCATCAGCTAGCAATTTTATCTTCAAAATATAATTTGTGATACTGACATTGCCTTTTTCAAACTTTGAAGAAGTTCTTTAAATTGTGTAGCTCTTGCTCTTGACTTTGAAACATATAGTTTTCAAATTTTACCCAGGCCTTTCTTGAGGTGTCAAACCTTGAAATTAGTTTGAGAATATTATAAACCATGCAAGACATCAACTAGTAGCCAAGCATTTCGTTTTGCTTCCAGGATTTGTATGCTAAATTGATTTCACTAGTTGCTAATGTTGCAGAAGGTGATTCTTGAAGGACATAACTATCAAGCTCAAGACTACCCAAGATTTTTAATATTTGGTGTTTCTAAATTGTAAAGTTATTGTAATTGAGTTTAATAGAGACTAAAATATTGTGAAAGGTATACACATCACTATTCGGTTGATTAGAGATGATTGGAGCAATTGGTAGAGTATTAATAACTCATGGTGTTTCAGCCATGAAGACTGATTAGAAGAAAAGATCAAGCTCACATACTTGTCAGTTCTGATACCATGAAAAATTTGAAGAAAGAGGAGAGGAAGAACATTGAAACAAACATTTGAGTAATATAAGAAAGCAAATCATAAAATGTTTCATTCATTATATAAATTAAAAGAAGCTAATTATGTTAAACTTATTGGCATGTGTTAAGCCAATTGAGACTTTATTTTGAGTAGGATCCATTTTGTGTTAGTGAATAATTAAGACTAAAAATTATTTTGGGTGAATGAGAAATTGATTTTTAAAAGGTCATCCAATAAATAGAAAGATTAATTAAGCCAAATTGATAAATATCAACTTTTGTGTGGATATATTTATATTTGATTTATGAAAAAAAAAATTATTAAGATAATAAAATATTGGTAAGGCTTCGACAACCACATATTCTATATTGTTTGGGTTTAAGTAATCTTTTCAAATTCTTGATAAGTCTCTTCAAAAGATGTAATCTAATCATATCCAAATTGTGATAAGTGATAAATCATAATTTGAATTATATTAGAACTAAAATACATTTTCCCATGAGCCTACAAAATCATACGTGGGAACTAGTGGATCTTCCCTCAAGAAGTAAACCATTAGAGGCCAAAAAGGATCTTCAAGAGAAAATTGAAACCAGATAGATCAATTGACAAGTATAAGGCCAGACTTGTAATAAAGGGTAACAAGCAATGTAAAGGTCTTGATTACTTTGACACATATTCTCCAGTAACAATAATAAATTCCATTAGGATGATACAAGCAATTGCAGCCTTACGAAGGCTTAAAGTACATCAAATGGATGTGAAAACAACCTTTCTAAATGGAGATTTTAGAAGAATAAATCTACATGGAACAACTTGAGGGTTTTTTCTTCCCCGTGCAAGAAAGAAAGGTGTGTAAGTTTAGTGAAGTCTTTATGTAGTTTAAAACAAGTACCAAAATAATGGCATGAAAAATTCGATAATGCGATGATCGTAAACGGTTTTAAAATCAACGAGTGTAACAAGTACTATATATGTCAACAACATAGAAGATGGTTATGTCATCTTGTGTCTCTACATTGATGACATGCTCATTGTGAGTAGTAATGATGAAATGATGAAATTTACTAAGAAGATGTTGAATTCTGAGTTTGACATGAAAGATATGGGACCAACTGATGTGATATTAGGAATTAAAATCTCAAGAATATCAAGTGGTATCGTTCTAATTAAGCCAATCACATTAAAGGGACAAAATGCTTGAGAAATTTAACAATAATGATCTTGGAGTAGCTAGAACACCTGTAGATATGGATCTACACCTATCAAAGAAGAAAGGTGAGAATGTTTCTTAACCTGAATATTCTAGAGTGATTGAAGCTTGATGTACTTGATGAATTGTACAAGACTAGACAAAGCCTACTCAGTCAGTAGACTAAGTAGATACACGAGTAATTTAGGATATGATAATTGGAAAGGACTCATTAGAGTACTTTAGTACTTAAGATTTCCTCGAGCTATGGGTTGCACTATGCAACCTATCCAATTATATTAGAAGAACACAGTGATGCAAATTGCATATCCGACATGAAGGATTCTAAGTCTGCTAGTGGATATGTCTTCACACTAGTTCGTGTGACAGTGTCATGAAAATCCTCAAAACAAACATGTATTGCTAGATTCACAATGGAATCTGAATTTATCGCCTTGGATAAATGCGGTGAAGAAGTTGAATAGCTATGACAATTCTTGGACGATATTCCTAGATGGCCAAAACCTGTACCAATAGTAAGCATCCATTGCGACATTCAATCTACAATCGGAAGGGCACAGAGTAGTATATATAATGGTAAATCTAGACATATACATCGACGGCACAATATCATTAGACAACTAATCTCAACAGGAGTTATCCCTGTTGATTATATAAAGTCAAAGGAAAACACTGGATCTGCTATCCAAAGGGTTTACAAGAGAACTAGTTGAGAAATCATTGAGAGGAATGAGATTAAAGTACTTTAAGGAGTAAGTTGACTCAATGGAAACCCAACCTAGTTAATTAGAGATCCCAAGATCTAAGTTCAAAGAGACAACTTAGTTGTATCGGACTAAAATAGATCACTGTAGGGGTTTATCCTACTGTCTATTCCTATGATGAGATAGTGATGTCCACGTGGAGGAAAAGGTTAAGCTATGCTTTTAATGATCCTTATGAATAAAGAATCTGAGCGGTGTACTGCGGGGTACTCTTTGTAGATTACTCTAATAAATAAGGGATCATCTATGTGAGAGAGTAGTGGGGTCGATTTGAAGGAGAATTGTAATGGGCTCAATTTCTTAGAAACTTTTATAGAATCAGGTGTATGTTCATGGTCAAAATGAACATAACAGTGAGAATTGAAATATTTCAGAAAAGATTCCTGTATGAAGTATGTCATCATTTACATAAAAGGCAAAATAGTTTAAGAACATTGTGTCTAATATCAGCTAATAAAGTAAACATACTTTTATAAGGGAAGGTTCAAGGGGTAACACTTACCTATCCTATGCAGGTTTTAGACTGTCGACTTCTATCATCAAGTCGAAAGTGTTTGTATCGTTCCCTTTCAAAACTCCATCAATTTTAATTCATGTGAGAGATTGATGGAAAATTGGCACATGTTAAGCCAATTTAGACTTTATTTTGAGTAGGACTCACTTTGTGTTAGTGGATAATTAAGAATCGAAATTATCTTTGGATGAATGAGAAATTAATTTTCAAAAGGTCATACAATAATATAGAAAGAGTAATTAAGCCAAACAAATAAATATCGACTTTGTGTGGATATATTTATATTTGATTTATGAAAAAACAAATATTAAGATAATAAAATATTGGTAAGGCTTCGGCAACCACATATTCTATATTTTTTTGGGTTTAATATATTCAAATTTTTGATAAGTCTCTTCAAAATATGTAATCTAATCATATGTAAATTGTGATAAGTGATAAATTACAATTTGAGTTATATTAGGACTAAAATACCTGTCCCCATGAACCTATGAATTGACTCTCTTGTGTCTCATTAATACAGAACAAAAAATATAGAAATACAGTCTTAGTAAAAAGTGCTCTCTCTAAATATTCAAAATTTCGTAGAAATCATAGGTTCTGTGTGGTAGAGGTTTGAGTAATCTCACTTCGTCGGGACGTCGGGATCAACTTCGTGGTACTCGTTAGCTGTTGGTCTCAATCATTGTATCTTGTGAGATAAACGTCTATTTATTCTCAAGCACTTACGGTGAGAGGGCGAATCTGTTTTAAGGACACTGTGTGAAACACAGGTCTGTGTTAATTCTTATCTTTATGTTTATTATAGTTGTAATTATTTAATTATATTGTAATTAATTATTTCAAATTTGCTTTTATTTTATTTACCTGTTTGTTTCTATATCATTCTATTAACAAAACTTTCTCTGATTACACTCATTACAATTTGCATCCACACATCACATTACTCACAAATCTATTAGAATCATTGGCACACGCTCAACATGAAAATTTGTTAGTTTTGATTCTTGTTGTGATGAGTGTAACATTGTGCTACACTTTATAGTACCGTGTGGTGGTCCTTCTCTTGATTCCAAGTCATTGTTACATTCATCATCCATGTCATACTCCACTGCTTCTACACCCTTTACACAACCAAGTATCCTTCTTTCATCAAAAGGGTTAAAAAGAAAATCCTTCTCGGCTACTTTAAGGTGTTATCCATTTTACTTTTTTTAAATCCTTGAAAAGATAAAAACTACTTGAGTCCTTCAATTATATATATATTTTTATCCCTGCAGTTTAAATTAAGATAGTTCTTAAACGACTCCATACACTAGTCATAAAAGTGATTTTGATAATGAGCATTTTAATTTAAGAAACGTTTATCAGAAATTAATTATAAGGATTTGTAAGTAAGGTATGGCTGGGATTCTATACACTAGTCATAAAAGTGATTTTTATAATAAGCATTTTAATATAAGCAGCGTTATCAGAAATTAATTATAAGGATTTGTAAGTAATGTATAGCTGGAGTAATCTTGCAGGCATATTCTTTAGGTTATAAAAAGTGTCTTTAAATCCCTTAACTTTGAAAAATTTGTTTTTAAGTTCCTCTAGTAAAAAATCTGTCCAACAGAGATAAAGTTAAATTTTTATCCAATTTTTTTTTAAATCTAACGGAATAGCAGATGTGTGACATGTATATTTATATTTTTCGATATATATATATATATACACACGTAAAAAATTACTCAATTTTTTTAATTTAAAAAAAAATTAAATAAAATTTTCAATGTAATTTAAATATAAGTTTTAATAAAATTTTTATTGTTTAATATTTAAAGTCACAATTTAGAAAATGAAAATTTTATTTAAATTTGATTGAATTCAATAAAATTTAAATAAAATTTTCATTGTTTAATATCTAAAATCATAAATTAAACAATGAAAATTTATTTAAGTTTAATAGAAAGAAATTGTAAAAAATTAGAGTAATTTTTTAATTAAAAATTATTTAATTTGATATATATCTATCGAAAAATATAAACATACATATGATATATGTACTATTTCGTTAGATTTAACGAAAAATTAGATGAAAAATTAATTTTGTCTTTACTTGACACGTTTTTTTACAAATAAAGGGACTTCAAAATACATTTTAAATAAACAAATTAACTTAAAAATATTTTTTATAAGCTAAAAAATTAATTAATATTTATTCATAAATAAAAGAACTATTTTAATTTTTCACCTTAAAATTACGTGCATGGTTAATTATCCTTCGTCATAAAAACCTAGCAAGTAAATTATGCAATGTGCTTATTGGTTGATCATGTTCTGATTTCTGTTTCAATACCGCTTCAGCGCTTCTAATTGGTTGCCACGTGCATTTTAAAACTTTTTGATAAAACAACACAGCTAACGCACTTAAATTTATAATAACAAAATTTATTACTTATTGTATTTAAATTTATACTTTTACGATTAAAAAAATAATTAATATATAATTTTTCTTTGAACACTCATCTAATTAAAATTAAATGACGACAATTTAAACCCATTCAATATTAAATATTCAATATTTTATGTTTAATATTATTAAAAATTTTAATTTTATTACTATAAATTTTAAGAGTATTATTTTTTACAAATTCTCATAACTTTTATTCTTTGGAAAGTTTTATTATTATTATGATCTTCTAAATATAACTTCGTTAGCACTAATAATATTTATGCATTTTTAATTTTATTTATTTATTCAATGCTCATTAATTATCTTCGTACCCACTTTCATATAATTCATGCCTAAAGGAGTCACGCTAAATATCTTTTTTTTTTTTTCTCTTTCTAAAAATTACTAAAAATAACACTTTTAAAATTTATAATAATAAAATTTATATCCTAATAATATTGAACATATAATATTGAATATTAAACATTAAATGTATCTAAATTGCCGTTGTTCAATTCCAATTAAATGGTTGTTCAAAGAAAAATGATATATCAATCATTTTTTTAATTGTAAAATATAAGTTTAAACACAAATAATGTTATTTTTGTTATTACAAATTTTAAGGGTGTTATTTTTGTTATTTTTTTTTCTTTTTCCTTTCCAATTCATTTAGCCATGATTGGTTGGTTGGTTAGAAAATTAATCTTATTAAAAGCTTAAGCTATTAAAGAAAGAACTCTATAGAGTTGAGTTAGATATATATCAAATTAAATTGAACGACTATTCAACTGACCAAATTTTGATCGATTGATGATCATATTTTTCATAACTAAGTTAGATACATGTCTAACTAAATTGGACAGCTATCTAACTAATTAGTGACCCCACTCATCAAAATCGAGTTGAATACATGCCTAATTAAATTATACAATTATCCATCTTGCTAAAATTTACTCTATTAGTAACCTTAATCATCAGACTCAAATTGAATACATGTCCTATTCATCGTAAATCAATTAGAGAAGCGTCCCTCGACTCACAAAGTCGAATTTGATACACGTACAACTACACTAGTGAATAGCAATGACGTACTCGGGCTTAGTTGAGAGATCCAAACTCTGCATCTTCAAAATTTCGGCAAAGTCAGAGCCCATCCCCCATCCCAAGCTCGAATTTCTCATTTATCTTTGGATATTAAAGGTATTTATAAATATTTATCGATCCTATTTGATAAATTTTGATTTTTTGGGGGGTCAATGGTAATGGATCAATCTTGGTTCGATTAGGTGAATCTGCTACATTATTTGCTGTTTTGATTTTCAAAAGTTAATTTTTTTGGTGAAATTATAATTTCTTTCTTTGTCGGTACACCAGGGTCTCTTGTGTAATTGCTTTATTTCTCTAGTAACTGTGAGTTTTCTGTTGAAGATAAGGAGAGAGAGACCTCAAAGAATTTGTTCGTAGAGGTAAACTATGGCGTTCTGGAAATTGTCTAACGAATTTTGATAACCATTGTCGAACTCGGTTGCTTGTCGAAATTCCTACGCCAGAATTTTGGTAACAAGCATGTTGTTGATTGGGTCAGGGTGCCGACTCCGATTTCAATAGGCATTTGATTCCTATACGATCGCTTCTGAGGCATTTCTCAAAATATTATTATTATTTACAATAATAAGGATAAATGTGGATTTTTAAAAAATATAGCAAGTATTAAGTTATCATAAAATAAAATTAATGAAAGGGGTTAATTATAGTCTATTTTTTTTATTTTTTATATATTTATAATTTTTTTAAAAGTGTTAATTTTATATTATATAATTTAAATATTTATAATTTAATAATTAAAGTCAGTAGATCTTGAATAAGAACTTTAGTAACAATTTAAAAATAGTTAGAAAATTAATTTTTTAAAAACCTTTCAACGATCAACAATTTTTTATTATTATAATTAAAATTTTGTGCGTTTCTTTATTTGGTTTGAGTATTAAAAGGGAAAGAGCTATCTAGCTGTTGCACGAAGATATTAGAAAAATACTGTGTAAAATTCACCGAGCTAGCTCAGCTGATATCTAAAATTAATGACCGAAGCCATGGACAGTATGAATTGATGCCACGAGCTATATATTCGGTCTTGTCATATTAAAGGTAATTTAGTGATTGAAATTTGTGTTTCTTATAAAAAAAAAAAAAAATTTCCGTGAGTTGTTTGTGTTTGTTTGTATAATAAATGTTGTATGTGAGTAATAAATATTAGGTGTTAATTAGTATTAATAAATGAAATGTAATCTATATATACTCTTAATTCCTTTGAATAAAAATCAATGAAAATACATCTATTTTATTATATTTGAGTTGGTATCAGAGCAGAATTTTTTTTTTTTACCGTCTCACGGCTCAGTTCGTTCTTCGAGCAGCCATCCGCAGCCTCGTTAGCCACCGTCTCACGGTTCAGTCCGTTCTCCGAGTAGCCACCGGCAATCAACCGTAGCATCGTCAGCGCCACCGCGCGTTTCTTTGTCTCACTTGAGTGCCGTCCGACCAGTCTAACAGTGCCGTCTGCCCTCTGTCTCACACGTGCGTCGTCTGCGCTCTCTCTCCGTCAGCGCTTGTCTCCAGAACTATCGCCAGCCTCACTAGCGCAGTTCGCAGATCAGTCACCAGCCTCACCAGCGCTGTCCAGTCACCAGCCTTACCAGCACTGTCCGCAAACCAGTCACCATGCGGCCCAACGTCCTCAGACCAGTCACCTCGTGGCCTTAGACCAGTCACCAGCCGGCCTAGTGTCCGCTACCAGTCACCAGCCTCATCAACGCCGTCCTCATACCAATCACCACGCGGCCCAACGTCTTCTGTACTCTGTCCATCCGCCTGCTACTACCGTTGATACACTCTGCGCTCTGCTTCGTCTGCACTTTCTATCATCGCCACCACCACAGCCCCCACCCGCTGCTAATTAACCTAAGTTTTCAAAAGACTGCTTTTGTAGAGTACACTGTTTTAATATAAAAACCCTAGCCCATTTGCACCCCTCTGATCAAAACCCTAAACCTAAGCCCAACTTTAAGCCCATTTATTTCATCAGCAGCCCATTCTCATTCCTCACATCCAGCCCAAGCCCATTCCAAGCAATCCAGTTAATAGATACAGTCAACTGTCCAATCAGCAAATTTTAAAAAAAAACTTTTATACTTTGCATATTATTATTGTCTTTTTCAATGGAAGATTCGAAAGAAAATCAGGATTTTAAGACCAATGAAATATTTAGCCTTGTTAATCAAGCAAGGTCATCAATACCAGATTTTAATAGAGTACCTGGACATGATCATTATATGACATGTGGAGGTAACCCTACAACTGCTATAGCTGGTCGTGTTAAGATTGGTATGGTTTCAAACGTTTCTCACTCTGTTGGATCTGATACTTGGATTATTGATTCTGGTGCATCTGATCATGTGACTTATGATAAATCTTATTTTACTGACTTGTCTTTCCCACCAGTGTCTTATGTTACGAATGCTAATGGTGAAGCTTTTCCTGTGTTAGGGATGGGGCCAGTTCGTATTATTCCAACCTTACAGCTCCAAAATGTTTTATATGTACCAGATTTATCTCATTACTTAATATCTGTCCCATAGTTGAATACTGAGTCTAAGTGTTCTGTAACCTTTTATCCTATGTATGTGATTTTTCAGGATCTTCTTACCAGGAAAATAATTGGTCGATGGTATCTGAAGAATAGATTGTTTCGTCTGGATCAAAACTACGCAAGGGAGAAACCAGAAGCCTAATCCCGTGCCATTTTGACTTCGAGTTCTGACCAAGTAAGTGAAATTTGGTTATGGCATCGTCGCTTAGGGCATCCGTCTTTTATTCTTATGAAAAAATCTATACCTACTCTGTTTATTGGTGTGAGTGAATCTGCTTTACGTTGTGAGACATGTATGTTGGCCAAAAGTCATCGTACTACTTATTCTCCAAGTGTTTCCAATAGAAGTACAATTTCTTTTGAATTAATTCATTTTGATGTTTGGGGACTGTCTAGAGAGCCTATTATATCAAGTATGAGGTATTTTTGTGTCGTTTATTGATGATTGTATACGATTGTCATGGGTTGGTCTTCTTAAAAACAAAGATTAAGTTTTTCAAGCTTTTCAAAATTTTCGTACTCGTGTTCAAACACAATACAATAACACCATTAGAGTCCTACGTTCTGACAATGGGGGATAATATGTTAATCATATTTTTCAAGATTTTTTCCAAACACATGGAATTGTTTACCAAACTACTTGCCCACAAACACCAGAACAAAATGAGGTGTTCGAAAGAAAAAATCGTCACTTACTTGATATGGCTCGTGCTCTCCTATTTAGTGCTAATATGCCAAAATATCTTTGGGGCGATGCTGTACAAGTTTCTGTCCATCTCATCAATCGTCTCCCATCTGTGTCCTTTACGGACAAATCCTATTTGAGGTTCTCGTATCTCATGTATCCTTGTCATCATTTCATAATCTTCCTGCCCGTACATTTGATTGTGTTGCTTTTGTCCATGTTCCTAAAAATCATAGGTCTAAATTAAATGCCCGAGCAATTAAGTGTGTGTTTGTTGGTTATGGAGAATATCAAAAAGGGTACAAGTGCTACCACCTACCTACAAGAAAGTATTATGTTACTATAGATGTCACTTTTTTTTGAAGATATGAGCTATTTTTTCTCATCTGATACTGCTTTTAAGAAAAAGAATTTATATTTTGAAGAGTTGTATCATGGTGAGGGGGATGAATTAGAGGAACTGTGGAAGTAACGCAATTAGGAGATATTTCAATGGATCCACTTGAGGTTCTTATCCCGTTGAATTCAGTAGTAGAAGAAGCAGATACTTCAAGTATCCAAGCACCAGATCTGATCACTGAAAATCAAAATGAAGACATAAATGTTCCCTCTCCTACCCTTGATCAATAACTCCCTAGTAATGAAGGTCACTCATCTGAGGTATGTACACCCACTGATACTAATAGCATTGAGTCTAATGTTGGATAGTATATGTTACCAAATAGGTCTACTCGGGGTTAACCAGCCAAAAGGTATGAACCAAATATTCATGCAAAATCAAAGTATCCAGTAACCAACTACATGTCCACTAAAAGATTGTCTAAGTCATATAAATCATTTATAAATCAAATATCTGTTGTATCAGTACCTAACAAAGTGCAGGATGCTTTGGGAGATCCAAAGTGGAGGAAGGCAATGGATGAAGAGATGGAGACGTTGTAGAAAAATGATACTTGGCAACTTGTGCCTCCACCACAGGACAAGAAGGCAGTTGGTTGTCGTTGGGTGTTTAC
Source organism: Elaeagnus macrophylla (assembly GCA_029378325.1). Taxonomy (NCBI): domain Eukaryota; kingdom Viridiplantae; phylum Streptophyta; class Magnoliopsida; order Rosales; family Elaeagnaceae; genus Elaeagnus; species Elaeagnus macrophylla. The sequence goes on along the minus strand of CM055640.1, from coordinate 72,380,506 downwards.
TGTGAAACATAATGCTGATGGATCAGTAAATCGATATAAAGCCTACCTTGTAGTAAAAGGGTTCACTTAGACGTATGGTGTAGACTACGATGAGACTTTTGCTCCTGTTGCCAACATGAATACTATCCGGGTTCTGCTTTAGCTTGCTGCTAGCCTAAACTGGTCACTTCGATAGTTTGATGTTAAGATGCATTCCTTCATGGAGAGTTAGTCAAGGAGGTGTATATGAGTCTTCCACTTGGGTATGTAACTGATTCTCCTAGTAATTTTGTATGCAAATTGAGGAAATCTTTGTATGGTCTCAAGCAATCCCCTCGAGCCTGGTTTGGAAGGTTTTCACAGTTCATACAGAAGGTTGGTTACAGACAGAATAATTCAGACCACACGCTGTTTCTCAAACATTAACAAGGGAAGGTAACAACTCTAATTATTTATGTGGATGATACGGTAATTACTGGAAATGATGTTGTTGAGATGGATAAATTACAGAGATAACTAGTCTATGAGTTCAAGATAAAAGATTTGGGTGAATTGAAGTACTTCTTAGAGATTGAGGTAGCTAGGGGGAGCAAAGGAATTTTTCTATGTCAGAGAAAGTACATTCTTAACTTACTAACTGAAACAGGTATGTTGGATTGTAAACTTATTGACACTCCTATTGAGCAAAACCATTATCTAGCAGAGTATCTAGATCAAGTACCAACTGATCGAGCTCGCTATCAGAGGTTGGTTGGACGCCTAATTTATTGAGCACATACTAGACCAGATGTTGCATATGCAGTAAGTGTGGTAAGTCAGTTCATGCATAACCCGAGTGAGAGTCACATGGATGCAGTTATGAGAATTTTAAGGTACTTAAAGTCGGCTCCAGGGAGAGGAGTAATGTTCTCTAAGCATAACAATCCTCTTGAAGTTTATGGCTTCACAGATGCAGATTGGGTAGGAAGTATTATAGATAGAAAGTCAACATCGGGTTACTTCATCTTTGTGGGAGGTAATTTGGTTACATGGAAAAGTAAGAAGCAGAAAATTGTGGTGCGATCTAGTGCTGAGACTGAGTATAGAGGTATGACTCATGATGTTTGTGAATTGCTATGGATTAGAAGTTTGCTATTTGATTTGGGTTTCGAACTCAAAAATACTATGCAGTTGTATTGCGACAGTCAGGTAGCTATTGATATATCACAAAATACAGTATAGCATAATCGCACTAAACATGTAGAGGTTGACTGTCATTTTATAAAAGAGAAGCTAGATGCCAAATTCATTAGCTTCCCTTTTGTTCCCACTGAGAAGCAACTTGCAGATGTGCTCACCAAAGGAATTTTCAAAAATGCGTTTTATGACTCACTAAGCAAGTTGAGCATGGTTGATATGTATGCGCCAACTTGAGGGGGAGTGTTAGTGCTGTATAATAAATGTAGTGTGTGAGTAATAAATGTTAGGTGTTAGGTGTTAGTTAGTTAGTATTAATAAATGAAATATAATATATATATACTCCTAATTCCTTTGAATGAAAATCAATGAAAATACTTCTATTTCATTATATTGAAGTGTTTGCAAGTAACATAAATAAAAAAAACAAAAATATTTGTAAAAATAGTGAGGTTCTACTTTGTTGCATTGTGGCCAAGGACATAGCATAAATTTAATAATAAAAAATATTCAATTTTAATATTATGTAAATGAGAATAATAAAAATAGAGGATTTTTTTTTGAATAAAGTTAATTTAAAATAATATGAAAAAATTTGTCATAGATGTTGCAAAAATTAACAAATTTTGGTGGTTTTGATTATTAAATTATTTATTGTATGTCAAATATATATTTTATTCAATTTAAATAAATATTCAAAACTTCAAAATTAAGTTATAATAAGACTAAATAATATACCTTAATATCCATGCAAAATAACAAAAAAAATTAGAGTAATTAAACAATGTATGTAAAATATAATAAATATGTAAAAAAAATCAAAGTATATAAAAGAAAAAGGGTGAAAGACATAAAAGTCTAAAAATATTATATAGTATAAATAACAATTAATAGCAAAAAAAAAAAAAAAATAGTAGCTATATAATTTATATGGTATAATAAAGAATATGTAAGTTATATGAGAAACAAAAATTATGATTTTTTAAAGTCCAATTAGTAAAATTTATTAAAATATGTTAAATCTTTATCATTATATTCTGAATTTAGTTAGTAAAAATTATATAATATTAAAGTAAAAGTGATATTAAAACACTATTTTTATATTTTTATTAATTAATATTTTTATAAAAATGTGTGAACAATGTTGTGAATAGTACTATGCTAAATGAGAATGTGTCGTACTATATTTGGTACGACATTGTTTATCGCACTAATTAAGTGCAAAGTTATAGAGCCATCTAAGATACAACTGCCAAAAAGAAGAAGCATACATCCCTTAAAACTTTGAATCTAAAACACTTGAAATCCTTAAACAAACTAGTTTTTAAAAACAACATAAAATAACATAGAATCATTTCAAATCTGAAAAACTCAAATCTAAAAGGTTCAACATAAACTTAAACATGTTACAACTAGCAGAACAAGAAATGAAACAAACTTTATTTAAATACAAATGTGCCGAAGGAGAAAAAACACACATAACACACTAGAAGTCACACAATCGTTGGAGAAGGATGCCAGAGAAGCTGTAGAGAAATCCATCACCCCTAGACACTCCATCATTGACAATTCCAATGGTTGTAAGAGACAGTTGCCACAACAAAAAGAAACCCCACCAGTGGCGACGGCGACCAAACCAACTTGCAAGAAGCCAACATCATTGGACTTTGCCAACAATGACAAAGCCCAGCCACAATGAGCTTTTACTAGCTCTCAAAACTAATTTTTGAGAAAAGAAATCATTTTTCTCTCTACATCCTCTCTCTCTCTTTATCTAACGTTGCTAAGTCAATCTCTTCTATGGAATATATATATAGAGTTTCACAAATACAAATGTTGCATGTGTAGTGTGTACACTAAATGTGTATTTGAAAGCATAGTGTAGATTGCTCTTATAAAACCAAAGCACGTTTTTATCCACTTTAGAAAGAAAAAAAATAGCACTATTTTCCAAGTATGTAGGTTAGGAATTCAAATGTAAAGAGAAATGCTAAGGCTTATATAAATTTGTGCTCAAATTTATATTTATACTAGTTATAATGTAACACGTGGCTAAATTTTCTTAAAAAATGAATAATTTTTTTTATTTATAAAATTATTTAGTCATGTGTCACACTATAATTGACTTGAGTACAAATTCATATGTTTTTATCACTCCTCCAAATGTAAATGTATCGATGTGATAGTGATGATTAATTTTAATTTTTTGGAATCACCAACTGTGGTTAAGCCATGCTTGATAAATATTCTAATTTATTATTCATGATTTATGATTAAATAGTTAGTTTTGTATTTTTTTTGTAAAAATAACCACTAATGTGGTTAATAAGAATTTCTTCTTAATGATTTTCAACAATTTTTTTTACTTACAAGTTATTTGATAATATTTTTTTTTTATTTTAAAATACTTTAAAAACAAGGAAGTTTATTATTTTATTTAGATTTTAACTTTTTTAATCATTCAATATTTACGTAAAAGTTACAAGACTTTATTTACTATCTAAAAAAATGTATGATGAAAATAAAAATAAGCAAAAATAAAAAATCCAGATTCTAAATATTATATTTAAATACTTATGAATTACTTTATATTTATCATAGTGATTGTTTAAAAATGTGAATATTAAAATCAAAAATATTACCAAATGTTTTTGGTTGAAAATTATTTAAAAAATATGAGAAATTAAAATTATTATCAAAGACATACTTAATTAATGATAATATTAGTTTTCCATAATTAAACATGTAATTTCTAGGATGAAGGTGAGGTTACCTTTGACCATTTTCAGTTTATACAGGCAATTATTGATCATAGTAATACTAGTTAATAATAAAATGAGAAGCTTAATTAATTTCCGAAAGAACTAACCATTACCCAACCTACCTAGCTATGGATCGATCGAAACTGAGCAGATAATTATTTCATTGTTTTCTTCCTCTTGAGGCCAATACTGACAGGTGGTTCAGACTGTCCGGCTTGTAAAGGGAAATTGAGAATGGCCTTACGACCTCGGATCTTGAAAGCAGCACAATCATAGGCCTTAGCCGCATCAACCTCGGTGTCAAATGTCCCTAGCCACATCCTCTTACCCTTTTGGGCCGGGTCTCGGATCTCCGCTGCAAACTTGCCCCACGGTCTTTGATGTACACCACGGTAGTGCCGGCCGGTTCCTACTTCAAGTGGCAGCCTAGTGGGTGCTAATTCAGATGCAAAAGCAGACGACATTGTCGATGATGATGTTCGCGGACTTGGGTTTTTGTTGGTTTCTTCAACAGACGGTGTTGGAGAGTCTCGCGGTGGTGGTGGTGATGATGATGATGATGATGATCCGGGACTTGGACGGTTGATATTGTACGAGACTCCATCAGATGTTGGAGAGTAAGGTTGAAATAAACAGTCGATTTCGAGTTGGAGATAATTAGACCAAGAACTAGACGTAGTGTTACTACTTGTGATGGAAAAGGCATGATTATGATCGTCAATATTGTGGGAGGTTTCAATTTCATCGCCAAGAAGACATCGACGAATGAATTCTAGAGTTGAAATTTCCTCTAAAGACAATGTCGCCATATATCAATTTAATTCATTTGAAACAAATTCTTCATATATACTCATGCATGTATGTCTGTCTTTCTTTCTTTCTTTCTTCTCTTTGATTTTTATTTTTCATTTTTTTTCCATTTGCCGAAGTATCATCCATGCCTTCTGATTAAGTGATTATATAAATGTTCGTAAGTGTTTTTACATGCGCGTTCTCAACTTTACAATTACAGCATGTTTACTAAATTAAGTTACAAACAGTGATTTTCTTTTAACTTGTTTACTTACAAAATAAACGTATAAGTACTTAGGGTCACCATAAGTAATTAAGTTACTAATTTTTTAGTAGTAAAAAATGTCCTTAATTAAAATCCTAAAAAAAAATAATAATTAAATCTTTATCTTCCCAAATTAACTTTTTTAAAAATAGTTACTTTTGCATTCAAAAAGCATTTAATAAAACAATCATTTTTTTTTTGGATTTCAAAATAAAATAAGTAAATACAATTAAAAACAATTTAGTTCTAGTTCATCTTGTTTTCAATTATTTCTATTTTTTGATTTATCTTTTTTTCCAAACGTGTCCATATTGAATACCAAAGTGTTACTTAATGGATATAGTATTATTATATTCCTAAATTTCAAAAAACACCACAAACATGCACTATTTCATTGTTTCATGTATTTGAAAAGTAACGCAGAATTGAAATTAAAGTACAACTTGCATTATTAATAAATTTTCAAATAATATATTCTAATAAAATAGTAAGTAGTTTTCTAAGAATGCTACAGTAACTGAATACAATATACGCTACGTACATATATAAAATAATAATTCAATATGCCACAAACATTACGTAAAGTCTTATGTTAGAAAAAATAATTAATAGTTGATCAATGTTCAAGTGTCGTAGATCGTTTTTTAATTGTAAAGGTTCAGAGAACAAAAATAGGATTTTTTTTTTTTTTTTTAAATTCAATTAACTCATTAAATCAGTTCTTTCCATTCATTTTATTTTTGAAGTGATATATTAATAATTTTTCTTTGAAAAATAATAATTTAATAAGGTGTTACTATTATAAGAGTAAAAAAATACTCATGTAACAACAACTTTTTTTCCCAAATAATTTAAATGTTACTGTTAAATTTAATTTAAGTTAAATTTTAAATTTATTATCATAATATTTATGTCACTCTCATAATTACAAAAACATTTTAATATTATATAGCCGAGGCAAATAAAGGAGAAATTAAATGAAAAATAATTTAATAGATATGAGATTTGTTTTCAACCAAATACTCTATTTTAATGTAATTTTTGTACTATTTTAGTGCAAAAGTTGTATCATTTTTTTAATCTCTAATTTATTACAATAAATATCACATTAAAAAATATATTTTTTAAAATATTCTTCTCATTTTTCTTTTGGTGAATCTTTTGAAATATTTTTTTTATCTCTAGCTCGTTATATTAAATATTAAATTAAAAAATATATTTTAAAAAATAAAAAATAAAAAAATAATATTTAAATAATATTGTATTATACAATAATATTACACAAAATATATTGCAATACTTTTCATTACGTTATTTTAATACAAGAATTTAGAGCCTCCTTGGAAAAGAAGTAGTATAAAAATTGTACTAAACAACTTATGGGATAAATCTTCATTAGGGATGTCACAAGAGAGATGTAAATCCTAATACTTACAAACTACCAACGGACTTGATAAAGGTTATCTAAATAAAGGAAATAATAAAAGTATCTTTGTAAAAAAAATATATATTATATATATATATATATATAACAACGTGTCAATCGAATTGAAAGGACACATTACGTACACTGACAATGACATGATGGCCATTTGAATCAGCAGAATAATAACTGTCATAATTTTAAATTCTAAATTTCTAACATCCAAGCTCTCGAAACTAAACAGAAAAAACTAATAGCTGGACCCAGTTTTTCCAATATCTAATATGCACAGATTATCACGATTTGTGATAATATTTTAACTAATGTATTATTATTTAATTAATTGATAAATTAAAATTTATTTTTTATAAATTAATTATTATTTACCATCTCATTTATGATTTAAAGTTAAAATAAAAAAGTGCTCTTTATGTAATTTGGAATCTTTCGTTACATTGAAATTAGTACCTTCTTACATATGCACGCACTTTAATCAAAGACACACCTGTCTATTTTTTAATACTTACATTAAATTATAGCTTTTTTTTTTAAATACTTACACGTTCATTTTATTCTCTATTTCTTAAACACAATTCATAACTTATAATTAACATAATAAATTTTTATTTATTGAATATTATTTACTTTTGCCAACTACTGGACCACAATTAAAAAAAAAAAAACTAGTGTACTACAATAACGAGCCTTACATTAGACAGATGATCAATCAATTAATTAGAAATTCGAATAGTAATATTATATGCATTTAGATTGATATTAAGTAATATATTATTTATTATTTGTATATAAAATTAAAAATATAAATAAATAAATAATTATAAAAAAAATTAATTAAATTATATAATATATATTAAATTTTAATAAGATATATTATTATGATTATATATTTATTGTGATGTTGACTTTTCAAATTGAAAAGTTCGTTTTCTGAACTCGAGTTTCAAGGTGAGAAATTAAAAAAATTCTTTTATCTTTGAGTGCGATAGCTCTGTTAATATGATGCATTATGTTTCAAAAACTTTATAATCGTTAAAGTGAAATTGAAATATGAGTAAAACTTGTGGGTAAATAACGCAATTTTAGTTTTTTTTTTTTTTTTTCTTATTCTTGAAAAACTATCCATTATTTTTAAAATATTAATAATATAATATTTTAAAAAATATAATATTTTAAAAAAATAATATAATACATCTCTTAAATAATATTTTTAAAATTTATAATAATAAAAAAATCATCTACATAACATTAAATAAGTTTATATGAATTAGACAGAGTTAAACATTAATTTTTTTTAAATAATTATAATTAAACTTTAATAACATTAAATTGAACACAATAAATATGTAATAATAAATTTAACTTTTTTATTAAAAATATATAAAATAAAAATTTATTTTTATAATTATAAAATTTAAGAATATTATTTTATTATTCTTCCAATAAACAACCATCCATTACTTTTGTTAAAACAACCAGCAATGTCATCGGTGAAAAGTTGATTTTATTGTTGTTGTTGTTAATTACACTTTAGTATTGGATAAAATCTTTAATAAATTATGGTAGTATCATCGTATATAAATAATAGCACTAAATATGAAAAAGCCATAAAAAATTAAAAATTAAAAAAATTCAGTTTATGACTGGAGCACTAATACATATTCACAAATATATTATAATTATAATTAATATGTTAATTTTTTGTTAAATATAATTATAATAATTCAGATTATATTTATTAATAATAATGCGTTATATTATTTGAGACTATGATGCATAAATTTTACATGCATTTAGTACTTGAAGACAGCTTGGTCATACCCACTACGGACATGCTCATTAATTTGTTTTGGAAATAGGTAATTCTTAGGCTATGCAACAGTCTAACAGGCAACATGAAATTATCGATAGGATCTGAGTTAATTTATTGTGCAACTGTCTTCACTTAATAAAGGTAATAGTAATTCTCAGCAAAATAAAAATAAAAAATTAAGGCAATATTATTCGGGAGAATAACAAAATTAACACCTCTTAAAATTTCTAATAACAAAACTAGCACCCTTGTGTTTAAATTTATATTTTTATAATTAAAAAAATGACTAATATGTCATTTTTCTTTGAACATTCATTCAATTAGAATTGAACGACGATAATTTAGACTCATTTAATATTAAACGTTCAATATTTTACGTTCAAATTGAATATTGAACGTTCAATATTATTGGAGTATTAGTTTTGTTATTATAAATTTTAGGGGTGCTATTTTTGGTAATTTTCCATATTAATTTAGTTCAAATAATATTATATATATTAAATTATTAAATGTAAACTTGATGATTTAGGATAATCAATTAATTGTGGATTAATGTATGTATTAAGTTGTGATAAAAAATATTTTTGATTTAATTATAGTAATTGAAATTTAAATACGTAAAGATATAATTTTTTTTAAGAAAAATGTAGATGTTATACATGCTGGGCTAAAATGATAAATCCAAAAATACCATAAAAAAATAAAATCTTCCAATTTTTATATAACCTAATTATTTTATTAGTTTTATATTTAGCTCTCTTAAAAATATTTTTATATTATGAAAATAAAATATACACTACATGCGAAAAATTTATATTTTTTACGTTCTAAAAAAATAATATATATCGTATGAATATGACTTAAAAATAAAATTATATGTATAAAGAAATTATGTCATGTCATTAAAATAAAAATTACTCTTTTTACTAGTTGTTGCTTAAATTTTTAATTAGTTTTATTTAAGAGTAATGCTAGAGAGTAAACATTCATATATGAACCTCATCATATAAAGAAAGATTAGGGTAAGCAGTTGCTCTCTTCTGTTTCTCTTTTCTAAAGTCTCCAAAGCAAGTTACTTTATTTTATATCATAGATGATCTCCTTTTGCATGAGCCCCTCTTTGCTAGATTCGAATAATAAATATTTATTTGTATTTCTTCATCTAAATCTTTTTATAGAATAATCTTTTCTCGTCTATATTTTAATCTAGGATAATTTATATTATGTTTATATTCGTTTTGTTTGTATTTCATTAAAAGTTTATCTATTCATTTAGATGTGTTATTTTCAAAATCTTAAAGATTACATGATAATATCAAAAATATATTATTTTTAAAGAATATCTAATATATCAATTGAAATAATCAAATACTTAGTTCTGAAACTTTACAATAAAGCGAATGATGAAAGTTCTTAATTTTCTCTATGTGCTAATAAATATCATTTATTTTGGTTTATCAAAATTTGATTAGTGATGTACTTAGATGAATTTTAACAAATAATGTATCTTTGATCTTAATTAATAAAATTTAATTGTATCAAAAAAATAAAATAAAAAAAAAGTCTAAATTTATAGTTTTATAATATTATTACTTGGATTTAATAAAGGGAAAGTAAAAAATAAGTTAAATAATCAATTTAATATTTTAATAATAATATAAGAAATGACTATATCATACTCTATTATTATTTATTTATTATTATTATTATTAGAGACGCTGGCAGTCCAGAGCCATCAGAGGTGGCAGCAACTGTATCCGTCCTAAAAATAAGGTTAGTAATTGCAGTAGATTGGACTCATTTAAAACAAAGTCTAGTATTTTGTTCACCGTTCACGTGACACACCTCTAAATTGAGGCGGCTGCTGCCTATTAAATTACTTTTCCACGTGCATATTACGTACTCATATATTTTCTATTACAATCTTACCATATATTGTTATTAAATTACTTTTCCAGACAGGCTATCCCGAGGCCCAAACTTAGTAAAGAATTTTAAATATAACGAAAGCCTTGATAAATAATTTAACGAGCAAAAAAATAAAAATAAATAACGAGTTTATTATAATATTTTATTTTATAAAAAAAAAAAGGTGAGAAAAATAAGAACAATGTCAATCAATGCTACTAACATAAAACGAAAAAATATCACAAATATTTCTGAATTTTTATCTTTTATCATATACATATCTATTGTTTTTAAAATATCAAAAATACTCTTAATATTAGATGTTATATTTAGGGGGCGGGGGCAGGGATCAGTTGTTTCCCTCAAGTTTGCCTTTTATTTAACGTTTAAATAATGGTCTTTAAAGACACCGGATGTTAGACATAATATCACAAATAACTCCTATGAATAAATAAAATATAAGGCTTATATATAAAATCTAAACTAAGTAAATAAATAAATAAATAAAATATAAGGCTTATATATGTTTTATGTCCCTAACGTTATGAGTCGATAGCAAAATGTCCTCAACATTTAATTTGTTGTAAAAATGCTTCAACATTTAATTCAATTAACAGTTATGTCATTTTGGTCATTTTTATTAAAAAACTAACAGTTGAGTGTGTTATTAAAAATTAAGTCTGTTAATGAGAATGATAAAAAAATGTTAATAGAGCTAAACGTCGGGGACATTTTTACAACAAATTAAATGGAGTATTTTTACTACTGACCCAAAACTTTAAGAACATAAAACATATTTTAGCCAAAATATAAAACTTATTTAACCTGATATGATAATTTCTTCAATTTGTTCAATAAACGAGAAGATTAAATGATCATTAGAGCTAAAATAATTAAAATTTCAATATTTTTGGCAAAAAATTGTAGTAAATCAACCAACCCAACTTAAAATAAATAAAGTTAATAGAGACCATAATTTTTAACTTTGTATGACAAATATTAACTTTTTAATTGTAAATACTGAAATTTGTGTAAAAAATGCATGAAAAATTAAGAAACTAACTGTAAATATTATCGTTGTTTACAAATTAAGGATATTAGTGAGTATATAAAATATTGGATTATTTGTGATCAAGTTATGAACGTTAGGGCGTCTATGACAAAAGATGAAAACTCAGAAGTATTTGTGATAATTTTTCATGAAAATTGAGAAACTAACTATAAGTTTTAACATCGTTTATAAATTGAGGGTATCAATGACAACACATAAAATGTTGGGGGCATTTATCATTGAATTATAAACATCAGGTTCTGTGACAAAAGATAAAAACTTAAGAGTACTTGTGATAATTTTTCACATAAAATATACAATAAGAGATTATTTATTTATACAAAATTAGAGATTATTTATTTCCAATTGTTATTATAGAAAGGTGAAAATAACTAAATATCCTAACATTATTGTTTGATCAAATTTATGTTCAGATTTCGTTTTCCTCCACATCACTAGCAAATCACGTTAGGAGGCATGACACCGTGAGGTGTCATATCTTCTCCGATGCGTAATTCATACATCACTACTACAATATAAGCAATATAGGACGGCCTCAAATTTAGAGTGAGAAACAAATAGGACGGTCACATGTATATGGCCGTCGTTTAAGAAATATAGGACGGCCATTACGGAAAAAAATTGGCGTTACTTTATAAGACGGCTTATAACCGTCTTAAAAAAAAAATTTCAACTTTCTTATAGGGCGGCTATTAGCCGTCTTATATACCACATATAGGACGGCTAATAGCCGTCCTAAAAGAAAGTTGAAAATATTTTTTTTTTTTACTTGCCAGCTCGATCCCATTCACATTTTTTTTGTTATATTCCCACATATAGGACGGCTATTAGCCGTCCTAAAAGAAACTAACAAAATATATCAGTGGTTCGGACAAACTCTATGAAATACATTCCAAATTATTTTGGAGTAGTGTACGTTCCCTGATCCTCGCTTCAAAGAGAAGAATCATCGTCGGCGTGTGATCAGTCCATACTTGCTAGATGAGTATGCTTATGCTCTAGCAGAGGGTGGAATTATATACACAATAACGGACGTTGAAGAACTTGGAGAGTGGATGAAGTCTTGTATGGAGAGTCACCCCATGTTTGAGACGCTCACATCCGAAGAACTTGAAGCAGATCCTGTGGTTGAGCTTTTGAGTAAAGCAACAGAGGAAGGACAAAAGGTTGCCAGAAATGAAGGTCAGACTTTCCAAGCAATCTATAGACGAATTGCAACATCCTTATAATGTATGAAACCAATTGTTAAAGTTATGGCTGTTTAACTAGATATTTCTGTTAGCTTGTTTCCCCTTTTAAGATTGAAATTGATTATTTATGTTGTATTTTTTCTAATTCGTACGAGGAATACTATTTCCTTTATGGAAGGAAGATGATGAAATTGATCCACTTTATTTATTTTATTTACATAAAGCTCCCATTCCTTTATGAAAGGAGAAAATTTGTTGTACTCAGAGTAATGGTTCTAGCTCACTAAAATATTAGCAATGAGGTTATGAGAGTATTAATGATATTTGGCTTGTTAGTTTCTTATTGTGAATCTATGGGTTAAATTTTGATTATCAGGTTGAGTCCTAAAAAGAAAGAGAAAATTGAAAAACTAAAGCGGGAAAAGAAAAATTGAAAGCGGCGCCAATTTTTTTTGAACCATATATATGTATATGTGATGTAAATTATGGATACTTTTGGAATGAAATTTATTTTGAAATCGTGTTTCTAGAATAAAATTAATTTATACATGTTATATATAAATTTCAGTACCGAACGAACACAGAAAAAAAAAAAAAAAAAAAAAAAAAACAAATTCTTTTAGGGCGGTCAGTAGCCGTCCTAAAAGAATTTTATAGGACGGCTACTGGCCGCCCTAAAAGAAATTTTTTTTTTTTATGGCCGTCCTAAAAGAATTTTATAAGACGGTCAGTGGCCGTCTTAAAAGAATTTTATAAGACAGCCAGTGGCCGTCCTATAAAATTTTTTTATAAGACGCTCCGTGAACGTCCTATTTTTTTCGATTCTTTTAGGACGGGACTTTATAGGACGGTCACTGGCCGTCCTATAAGACTTATAGGACGGTCAGTGGCCGTCCTATAAAGGCAATTTTGTAGTAGTGCATGAACAAGAACTTTAAGTTTAGAAAGGAATGTAGAGAGTTTAGGTATGAGCTTACGCATCACTTTTTTAGTTTTGAGACCCTATTTATAGGAAAATAGGTGGGTGAAATTTTAGTAAATAAGTTGTATTAATTAATATTTATATTATTTAATAATAATAGAAATATCATATCATTAATACGCCTTATTTAATGAAGATTTACTGGACTGTGTACTGATTGTACCATTTAACTTTTCTCCTATTAAAATGGACCGATCAAATGCCACTTCACCACATAATCCAAGTGATTGAGTCTTTGAGAAAAGGTGAATTTTGAGAATAGTAGTTGACTCCACTCCAGCAAGGTGGCCTTTTTCTTTTTAGTTTGCTTAGAATATGCATGAACTTTAGGAGCTGAAATGAACAACATGAACCCTTAAAAAATTTATTTTTCCTTCACTTTGATCTCCTTGGTAGATTAGGAAATTTTTACAAGGTTTTCATAATTTTTTTTATAAGTGTGGACCAGGAGGTAATTGTTCCTTAGGAATTTTTTATTGACTCTAAGAACCCATGATTGGAAAAAGAGCACACACTCATAAAAAAAAAAAAAAATCCTAGCACAGGATCAGAACTTGTATGGCTGACTGGTATGATAAAAATATTGGAAGATGGAATGAAAACCTAGGTGGAAGCGGGAACAAGAACCTAAGTAGAAACGGGATACAGTATAGAGGTCAAAAATGGGGGTTCCCACAGTCAAACCATGACGAAATTGGATAAGTGAGAATGTGGTATGAAGGTAGAGTTCCGGCAAAGAGGAGACAATCTACTAATCAAGGGTCCTACCAGCAGTTACACAGGCCAACGCCTCCCATTCTGATGCTTTTGATGACTTTGGTGCCGAGTTGGGTCCTTTGTTAGAGTTTTTGCCTCGTTTTGGTCGTGCCTCATTCATTGAGGCTCCTAGCACCATTTCTAGCATAAATGCTTCTGGTGAAGATGTTTATAGTGGAGATCCAGCCAATGAATTGGAATTTAACTTAGGTTATGAAGTGGATTCTTTGATGCCCTTCATTACCCAGCTTTTTGTGGATAAGTTGAGGGAGATGTTTGAGATTCCTGACTCCATCGGTATTATACTTCCTGGTGATCGTATTATCCTAAGTCAAACCCCTCCTGGAGGAGTTACTATCTTTGGAGATTAATTATTTGCCCATTTTTGTCTCCCGTTCTTACCTCTAGTATGGTAGTTTCTTTGTAGGATTGGAGTTACTCCTGGGTAATTGATTCCAAATTCTTGGAAGATACTCTTCTCATGTTTGTGTTGTGGAAGGAAAGTGGCAGAAAGATGAGCCTTCTTAAGTTCAGATCTCTTTGTCATCCTCAGGCGGTGGGTGGAGGCTGGTTTAGCCTTAGGCCTTTTAGTAACAACAAGTTTATCTAGAAGTTGCCTAAGTCCAACAAAGGTTGGAAGAACTTCTAGTTCATAGCTACTGGGCCTATGATGTAGCTTATCCTGACGTAGGCCCCACACCTACTAAATTTGTTTTAATGGTGGGCAGCTCACACAATCATGACCCATCCACTAGAGTTTACCTTAATTTTTTTCTTGTTGGCTTGTTTGACTAATATTTCTCTGGACACTTCTTTATGCAGAACACTAGAAGAAGGTGAAGCTCACTAACAAGGACAAGAAGAAGGTAATTAGAGAGCTTTTCGCTTTTTCGCCAGTGAGATTTTGTACTTAGTACTACATAATTCTTTAGTTTGGTCTCACTTAGAGTTAACTTGATCTTATTTCTCACCACTATTTTTGTCTTGCATTCATCAGGTCTTACCATATGATAGCTCAAAAGGGTAATGCTACCAATGTAATTCCTTATAAGGAACCTAGGGAACGAAAACTTGAAGAAGAATGTGGCGTTGTTGGAAAAAAGAGGGCTCGACAAGCATCCACCTCCCAAGTCAAGGAGACCATAAGAGTTGAAGTTCACAACTCTGCCTAGACTTCTCCTCTGGCCCAGGACTTTGTGATGGAAGAGAAGGCTCTATAAAATAGTCCTCTACTGATGAAGACATCCTTGGTTGGTCTAAGCAGTTTCTAAATCTCAAGGCTGTTTTGGATGACTGCATGCGGGCAACTAAGGCTTAGTTAAGTCCTTTATAGGAGCTATCAAGGTGACTAGGCTTAGGCTTTACTTGTTCTTGCTTAGAAGGAGAATAGAGAATTATTCAAGGCTCTAGATGAGAAGACTTTGATTCAAAGGGGGTTGTTTGATGCCCTGGCTGCTAGTGAGAGGCTAATAATACCAATCTCAAGAAAGATCTAAATAGAAGTCACTCCGAGGTGAGGGAACTTAAAGCGATGATCCAGAAACTGACTGCTAAGGCAAAAGCTACAGGTTCCAAAGTTGTTGATGAGTAATTGGACTGTGAAGACTTCAAAGCATACACTAAAGCTGCTTGGACTTATGGCTTCAAACTAGCTAAGAGGAGGTTCAAGACTGTCTACCTAGACAAGTGTCTACCTTGACTTAAGTTTCCCAACTTTAGTAAGGTTGCAATTGAGTACGGTGAGTACTTTGATGACTCTACCTTTGAGGTGAGTTGATCTTTAGTTGAGGAGATAGTCCAGAATCCAGTGGGAGCAAGGGATGAGGTACAAATTCATGACTCAACCAAGAATCTAGAGATAGTGCAGGCAATACCAATCTCCATGGTACTATCCAAGAAGATTAGTTGTCAGCAGTAGGCTTAGACTTAGGTAGCTCTTTATCTTGTTGTTTCACTTTACTTTTTCAAGTTGTACTTAGCAAGCATTATGACTTGGCCTTTAGTTTATAGTTTTTCTTGGGAGTATGTCTTCAATAAAATGTCAACTTTTACTCCATAGCAAGCATTATGACTTGGCCTTTAGTTTGTAGTTGCTCTTGAGAGCATGTCTTCAATAAAATGTCAACTTTTACTCCATTCTTCTATCTTACTCTACATTAGTCTTGGTAGAAATTTTGTTATTTCTTTACTTGTGAATGCGGATAGAGTTTGTACTTGGTAGTAGACTTAGTAATTTTTTCTTTGTTTTTGTTTCCTTTGGAACTTGGAAGTATGAACAACCCTTGGTAATCTAGTAGATTCTCTTAGCCCTCAAGTGACCTTGGGAGGCCTTAGTTTACTTCAACATCCTTAGGTAAATACTTGGGACATTATGCCCTTGTGAGATCATAATTTCGACCTTGGAAAGCACACTTAGCTTAAATATTGAAACATAGACAGGGTGAGCATAAGACCTTCGAAAATATGGAAGTAGGAACATCTTATGTGGTGTCATTTAGAGAACAGACGATTTGTAGACTTCAACAAAACAATTACATCTAGAGAGCATACCTCTACTTAGAAAAATTATTTGGCAGTCAGGATACATGACCAAAGCAATAACGCCTCAGCCACTCATAGAGAACAGAGTGCCAGCCCTCAGTGAGGGTCCATAAATTTTTTGAAGTACATAGATGGGGTATACATCATCCAACATGGAACTGGATGTGACTGATGCATGACCGAGGGCAAGCCATGGCATGACCTATGACACATCGGCCAGGTGGTCGACTGGGTTGATCTATAGCGAAGGGTAATAGTACAAGAGGTGCAGGTGGAGTAAGGGTGCATAGGGAAAGCAACGTGCTCAAACTGGGGAGGCAACAGATCGGGCACACCTGGCCTATTGATAAGCTGGTTGGTTGGCCTGCACTGGCTTTTCAGCTAGCAGGCATCTGGTTTGAACCAACAACACCGTTAGTGCCCCTTTACTTGTATGATATTTTTGATCAGTTGGTTCGATTGGATTGCATTTGATATAGTTGTGGCTGCAATTTTTGGCTAGCCTCATGGCCAGTGGTCTAGTCTTGTCGGCACTGCAATGTTCTCTGACTTAACTTTTCTTGAACTATAACTTTTTCCTAGCTACAAATTTTTGTTGAGGTCGTCATCTCTGCTAAGATTGTCATCTCTGACAAGGTTGTCATTTTTTTTAGACCGACAGTTTGTTATTGAAGTCTTGAATCCCAATTATGTCTCAAATCCTAGTTTCATTTTTGTGTGGAACTTCTCTAAGTCCAAAGAATGTCACTTCCCAATTCCAAGGATTCCATAGTCTTCCCAAGCCTTTTGGAAGTCACTTAGAAAAATTTGAAAGTCTTGTCTCTTTTGAGTCTATCGTCTAACTGAGTCTGGTAACTGTGATGTCTAGTGACTATTGATATATGGTGACTAACTGACTAATGATCTAAAATTCCTCTGATATGTCCTTCCAGTCCTCTTGCTTGGCTGGTTTCTTGAGTACTATATGTAACAGTCGATGTTTGGAGTCTAGATCTTGTGGAGACTGGCTTTGTCCGTTCCTGGAAAGGAAATTCAAGACTCTAGTTTCGATGGTTTTGAGTATCCACTCCATGTGCTTAGGGCCTAAAGGGAGTTCCCAACTACACAAGATGAGTAATTGCCCAGACATAGACTAATGTCGTGATCCTAAGAGAGTCGTCGCAAGTGCCAACTTTTGTATTGTTTTCATGCTAAACTTCTCTTATTGAGACATTAGTGGATCATTGTCTGGATCTTGGATCATGAGTGTTACAGATGCCTAGGAGTATGAGTCCATATTGGCCTTGCACAACACGAGTTCCATTTGGACAATGACCTGGTTGGGTGGGATGCCCAGTTCTTGGGTAAGACTTGACCAACAATTGGTCTTAGATTGTTTCCAAATGTGGTGAAGGACTATGTGTGGCTCAAGTCTCCATCCTTTCTAGCTTGGTGCTTGATTTGGCACTACGTGCTGAGTAGGCCAAGCATGACTTTATAAAGTGTGCTACTCTCTTGATTCATTCCTAGCAAAATTACATTGTGAGGTTGTTTGGAGAATTTGGTTGATTACCTCTACAATCCAACTAAGTATTGATCTTGGATGAGTTCCACGTAGGTGCCAACGGGTGAGAATCTTGCATCATTGTCTAGCAAGGTCTGTCCATTGATGAGTGCTCGAAAAGCACTAATATTTCGTGATTAATTATGCTTGATTGATTGATATATAGATTTATTATGACTATTATTTCGATTATTTTCATAAATCTATCCATTCGGAGTCACGGGTATATTTTAGTGAATTTCAGGTGTTTTTGGCGTCAAATGATTCAAATGATGAAAACACGCGAAGACGGAACACCTACGGCGCTCGGATCACGAGTCACGGGCAAAACGAGTCAAATATGTAAGCCGTACATGTCAAGCCAACACATATGTAAGGGGGTAAGCATGAAGAGCAGGAAAGCAATGCGCGCCGCGGCGAAGAAATTATGCGCCGCGGCGAGGGTCTCGACAATACATGTAAAGCCATGTACATTCCATGTACACTGTTACATGCAAGGCGCGCCGCGGCGAGGAAATCATATGCCGCGGCGAGGGGCTCTCGGGTTGCATGCTAGGAATCCAAAAACATTGCGCGCCGCGGCGAGTAAAAGTTATGCCGCGGCGGGGAGCTCTCGGGTTTTTACATAATTTCCAGAATTTGTGTTGCGCCGCGGCGGGGAAAATGTATGCCGCGGCGCGCCTATTCCTATGGCACATAGGATTCGTGTAAACCCTTACATCTATAAAAACCCCCTTAGAGTCCCCCTTAAAAAAAAAACTCGAAAGAACTTGACCAATTCATACACAACTCTTCCTCTTCTCAATTTTGAGACCCAAACACGACATTCAATCAGTTTTGAGAGCGTTGCCACACTATAACGAAGCGAGGGACAATATTCTAAGGATTCAAGGAAGCTAACGACAATCGAAGATAAAGCTTACGGAGGAGTACGTCAACCGATCCATAAGCGGTATTTAGATTTAGGTTTTCCTTGTTGTTATAGAATTAATTCATCTTCTTTATTTGTTAAAGTGTATGATCATATTATATTTGTCTATGAATAATAATATGAACATGTCTGGCTAATTTAATTATGGATGTTTAGTTTGTGTTGCCATGTTTGCTAGAATTGTGTATGGTGTATCTTTTTGACTTATGAATAAAATACTTTTTGATTAAGAGCATGTTTAAATGTTTGATTATGAATAATCATGGGCCCATTTGATGTTCGTAGTTAGATTGAAAAACCTAAGAATTTAGTTAGAGGAACGTCACCTTAACTCTATTCCGAAACACTTAATCAAAGATTCAAGTTAGTGACTTAGTCATAGCATTAATTTGATTGGCATGTTTTCCTTGCGCATAATTTGATTGCTATTTAATTTACCCCCGCCAAAGGCAGTTAATTAGTTAATCAACAAAGAGACCTACCCCCGCCTGTTCTTGCTTAGAAGGAGAATAGAGAATTAGTCAAGGCTCTAGATGAGAAGACTTTGATTCAAAGGGGGTTGTTTGATGCCCTGGCTGCTAGTGAGAGGCTAATAATTCCAATCTCAAGAAAGATCTAAATAGAAGTCACTCCGAGGTGAGGGAACTTAAAGCGATGATCCAGAAACTGACTGCTAAGGCAAAAGCTACAGGTTCCAAAGTTGTTGATGAGTAATTGGACTGTGAAGACTTCAAAGCATACACTAAAGCTGCTTGGACCTATGGCTTCAAACTAGCTAAGAAGAGGTTCAAGACTGTCTACCTAGACAAGTGTCTACCTTGACTTAAGTTTCCCAACTTTAGTAAGGTTGCAATTGAGTACGGTGAGTACTTTGATGACTCTACCTTTGAGGTGAGTTCATCTTTAGTTGAGGAGATAGTCTAGAATCCAGTGGGAGCAAGGGATGAGGTACAAATTCATGACTCAACCAAGAATCTAGAGATAGTGCAGGCAATACCAATCTCCATGGTACTATCCAAGAAGATTAGTTGTCAGCAGTAGGCTTAGACTTAGGTAGCTCTTTATCTTGTTGTTTCACTTTACTTTTTCAAGTTGTACTTAGCAAGCATTATGACTTGGCCTTTAGTTTATAGTTTTTCTTGGGAGTATGTCTTCAATAAAATGTCAACTTTTACTCCATAGCAAGCATTATGACTTGGCCTTTAGTTTGTAGTTGCTCTTGAGAGCATGTCTTCAATAAAATGTCAACTTTTACTCCATTCTTCTATCTTACTCTACATTAGTCTTGGTAGAAATTTTGTTATTTCTTTACTTGTGAATGCGGATAGGTTTGTACTTGGTAGTAGACTTAGTAATTTTTTCTTTGTTTTTGTTTCCTTTGGAACTTGGAAGTATGAACAACCCTTGGTAATCTAGTAGATTCTCTTAGCCCTCAAGTGACCTTGGGAGGCCTTAGTTTACTTCAACATCCTTAGGTAAATACTTGGGACATTATGCCCTTGTGAGATCATAATTTCGACCTTGGAAAGCACACTTAGCTTAAATATTGAAACATAGACAGGGTGAGCATAAGACCTTCGAAAATATGGAAGTAGGAACATCTTATGTGGTGTCATTTAGAGAACAGACGATTTGTAGACTTCAACAAAACAATTACATCTAGAGAGCATACCTCTACTTAGAAAAATTATTTGGCAGTCAGGATGACATGACCAAAGCAATAACGCCTCAGCCACTCATAGAGAACAGAGTGCCAGCCCTCAGTGAGGGTCCATAAATTTTTTGAAGTACATAGATGGGGTATACATCATCCAACATGGAACTGAATGTGATTGATGCATGACCGAGGGCAAGCCATGGCATGACCTATGAGACATCGGCCAGGTGGTCGACTGGGTTGATCTATAGCGAAGGGTAATAGTACAAGAGGTGCAGGTAGAGTAAGGGTGCATAGGGAAAGCAACGTGCTCAAACTGGGGAGGCAACAGATCGGGCACACCTGGCCTATTGATAAGCTGGTTGGTTGGCCTGCACTGGCTTTTCAGCTAGCAGGCATCTGGTTTGAACCAACAACACCGTTAGTGCCCCTTTACTTGTATGATATTTTTGATCAGTTGGTTCGATTGGATTGCATTTGATATAGTTGTGGCTGCAATTTTTGGCTAGCCTCATGGCCAGTGGTCTAGTCTTGTCGGCACTGCAATGTTCTCTGACTTAACTTTTCTTGAACTATAACTTTTTCCTAGCTACAAATTTTTGTTGAGGTCGTCATCTCTGCTAAGATTGTCATCTCTGACAAGGTTGTCATTTTTTTTAGACCGACAGTTTGTTATTGAAGTCTTGAATCCCAATTATGTCTCAAATCCTAGTTTCATTTTTGTGTGGAACTTCTCTAAGTCCAAAGAATGTCACTTCCCAATTCCAAGGATTCCATAGTCTTCCCAAGCCTTTTGGAAGTCACTTAGAAAAATTTGAAAGTCTTCTCTCTTTTGAGTCTATCGTCTAACTGAGTCTGGTAACTGTGATGTCTAGTGACTATTGATATATGGTGACTAACTGACTAATGATCTAAAATTCCTCTGATATGTCCTTCCAGTCCTCTTGCTTGGCTGGCTTCTTGAGTACTATATGTAACAGTCAATGTTTGGAGTCTAGATCTTGTGAAGACTGGCTTTGTCCGTTCCTGGAAAGGAAATTCAAGACTCTAGTTTCGATGGTTTTGAGTATCCACTCCATGTGCTTAGGGCCTAAAGGGAGTTCCCAACTACACAAGATGAGTAATTGCCCAGGCATAGACTAATGTCGTGATCCTAAGAGAGTCGTCGCAAGTGCCAACTTTTGTATTGTTTTCATGCTAAACTTCTCTTATTGAGACATTAGTGGATCATTGTCTGGATCTTGGATCATGAGTGTTACAGATGCCTAGGAGTATGAGTCCATATTGGCCTTGCACAACACGAGTTCCATTTGGACAATGACCTGGTTGGGTGGGATGCCTAGTTCTTGGGTAAGACTTGACCAACACTTGGTCTTAGATTGTTTCCAAATGTGGTGAAGGACTATGTGTGGCTAAGTCTCCATCCTTTCTAGCTTGGTGCTTGATTTGGCACTACGTGCTGAGTAGGCCAAGCATGACTTTATAAAGTGTGCTACTCTCTTGATTCATTCCTAGCAAAAATACATTGTGAGGTTGTTTGGAGAATTTGGTTGATTACCTCTACAATCCAACTAAGTATTGATCTTGGATGAGTTCCACGTAGGTGCCAACGGGTGAGAATCTTGCATCATTGTCTAGCAAGGTCTGTCCATTGAGACACTAGTTAACTTTTTTTTGGATCTTAGATTATAGGCGCTAGTTCCAGGTATTTGGCGTGAGTTTTATTAAGACAAACAGTGTCATGGGGCATGAGATTGCTCAGCTTCCTAAGGCCTTATCAAGACTTGGTCTTGGGTAGCTGTTCCAACTATATCCAAGTGTAACAATAGGGTTATGGTGCCTCAAGCCTTAACCTAGGTAGATTACACGCTTTGGGCTTCTATAAGGTTGTGGTTCCTTCCTACCTCAGCATGTGTTTAAGTCTGATGCTTGATCCTACTAGAAGATGAAACTTTTGGATCGATGTATGGATTGGTTGGTTGTAGTTACTACTAGTTCCAAGTTGTGGGCTCCGAGTGTTTCTAGGGTGAGGGAGGTGTGGCTCTACTCATGCTGCAAGTTTTTCCCAAGTTCAACACAAACTCTTGGTAGCAAAGCTTCCTGATCATGACTTTGACTAATCCAACTGTCAGGTCCTGAGAAAGGCCATGGCTCACTCCTGTAAGGTAGTTGAAGGTGTGTAGAGTAGTAGTTAATGAATGAGTTGCTCAATCTCATTCTAATTGTAGCACCTAGATCTTAGCTAAGGCATAAGTTGGCTACCAGGTCTTAAGGTAAGGTAGGTGTTCCCTCCTAAGATAGGGTAGGGCTCATTGGTGCCAAGCTAAGATTGGCCAAGTCTGTTAGTGGTTTTTCTTTGTGGGGTCCATGGTGGATGCCTTGAGGTTTTCCTAGGTAGCAAAAGTGTGACTACTACTTAAAGAAATGTACAGTACAATGTTTGATGATGCCAAAACTAGCCTTATAACTCTTATTCACTTTTGATTCTTTTTATTTGTTGGTGCTGGATTGACATAGTCTTGCAGGACCTCACTAATCACAATGTAAAGTAGACTAACATCAAGAAAAAGACTAAACTCATAAGCTATCAAGATCGTGCTCCCTACTGACGTTTGCTTACATCTACTGGCCTTAATAAATCCTTATATAATAACTGTCTCAAATAACCTTTTGTTCTCCAAGGACTGTTCCTACTCCCATCTCAATTGGGAACTTTAGGGCCAGGTGGTAAGTTGAAGACACTGCCCTGGCGGCACGAAGGAATGGACTTCCCAAGATTCCATTATATGTCAAGGGGGAGTCTACCACAAAGAAGTTAACCATCAAGGTTCTTCTGGTGTGACCCTTCCCAATTATGACTGGTAGCTTGACACTTCCATCTAGGTTGAGAGGTTTCCCTGTGAAGCTGTAGAATGGAGTGCTGACATGTTGGAGATGATGTTAGAGCTTTATTATTTCCAAGCATCCTTGAAGAGGATGTCCACTGAACTTCTTATGTCAACCAATAACCTGTGGATCCTTTTATTGGCAATTTGTAGAGTCAAAACCAGTGCATCATAATGTGGATGCACCAATCATCCAGCTTCCTTTTCTATGAAGACCAATTCTTTATCTGCCAACTTTGGCTCATTCCTTTTTCCATGGGTTTGCATGATGCTATAGAATTTTTGGCTTGTTGGGATCCCTCTGGCATGAGCCTTCCTTGCATTATTGGAGTCCCCACTAGTTGGTCTTCCCAGAATTGTGCAGAACTCATTAAGAGCTAAGGGTTCGCATACTCTATTTGACGCCGGGTCTGATAGAATGACTATCTTCATTTGCTAGGAAAAAATCCTTGAGGAAGCCTTTCTTGATCCAGTACTCAATTTCCTTCTTGAGTTCCTAACAATCTTCTGTGCGATGTTTATAATCTTGGTGAAACTTATATTATAAGTTATGGTTCTACTTTGTTAGGGTCCCCTTGATTTTCTTTGAGGGACAGAGGATGCTTGAGTCTTGGACTTGCATTAATACTTGTTCCCATGAAGTGTAGAGGGGAACGTATTTCTTGAAGTCAGACCCTGGTGGTAGGCGCTTTGGAGCCATTTCATTCTTGACTCCCTGCTTCACTTTCTTGCCCTCTGAGCTTCTAGGCACTTCTTTAGGCTTTCTTTTCTAAGGGAAGACCTTGTTACCATCTCTAAGGTGGTTGTCCATGTCTTCAACTATGATAACCACTGCCACCATCCTGGTTATGGCCTTGTAAGTTAGGCAATGCCAAATTGTTCCAAAAGGAACACATTTGTAAGACCCGGGTGAAGGCATTGACAGTGAGTGAGTTGGGGCAATCTTCGATTTGGAACTTCTCATTACTGAAATGATCAAAAAAAAAATGCTTGAGAGACTCACCTTCTCTCTGTATCACTTCCATATGATGAGTCAAAGTTTTGGGTAGCCTCTACTTTGCTGAGAAGTGACTGAGGAACTAACTTGCAAATTCTACAAAGTTTCCAATAAATCTCGATTTAAGGGTTTTGTACTAGACTCAGGCCTTTCTCACTAGTGTCATGGGGAATGCTCTACAACTAACAGCATCACTATGAGCACAGAGGTTGACCCAATCCCTGTATAGCTCAAGGTGGTCTAAAGGATCATAAGATCCATCATAGTCCACAAGGATCGACTGATTGACCTTTCCCCTAAGGGGTTGATAAAACTTTTGAAGTGAATGGGTTTGAGTTGAGTCTATCAAGTCCTACTTATGTCTCTTGCCGCTTACCCTTTGCTCCATGTTATGGAGCCTGAACTCCAAGTCCACCATGGTGGGGTTGGAGTAGGATGATCGCCCACCACTGGACCCTTTGATTTTGCATAGGTAGAGTCAGCGGCTTTGTCAATGTAGCTTTCCAAACCAAAGTAGGAGCAGTGTTTGATAACTTAACTATTAAAGAGTTATTTAGCTACTTCTAAGCTCACTAGTTGCCTTATTTTGCACTTAAAATGGTTAAAATGACTTAATATTTGTTTAATTGTGTCAATGTAAGTAGAACAGTGCCCAACAGAGTTAAAACAAGCTAAAATGAAGGAAAAATGTGCTAGGCATATAGCATTGGAAGTTTGGTTAGAAACAGGTAGACAGGGCCACGACAGTGCTGATTTTAAGCTACGATGCCACTAAATACCAAAAACCACTCGAGAACCTAAGGCTGTTGGGGTGTAATATTAGGGCCGCTGCATACTTGAGTGAGAATTCAATTTGAGAGCCTTCAGCTGCGTTAGTGATTTAACCAAGCCTTGGCCTGAGTAGTTGTTCAGAATTGTTTGAGTAATTAGGCAGCAGCACACCCTATCTTAGACCGTGGTTGCCGTTGACATGTGTGTGAGAAAGTGTTAGAATGCCACTTTCCTACTTGGACTATAATTTCTTATTGAACCATGATTCCTAGTTGAGCTACAATTGCTTATGACCTAAAACACTAAGTCTATAAATACAACTTCTAGAAACCAAGCAAAGGGATTCACCACATTTCACCACTAACTTAAATATTTACAGAAAGAGGCAACAATTTAGATTATAAAGCAAATCAAGATGAGGACTCAAGATGAAGGTGTTGGAGTTTAGTTCCACAAAAGTGATAGTTGGCAGAGATTGATTCTCGGAGTGACAAGTAACTCAATATTTTTGAGATTTTATTAAATATTTTATGAAGGTAAACTTGTTGTTAAGATCATCTTGAACTCGATCTTTTTATTTAATACTTTAGTTTGTTCTTATATTCCATTGTTATTGTCTTTTTCAATTATATTATTCAATCTTGGTTATTTGCAATTAATTGTCTAATTAACAATTATACCATAGAGATAATTAGGTAGCTTTGAGAGAAGTATTTAATTGCTTGTCTTGATTGAATATCTTACATGGTTTCTAAGTGAGAGGTACAATTCTTGTGTATGTGATCCATAATTGACGTTCTTAATAAATAGTAGTTTAATTTAATTGGAATGAGAGTGTGATTAGGTTAGATTATTATATTGTGTGTAGTTTATTTGAGTGAGGAATGCATGCATAGGTTATAGTCAATTGTTCATATAATTTGATTGGTAATTTATTGGGATTGTAGATTCCTATTACTCTTTTTTGCTTAATTTGTTAGTGTGATTGTGATTAATCCAGAAGTGTAAATATTAAATTTTTGTTATTTTTATTATTTTTACTTATCTTTTTCTTAACCTAATAGTTAAGGATAACTATAGTTCGGTACTTGAATACCTATTAATCCAATCCTCGTGGCCAGGACTGCTCTCGATCTTAAAAATACTTATTACTTATACATTGACTCATGCACTTGCGGTTTAGTATGTTTAGTGTTTTGACACAAGGTAATTCCTCAAGTCTCTACGCTTAGTGTGCTGGCATTCTAGGCAAAGTTGGATGCCACCATCTAGGCCGTTGATTGCTTTCAGTGGTGGTGGTGTAGCACCATCCCCATTCTTGCAAAGGGGATCCATGTCCTCTAGATCCTGAATGCAAGGGCCAAGCTTATT
Organism: Elaeagnus macrophylla; assembly: GCA_029378325.1. Taxonomy (NCBI): domain Eukaryota; kingdom Viridiplantae; phylum Streptophyta; class Magnoliopsida; order Rosales; family Elaeagnaceae; genus Elaeagnus; species Elaeagnus macrophylla. The sequence continues at coordinate 72,353,674 of CM055640.1, read as the reverse complement.
ATGGATTGGTCCTCTTGATTTATGGCTGACACTAGGTGCTGATTGAAGGTTTTCCTGGGCATCAGATCCTAAGGGGCCAAGTGGTAGTGATGGTTCTGTTGCGGCATTGAGTTACCCTTGAAAGAAATTCTAGAACTCCATGAATTTAGTCATAATGTCTTCCAGTCTGCTCAACCTTCATTCTAAGGTTAGCTTCTTATTTTTATCTTTCTAGTCTTCTTAGGAGGTGGCGGATCGCTCACCTGGACCTTAGCATGGTCCTCATCAATTGGGGGAAGAGGAGAGTCATGAGAACTTAATTGGGAGCTCATTTTTTTTAGGAATGGACTGAGTGTGGGATTTATGGAGGAATGGAACAAGAATACGTTGAACGTGATGAAGAACACGATGAATGCTTTTGAGTTTTCACAAATTGGATCGATCCAAAATCAAATTTCTTTCCCACAGGCAGCACCAAATGTTGGATCATATTTATGTCTAGTCTTCGTTTCTCTCCACGTCAACTTGTAAGCTACTAGCAAACCACGTCAGGTGGCACGATACTGTAGGGTGTCGTATCCATTCCACTGCTTAAGTCAGATATGAAACAATAACTTTAAGTTTAAAGAGGAATTTAGAGAGTTTGAGTACAAGTTTATGCATTTCTTTTTCAGTTGTGATGTCCTATTTATAGGGAAATGGGTTGATGGCATTTTAGTAAATAATATATATTAATTAATCTTTATATTATTTAATAATAATATAAATATTATACTATTAATATGCTATATTTAATGAATATTTACCTAACTTTGCACTAATTGTACATTTGACATTTCTTCTGCTGGCGTAGACTAATCGAATGATGGCACGCGCACTTGGTTTAATTTATACCTAACAACTATCATGGAGAAAAAATTGGAATATTTTATGATATTTTTGTAAGTATATCTATAAAATCAAAATTAACAATATCGAAATTGCATCAAAGTCAATTTAAAAAAAAAATCAAGAATATCGAGATGTATAGGTGAAAATATCATTTATGTCGATTTTCATTTCAAACTCTTATATTTCCACAAATGTTGGCAAAAATATTGAATCTATGAGAAATTTAGGCGGAAATGTTTTAGGAAATTTTTAGTTATATATATATATGACATGTTTTTTGCAATATATAAATTTAACATTTAGATAATAACTTTATACTTTAAATTTTATAAAAGCTTGATCAAAACTTTACCCATTGATTTTTTATCATTAAGTATTACTAATATTAATTGTAATGAACCAAATGCACAACCTTATACATGCATATATATCAATGATACCTTTAAAGTTTGATGCAATGCCACAAATATCCTTAAAATTTTAAAAATATCACAAATATCCCCCACACTTAACAAAAGTTAAAATTAACATAAGTGAATAATAAAATGATAGAAATAATAGAAAATCAAAATATAATGAAAATAAAAACATAGAACATTTCAAGATGTTTATCATAAAAAATGATATTTAGCAAAAAATATTGAAGAAATTTAAAAATAAAAACTAAATTATAAGGAATGAGATGAATTCAAGAATCATCAAATAAGGAAAATATTTTGAAGAAAAATATATAATATATTATGAATTAAGAAAATTAGTATTACCATAGCAGATGAAAAAAGAAGATTTAGTATATTACTAATTAATAAAGAAACTATTATGGAAAAATTATCATCTAGGAGGAATATAAATTTTAATAAAAACATATTTAGAGAAGTAATTTATATACCAATAAAACTAGCATTACTAGACAACGAGATAAAAAATAGAAAATACCTTATTAGGAATGATCCATAAAAACTTAGGATATCAAAAATTAAAATTTATAGTATACCAATATTAATGATAAAAATTTAAACAAAATACTAAGCTTAGTTTATGATTTTGAACGAGGAGGTCTAATGAAAGATGAAAACCATCTATTTTCAATGCATTACATAGTGAAATATTTACTAACAAACAGTCACAACAGTTCAATATTTGGACAAAACAAATTCATAGAAATAGATAGAACATTCCAAGAAATAAACAAATAATGAAGCTAGAAGTATTAACATACTTTGAAATACCTAATGAATGAAATTTAGACACTAAGAAAACTTCTTATATTAGTAAGAAAAATTAATGTACAAAGAATTAAGTTTATATACACCAAAGCAAAAATTTGTAAAATAGAAAAATAAGTAATGGAACTAAAATAAGAAATTGAGGAAGTAAGAAATTAGTTTATGAAGCAATACGATCGCATCAAAACATCTTATGAGAATGTTAAAAGATAAATTACAAGAAATAGAACTAGAATAAATAGCAACCTAACAAGTATATCTAGTATCCAAAGATTTACAATAATAGCTTTAATTCTTTTAACAAAAAGAATAGATACCACATATAAATTAAACATTAAAATTTTACTAGAAATAAATGAAACTCAAAAAGAATTTCTTAAGGACGTAAGAGAATACAGTTATATGAAGAAATTACAACTGAATATACATAAGAAATTTATAGAATTAATAAGATATGTTAATAACATACTAATAGGTAATGAAACTCTAGGTTATTAGTTTAATCCAATAAAATGATTAAAATAATGACCTCTTAAGAGATCTAATACATTAATACCTAAAAATAAAAAAAGAAAGGATGATGAAAAATTCAAAAATAAATCTATAATCCTAGTATAATGGAATATAGAAAATATTTATAAGAACAATTTACGAATCCTAAAAATAAAGACATTGAAAAATTAGTTAGTCTATTAACATTAATAGATGAAGAGTTAGAAAAATATTATGAACAAAAACTTTGAACAAACAAAGAAGAATATAATATGACAATAATTTGAGAACATGACTATGAATCAGAAAATAGAATTCCAAAAATTCATATGGAACCTACTACATTACCAATCACATATCAAGAAAAAACTTCTGACCCACATAGAGAGCAAAGAAATAGACAAAGACATGAAGAATATGATCTTCCCCATAGAACAAGATATCGACCCAAAATGGAATAAGGTTTACACTGGAAAAGTAGAGGTAATATTCTACCAGAATTTAAACGACATAAAAATTATAAATTTGACCTCTTGGATTTAGATTGTATAAGAGATAGGACAAAATATTTAGATGAATGGTTTAGTGGATGAGTATAATCATACAAACCTCATCAACCACGTAAACAAGCCCTTCAGTTTGTAGGGCAATAGTAGCTCATAAAATGACAAAAAATGTAAAATTTTGGTTTACAAATGTAATTAAATACAGCCACATGTAGAGAATACCTAAAAATTGTAGTAAATGAGACATATAAGGAATTTATTGGAGAAAATAAAAGTATACATATCACTAAATCTAGTGAATATGAAATTGAGGAAACCAAATAACATTTAACAAATATGAAAATATGTAACATGTGTTATATCGATTCTTTCATATGTGAATATGATATGTATTATCATATATTACCACCCTCTGTGCAAGGGACTTATAAGGAAATATTTTTTTAGAAATTATGTGGAGCATTACATAAAACTTTGATAGAATGATGAAATAATAAAAATAGGAAAATTGTACTTGATACTATAGGAGAAAGAATAATGACTCTTAAGCAATAGATAATCATTAAATGTTAAAAAAGGGAATAATATAAATGAACAAGAGAAAATGATAAAGTCTGTTGTGATACAAAAGACTTTATAATGCCAAAAAAAAAATATGGATGTAATATAAAACTTTATAAGAAAAAATATAAAAAATATAAGAGATAAAAATTCAAAAAATAGAACTTTCAAAAAATTTAAGAGAAGAGATAACTAAGAACTTTATAAGAAAAGATATTTTAGAAGGAAAAGGTATAAGCCACCAAAAAAGAAAAAATATTTCCCATTAGGAAAAAAATACAAATGTTGGATTTGCAATGAAGGACATTATGCTAATAAATATCCTAACTGGCTTCAGCATAAAGAGGAATTTTAAAAAGAATTTTCACATAAAGAAAAAATCTTAGAATAATCTTTTTAAAATGAATTATAACTTATAGAAGAATCAAATATAAATGATACTTGTAGTACTTATATATTAGAAAAAAATGAGGAAGAAATAACTGACTTAGAGTATGACTACTCTTCATTAGATGGTGAATGATTTGTATAGTATTATAAATTTAAATAGTACCTATATATAAATATGACTAAAATTTAAATGTTACACAAGTTACCATTTACATGCATATGTAGACATAGGAGGTCAGGAGCTAGTATGTGTATAGCCAGTAAATATGTGTTTTCATAAAAATTTTAGAAACAATCACCAAAAGAGTTAGCATTAAGAATAATAAATAATACTACAATAAATTTTAACAAAGTCTTAAAAGATACAAATGTATTAATTGGAAGATAAAATTTTCCTATCCTTTACTAATAAGAAACTGGAGTCCTTATTTATTTATATTAACTAATTATCTAGTACCAAGATAAAACAAGTTTGATAACTTTAAATGGTGAAACCATCTATGCATCAAAAATCATAAAAGCATTAACAATTTCATCACCAACTTTTATATTACAGCATAAAAAGCGAAAACGTGATGAGAATATAGAAAAACAAAAATCTCATTAGAAAACATTTCTTTACATATAAAAGTTTACTAAAACTCGTTTCTAAATGAAATACAAGAAGATAAAGCCTTAATATGTATAAGAAAATTATTAAAAATAGTATGTTCAAAAAACTCATAAGATCTAAATAGGAATAGGTCTAATGAGATAGCAAACATAAAATTAAAAAAATTCTTCAAAGATCATAAAAGTAAAACCAATTATTTATATTCCATAAGATCGAGAAGAATTTTAAAAATAAATTCAAGAACTTTCAAAATTAAAATTAATTATTCATAGTAATTCACCACACTCTAGCTTAACATTTTTCATAGAAAAAGAAGCTGAGAAGAGAAAAGAAAAAAAGAAAATAGTAATAAAATTCAAAGTTTTAAATAAAGAAACTATTGATGATGGTTATTTTATTTCAAAGAAGGAATAATTATTATCACTCATTAAAGGCAGGAAATATTTCTCAAGTTTTGATTGCAAAAGTAAATTTGGGCAAATAAGACTTAATGAGGAATCACAAAAATTAACAGTATTTAGTTGTCTACAAGGATAATTTTAATGGACAGTTATTTCATCTAGAATAAAACAAGCATAAGGTATCTTTTAAAGATATGTGGATAACATTTTCAAAAAATATCATAATTTTTGTTATGTATACATAGATGATATTTTAGTATTCAGTAATGAATTACCTCGACATTATCTGGATATCATTAATGTTTTATAAGAATACAAAAAATCAAGAAAAGTACTGTAAAAAAAGAAAGCAATTTTTCCAGCATAATCAAAGATAATAATCAATTACAAATATTATTAGAATGTTTAACATATAAAGAAGCATATATAGAGAAATTAGTTGAAATAAAAAAATCATTACAAATAAATCCTAGAAAAGATTATGTTTAGTAATGGAATTATCAAGACAAACAAAGATATGGATAAAGTAAAAGTATAGCTAAATGATTTACCAGCTCTATTCCATCCATGACTAGATGATAAAATGATAATAGAAATAATTGTTTCACGTGAATATTGAGATGCAATATTGAAAGCAAAGATTGATGATAATTATAGGTTTACTTTAGGATCTTTTTAAAGCTCAAAATTAAATTATCATAGTAATGAAAATAATATTTAGTTGTTAAAAAAGCTATTAAGAAATATACATTATATGTTATAAGTTCAAGATTTATTGTTAGAACTAACAATAAAAAAAATTGACATTTTTTAAGAACCAATATTGCAGGAAGTTATAAGCAAGGAAGACTCATTAGATAGAAAAAAAATGGTTTAACCATTATAAATTTGATGTACAACATTTATCAGGAACTAAAAATAGTTTAGCAGATGCTTTAACTAGAGAATTAGCTCCTCTAACTATGTTGTTGATAATCTGAATAAATAATCTTGATATAAAAATCAAGATTAAAGAAAAGAAAATCCTAATAAGGGAAAATGAAATCAAAGTCCTTTAGGAACAACTTGATGTATATATTATTCCTTAAAAAGTCCTTAGATGATAAATGTACTCTGATTTAGTTATACAAGAAATTTCTGAAGAACTTAAAAGTTGTAGAATAAAAGAAGTTGAATCCTTAAAAGAAATAAAAAAGAAAGGAATTAAAATTCCAAGATCAATAATCTTTAAAAAAACAACAAACAATTCCTCAGTAATCGAAGAAGAAGAAAGAGACAAGTATAGAAACCTAACAGAACAACAATTGTTAAGTTTATATAATTTAGCTAGAAAAATTACTGAGGTACATATTGATGATGTTAAATTCTATACCACTGAGAAAGATTTCCCAACAAGTAGTAAATTCAACATCTTTGAAAGAGTTGTTCTAGTATTTATCTGTAAGGCATTTTATGTTAGATTAATAGAAAATTTATAAATAGGAAATGATTTAAAAGAGTTTAATTATTTTCCTAAAAATTTCAAAAAATTTATGAAAAAATTTAAAAGAAAAATGAAGGCTATGAATAAGCATGTTTATTAAATATGTTTTAGTTCAATTATGGACTGGACCAAGAAACACTAGTAAATCAATGCCATTTTATCAAGCTTGAACTAGTAAATTCTAAACGAGAAGTTTCTCGCCCCAAAATTTTATTAGAAAAAGAATTTAATCTTGAGGAATTATGCATCAAAAGAGAACAAATGTTAAGTTAGATTTACCATAAAATTAGAATATTCAATAATTCTTTTAAAATTAAGGTCAATTATTATACAAATAAGAAAGAAAGAAAAATTATAACTAATGTAGACAGTGAGAAAATAACTAGATAAAAAGCTACAACTGTAATGAGCTTGAAGTAAGCGAATAAACCAAGAAAGTGTTTTGTCATTATTCTAAAAAGCGATTAGGAGATCATAAATGCATTTATTGCATTAGAGATAATGAAGTATACGTGGACTCATCCTCATCACAGGGATCAGTGTTGGCAAATAAGGATTAACCAATGTAGGGACCTGATATGATAAATTTAGTACTCGCAAGTGTACGAATCACTCGTAGAAAAGTGATAAGCAACTTCCAAGGTCGGTCTCTCAAAGAATTGCAGTGGTTCTAAATAATTGTCTTCTTAATCTAAATAGAGTTCTAACAAAAATAAAACACTAATTAAATAGAGTTCTAGTGAAACTAAAACTCTAAGCAACTAAAGTCCTAAACCTAGTAAAACTGTAAAAAGGTGTTTGATTTATGACGGGAACAATGATACGATCAATTAAACGAAAACAAAATCACAATTTAGCAATCAATTCAAATGGATTAAAAATCAATGGAGGATGTATGGACGTTTAGTTTGGTTGGCCATGCTTGCATCGAAAAGGTATGGTGAAATAACATGAACGTTCTAACTAAACAATATTACCGGCTTTCCTTTTAATTACGAGACTGCCTGTGGTCGGGGTAAATCTCTTTGTTGATTAACTAATTAACTGCCTTCGATCGGGGTAAATCAAATAGCAATCAAATTATGCGCAAGGAAATACATGCCAATCAAACTAATGCTATGACTGAGTCACTAATTTGAAGCTTTGATTAAGTGTTTCAGAATAAAGTTAAGATGACGTTCCTATAACTAGATTCTCAGATTTTTCAACCTAACTACGAATCTCAAATTGGCCCATGATAATTCATAATTAAATATCTAAACATGCTCTTAATCAAAAGGTAATTCATTTATATTAAATCAATAAAATATACACCATACAAAATTCTCGCATACATGGCAACACAAACTAAACATCCATAATGAAATTAGCCGCTCATGTTCATATTAATATTCATAGACAAATAAAATATGATCATACACTTCAACGAAAGAAGAAGAAAATAGAATTCTATAACAACAAGAAAAACCTAGATCTAAATACCGCTTATGGATGGGATAGCGTTCTTCTCCAAAAGCTTTATCTTTGATTGTCGACGGCTTCCTTGGATCCTTATAATAGTTTCTCTCGCTTCGTTTTAGTGTAGCAAAACTCCCAAAATTGATTGAATGTTGTGTTTGGTTGCAAAATTGTAATGTGTAAGAGTTGTATTCGAGTTGTTCGAGTTGTATATAAGGGAGAGTCTAAGGGGGTATTTATAGATGTAAGGGTTTACATAAATTCTGATTGCAATAGGAATAGGCGCGCCGCGGCATGCATTTTTCCCGCCGCGGCGCAACACAAATTTTGGAAATAATGTCAAAACCCGAGAGCTCCCCGCCGCGGCATGACTTTTCCTCGCCGTGGCGCGTGTTGACTTCCTTTTCTTCATGTTTACCCCCTTACATATGTGATGGCTCGTTATGTAAGGCTTACATATTTGTCTCGTTTAGCCCATAACTCGTGATCCGAGGGCCATAAGTGTTTCGTCTTTGCGTGTTTTCATTATTTAACTCATTTGACGCTAAAAACACCTAAAATACACTAAAATATACCCGTGATTCCGAATGGATAGATTTATGAAATTAATCAAATAAACAACAAATAATAAATCTATTTCTAAACAATTAAGTGCAATAAACCACAAAATATTAGTGCTTTTTGAGCACTCATCACAACCCCCAACCAGCTTCTTGCTAGTCTCTAGCAAGAGGAGCGATCTAAAGATTAAAATAAAACGAATAAACTAAACTAACTAGAATCACTTCCGTAGATTTTCATGGTTGCATTTAGTGTGTGCAACAAGCCTTTAAACGCCTAGGTGGCCCTAGTGGACGAGTTATAGTCTCGTGAGGGTTTCCAGTGATGATAGCCGCAGACATCGTAACTAACAAAACTAAGTAAAGACTCTAAACATACTTGAATCAATCCATGCATATGTCTCAAAAATTGTTAACAACAAATGACATACAAAATAGCTAAAAATCACTTAAGCTCAAAAACAGTCCAAACATCAAACCCATCTTAGTAATCGAATTTTGAACAACCAATCAAACCACAAGCCTGTTAGTTAAACTATCTGATTGCGTCATGCATGATATTCTTAGATTACATTTTAATATCTCATAAATGTGCAAGTGAATTATGAATGAGAATTTTGCACATATAACCTCCATATGCTCACTTTTCAAATCTATCTCCACTAATATAGAATTCAAGCTACCTAGAATCAATAGGGCTTCATTAAGCTTGTAAAGATGTGGTTAGGTGTGTGATATGAAAGTACAAAAATAGTATTTCACTAGGATAAGAGTACTTTTTATTTCACAAAATATTTTCAAGTTTTCCACCATGTGTTCTTTTTCATCCTTCTATACATTCCATATGTCCCTTGGATCTTTTTACTTGATTTTCTTTCTTTACTTTTCTTGCTTCTTATTTCAATCAATTTCTCCAATTTTTTTTTATATGAAGCAAGATAAATACAACATAATTGCTCATGAAAATCAAATATTACATTGAACACTCTTATCACTAAGGGTAGTATAACGTATGTCAATGTTGAGTTCAAGGGTGTACTATGGATACAATAATAATATGGGAAGGCTTGAAAAGTCCAAACGGTCCAAAGATGGCCTAAATCATTTTCTAAGTGGCATTTGATTCTATTATTTTACTTCAATGGATTTTTAAATGAGTTCTAGAACTTGTTGAGACTTAAAATATATCATAATCATGCATACATTACACAAATCAAAATAGTCATACTAACCATGCAAACTACCACATATACCACAAAATTCTCAAACTAGATGAATTTAACATTTATGTGCCTTTTTTACTCAGGTAAAAATCTAATTTCTCTCATATGTCACCGTTATTACAATTATGTTAATATCATAGACTTCTAGATTGACTCAAGTAGACACGACACAAATCTAACACAATTCAAGTGACAAAAGTTAAAAATTTAAAATTTGGTCATATTTCATGCTCATAGACTAATCTTTCCACCCCCAACCTAATTTCTACATTGTCCTCAATGTTAAAAAGAAAAAAAAAAGAAATTAAGAAAAAGTGAGAGAAGTTACCCCCCTTTCGTATGAGATTGTGTACACTACACGTACGCTCCGGTTCATTGTTCCTCGCTTTTCTCATGATGAAGAATTAGTGTGTATGAAACATGTATTGAACCTCAAAGTATATGCGATACAATTCAAATCCAAATTTAAATTATAACTAAAGCAAATGAAAACTGAAAACATTAAACAAAGTTAAACAATTCTAACTAAAATAAAATAAAAATAAAGGAAAATAAAAGAAAATAAAAGAAAAAAAGAAAATTAGTCCAAAATAAAAATAAAATAAAAATAAAAATAAAATTAAACCAAAAAAAATTACAAATAGGAGGCTCAATCCTCCATGTCTTCGTGTTGATCATTGTCCTCCTCAGATTGATCCGCCGGTTGTCTAAATGTGAAGTCATGGCCCGGATATTGTGGAGGTGGCTGGAATTGGGTGAGGTCTATTCCACTATGTGTCAATTGGCAGGTAATCATTTGGTGGAGTAGACCTTGATACTCGTGTTGATACTTCATGTGATCACTGAGCCATGCTTGTTGTTGGGATTGGTATTGACGCATTTCATTAACCTTCGCTTCTAGGTTTACCAACCTGTCTTTCGTAGAAGCGTTCTTGAAAGAATCACCTTTCCTGCTTCCTTGCCCAGCCTTTGTTCCGCTTGTAAGGTGTTGCATGTAAGCAAAAGTTAATGTTTCAGCCGGCTGCAATAAGACCTCGCCCGTGTCGTATTTGACTCCGTGTTTAACACAAAGGGCGGCTATGAGTTGGGGAAAGAAGTAACTAATGTTGTGGTACTCAGCCGAGTACACAACCCTTTGTTGTATCACCATTCCCACATCTATTGACCACTCAGTCTCTATAGCAAATTGAAGGATAGCCCTTTCCCGATCAATTGTACTGTAATGCCGAGTCGACATTAACCTAGAGCAAACAAAATATTGCCAAATTCGGGAATGGGTCCTTAAGTGCTTGGCTTGAAAGATGTTTACCATTTCTCCCTTATATTCCCACTCACCGTAACCATCGGTCAAGGTATTAATTACTTCATCGTAATCAACCTGCATTAAGTAGGTTTCATACGCGCTATTGTGAATATCCCTTAACCCATAGTATGAGTTGATCATAGTTCTATTGAAGGGGACTTCAACGCCCCTCACTCAAACCATTCCATCTCGGGCTTCTGGGACATTCGCATAGAATTCCCGAACCAGCGAATTCACATCCGCCTCCGGGGCGTATGCGAATTTTTTCCATCCTAATCTCTCAACTATATCCGAAATTCCCATTACACCTACTTGCCCGAAATCCATTCCTCTTTCATTTACATACCCTTTATTCCTTTTGGCGGCACCTTCGTACCGCTCTTGCGCTTCTCGGCTAACAAACCGAGAGGAGTCATAAGTTCGATCCTCAACCACTTTTCCTTTCCCCTTTGAACGACTACTATCACCAACCTTTCTTTTAGGGGCCATTTCAATTCTTAAACTTAATAGATTCAACTAACAACTCTAATTTCCAGAAATTGCAGAAAAACCCCAAAAATTTTGCTTCTCTCTTATCCAAAATTCCACTTAATTCCAAATTCTGACAAAATTTCACAATTCCAAAAAATTAATACTGAATTGAAGCAGAAATGTGACGAATTTTACCTCTTTGGAATGCAATTGAAGTCTTGAAGCAAAACCCCCAAATTTTTCTTGAAACCCTAATTCTTGAATTGGAGAGAAACTTGATCCTTGAAGCAAATATGATGAAATTAAATGATGAAAATGTGTTAGCAATGTTGGATTGAAGAATTGGTGGAGTAAAGTTTAAATTTTGGTGAAGATTTGGAAGAAACTTGGAGAGGAGAGTGGAGAGAAAATGAGAGAAAGTGTGGGAAAATTTTTGTTTTGAAAAATTGAAATGAGTTTGAAATGCCCGAGTGCCTTTTCTGCCCATTTTTCAGAGGCACGTCGCGGCATGACTTTTTCCCCGCCGTGGTGCGGTTAAAATTTTTGAAATTGTGCATGAAACAGAAAGTTCCTCGCCGCGTCACAAATATTCCCCGCCGCGGCGCGCACATGTTTTTGAAAATTTGGCTCGAGACAGAAAGTCCCTCGTCGCGGCACAAATTTTCCCCGCCGCGGCGCACATTGTTTTTGAAAAATTGTTTTGAAATAGGAAGTATCACGCCGCGGCACAAATTTTTCCCGCCGCGGCGCACATATGTTTTTTGAAAAATTTTAATTTTTTGGATTTTTAGAAAACATGCAATGTATCCACCCCCAACCAAAACTTGGGAATGTCCTCATTGACTTGAAAAACTTTTAAAAGTAAAAATACGATAAAAATAATAAAATAAATAAAAACAATGAAAGAAATACAATACCGAATGGGTGCCTCCCATTAAGGGCTTAGTTTAACGTCTTAGCAAGACGTGGCTGCTCTCTTGTTTTATTGATCAAGGAGACATATTAAATCGATGCTGTTTAAATTGTTGTCTCCTTCCAAGTATGGTTTGACACGATGCCCGTTTACTTTAAACGTTTCTTTCGTTTTCGGATTGAGCAACTCGATTACTCTGTGTGGAAGTACGTTAGCGATTGTGTATGGTCCGCTCCACCTAGAATGAAGTTTTCCTGGAAATAAACGCAAACGTGAATTGTATAATAAAACTTTCATTTCGGGAATGAAATACTTACCGAGGAGCCCTTTATCGTGATAGTGCTTAGTACGCTCCTTGTAGATCTTGGCATTTTCGTAAGCTTCGTCCCAAATTTTCTCAAGTTCGCTCAGTTGGAGTAATCGTTTTTTCCCAACTTTTTCCATGTCCATGTTGAGCTTCTTAATAGCCCAATAAGCCTTGTGCTCTAGCTCAACGGGTAAGTGATATGCTTTACCAAAAATTAACCGGTAGGGACTCATACCAATTGGAGTTTTGTACGCTGTACGATATGCCCATAAGGCATCATTCAATTTAATTGACCAATCTTTCCTTGAGGGGCGCACTGTGCGTTCCAATATCCCTTTGATCTGTCGGTTGCTCACTTCCACTTGCCCCGAAGTTTGGGGATGGTATGGGGTCGCCATTCTATGAAAAATGTTGTACTTTTTCAATAACCCATCGAAGAGTCTATTGCAAAAGTGGCTGCCTCCATCACTAATGATTGCTCTCGGTGTGCCAAATCTGCTAAAAATGTTATCCTTCAAAAATTTAACAACAACGTTAGCGTCATTAGTTCTAGTGGGTATCGCTTTTACCCACTTTGAAACATAGTCAACAGCGACTAGTATGTAAATATAGCCAAAAGATGGGGGGAACGGACCCATGAAGTCAATCCCCTACACGTCAAATAACTCTACTACAAGATTAGACGTCAAAGGCATTTCGTTACGCTTACCTATGTTATCGGTCCTTTGACATCTATCATATCTCACACAAAACATGTTAGCATCTTTAAATAAAGTAAGCCAATAAAAACCGGATTGTAATACCTTTAGGGCCGTTTTCTTACCACAAAAATGGCCCCTGCAATGTAGCTCATGGCAAAAGGTTAAGATGCTCTCATGTTCCTCTTCTGGCACACACCTCCGGATGACTTGATCTTGACATAACTTGAACAAATACGGGTCATCCCAAAAGTATTACCTGCAAACATTGAAAAACCTTTTCTTTTCCTGAAAAGTTATGTTAGGTCTCAAAATACCACTAGCTAGATAGTTAACAATGTCAGCATACCATGGATTCGGACCTATTGTAAACAATTGTTCATCAGGGAAGGTTTCAATGATTGTATCCTTACTTTCACCTTCAACATATTCATACTCAGTAATCAACCTAGACAGATGATCAGCTACCACATTTTCAGTACCTTTCTTGTCTTTGATCTCTAGATCAAATTCTTGTAAAAGTAGGATCCACCTAATGAGTCTAGGCTTAGCATTCGGTTTAGTCAATAAATATCTCCAAAGCAGCATGATCCGAATGAACAATAACTTTAGTTCCTACCAAGTAAGACCTAAATTTATCAAGTGAAAACATAATAGCCAATAGCTCTTTTTCAGTGGTGGTGCAATTAACTTGGGCATCATTGAGTGTTTTGCTAGCATAATGTATAACATGTAATCGTTTATCCACTCTTTGCCCCAAAACAGCTCCTATAGCATGATCAAATGCATCACACATGATATCAAACGGTAAAGACCAATTAGGAGCAACAATTATAGGTGTAGACTTAAGCCTATCCTTTAAAGCATTAAAAGCAACAAGGCATTCATCATCAAAATCAAACAAAGTATCTTTGGACAATAGATTACATAATGGACGACTAATTTTGAAAAAATCCTTAATGAACTGTCTATAAAAACCTGCATGTCTTGGGAAACTTCGTATACCCTTGACAGATGTCGGTGGAGGCAATTTTGCAATTAAATCTACCTTAGCCTTATCAACTTCAATTCCTTTGCTAGATATGACATGTCCTAACACTATGCCCTGTTGGACCATAAAATTACTTTTTTCCCAACTAAGCATCAAATTGCATTCAATGCATCATTCTAATACTAAAGTCAATTTATGCAAGCAATCATCAAAGGAATTACTGAAAACTGAAAAGTCATCCATAAATACCTCAATGAATTTCTCCACCATGTCTGAAAAGATTGACATCATACATCTCTGAAAGGTGGCGGGTGCATTGCATAGTCCAAATGGCATTCTCCTAAAAGCGAAAGTTTCGAATGGGCATGTGAATGTCGTTTTCTCTTGATCCTCCGGAGCAATGGGTACCTGATAATAACCTAAAGACCATTTAAAAAGCAATAGAAATCATGCCCAGCTAGTCTTTCTAGCATTTGATCAATGAAGAGAAGGGGGAAGTGATCCTTTTTGGTGTACAAATTCAGCTTACGAAAATCAGTATACATCCTCCAACCCGTAATTATCCTAGTGGGCACTAATTCATCTTTCTCATTTTTAACCACGGTTATTCCAGATTTCTTTGGTATCATATGAACGGGACTAACCCACTTACTATCAACAATTGGATAAATTACCCCTACTGCTAGGAGTTTCAAAACTTCTTTCTTAACTACCTCTTGCATGATTGGGTTTAGTCTCCTTTGCACTTCTTTAACTGGTTTGACATCGTCCTCTAAATTAATCTTATGCATACACATTGCCGGACTAATGCCTCTAATGTCCCCAATACTCCATCCTATTGCCTTTTTATACTTCCTAAGCTTTCCAATCAATTTCTCCTCTTGGTTTTGGGTGAATGTAGATGAAATAATAACAGGGTAGGTCTCATTCTCTCCCAAAAAGACATATTTTAGATGCTTAGGTAATTCCTTAAGTTCCAATTCAGGTGAAGCAATCTCATCATCATGTGGGACATCCAATAAATCTAAGGGTGTACTAGTGTCATTTAATGATATGGCATTGTCTAATAGATCACTGTACTCCTTAGTCTCATAGTCTAAGATGTCATCTATCTCTCCAACTGTAAGTGCTACCTCCAATTTATCATCTAATCTAGCATGCACAAAAGTATCATGAATTATTGGATCTAAACATTCTACAAATGAACATTCATCAATAGCAGATATAGAGGGGTAAGGAGATGAATCAAAAACCTTAAAATGAACAGTCTCTCCTAAGACTGTCATTGTCAACTTTCCACTTTGGACATCAATGATGGTTTGGGTAGTAGCCATAAATGGTCTTCCCAAAAGAATGGTGTGCTCCTTGTCCAAAGATGGATTATCCTACATGTCTAAAACCACAAAGTCAACAAGTATGATTAGCTTATCTACCTGTACAAGTAATTCCTCAACCATGCCCTTCGGATATTTAATAGATCTGTCCGCAAGTTGAAGGGACATGGTTGTTGGTTTTAGCTCTTCCAAACCTAGCTGCAAGAAAATCGAGTAAGGCATCAAATTGATACTAGCACCTAAATCAAGCATAGCCTTAGCTACTTTCCTATCCCCCATAGTAATGACAATTATGAAACTACCTGGATCTTTTAACCTAGGGGGTAAGTCGTGTTGAAGCACCGCACTAGCAATTTCAGATACGATTACTCTCTCATTAAGCTCATACCTTCTTTTCTTAGTGTTTGGTTCTTTGAAAAATTTAGCATAAGAAGGCATGTTTCTAATTACATCTAACAATGGTAAATTGATATTAACCTTAGAAAGCATGTTAAATAAATCAAAAAACTGCTTATCTTACTTACTGTCCTTTAAACAGTGCGGGAATGGTACCGATGGTCGGTATGGCTCCGATGACTTGTGTAGAATAGGTGGATTAGATGACTCTCCAATTCTCGCCTTTGAAGGCTCTTCATGCTTGTCACCTCTTTCCTCTAATTCCTTTGAAGCATTGTTGTCATCTTCCATGTTACCTGCACTATAAGATAAATCATTAGAAAGTTCAGGTAAATTTTTAGTAACGACCTTACCACTCCGAAGAATCGTGACAGCTTTGGCTTGTTCGGGTTGACTGGGCAGCTTTCTCGTCTCTTGCTTGTGCATTTGTTTCGCTAGCTGCCCCACTTGCATTTTCACTCTTTTCATTGAAGCTTTCATAGAGTCCATCCTTCCACTACAAGATTGTATGAAATTATTTAGGGTTTCCTCTACGGTCGGTTTATTTTTTGGAAATTGTCGGTTTATATTTTGGCCTTGAGTATGGTTTTGGACGAATGGTTGGCTATTGTTTTGTTTCCAAGCGAAGTTAGGGTGATTCCTCCCTCCAGAGTTGTAGGTATTTGAATAAGGGTCGTTCCTAGGTCTAGATTGATACCCTTGCATTAAATTTGCCTCTTCAGTAGTACCTGTATAAGGATCACCTGCAAAAGAACAAATATTAGCACCATGTCCATATGAACCACAAACTCCACATACCTCATGTTTTGGCATCTGATTAACATTGGAGGTTGTGAGAAGTTGCACTTGTTTCGTTAATTCAGCAAGTTGCATGGCCATTTCATTGTCGGAGCCTAATTCGTGGACTCCAGCTCTTCTTCCTCTAGCGCTCTTTTGTTGGGAATTGGCTCCCAACATCTCGAATAATTCGTAGGTTTCATCCGCTATTTTCTCACCCATAGCTCCTCCTGTAGAGTTGTCAACTGTGAATTGACATTGTAGCGTCAATCCGTCGTAGAAAAACTGATTCTGTAGCTACAATGGGAAGTGATGATGTGGACATTGTATCAATAGCAATTTGAATTTGTCCCAAGCCTCGTGGAAGGGTTCTCCGTCCATCTACGAAAAAGTAGCAATTTTTATTCTTAGGTCAAATGTCTTTTGATGGGAATAGAACTTACCCATAAATTTGTTGTAAACATCGTCCCAAGTGGCCAAAGAACCGGGTGCCAATGTCATTAGCCAAGACTTAGCTCTATCCTTGAGAGTGTATGGAAAACACCTCATGCGTAGTTGATCTTCACTAAGTCCCTGCAGTGGAAAGGTTTGCACAGTAGCATATAATTCACGCATAAAATTTAAAGGATCTTCATTAGGGATACCGTAAAAGGAGGGAAGATGGAATAATGAATATTTTTCAACTCATAATTCCTAGCTGCCTCTGTAAGTCAAATCCACGATGTGGCGGTCCCAATGATAGGTCTTGCAAACTCTTTGTTCATTATCTGCCTAGCTATGTTGTCACCTATTGCTGCTTGCAATTGTTGTTGGACTTCTTCCTCTTGAAATTGATTATCCAGTTTCTTGGATCGATGTTTGACTCTATGCATTCAATGCATCGTTCTAATACTAAAGTCAATTTATGCAAGCAATCATCAAAGGAATTACCGAAAACTGAAAAGTCATCCATAAATACCTCAATGAATTTCTCCACCATGTCTGAAAAGATTGACATCATACATCTCTAAAAGGTGGCGGGTGCATTGCATAGTCCAAATGGCATTCTCCTAAAAGCGAAAGTTTCGAATGGGCATGTGAATGTCGTTTTCTCTTGATCCTCCGGAGCAATGGGTACCTGATAATAACCTAAAGACCATTTAAAAAGCAATAGAAATCATGCCCAGCTAGTCTTTCTAGCATTTGATCAATGAAGAGGAGGGGGAAGTGATCCTTTTTGGTGTACAAATTCAGCTTACGAAAATCAATATACATCCTCCAACCCGTAATTATCCTAGTGGGCACTAATTCATCTTTCTCATTTTTAACCACGGTTATTCCAGATTTCTTTGGTATCATATGAACGGGACTAACCCACTTACTATCAACAATTGGATAAATTACCCCTACTGCTAGGAGTTTCAAAACTTCTTTCTTAACTACCTCTTGCATGATTGGGTTTAGTCTCCTTTGCACTTCTTTAACTGGTTTGACATCGTCCTCTAAATTAATCTTATGCATACACATTGCCGGACTAATGCCTCTAATGTCCCCAATACTCCATCCTATTGCCTTTTTATACTTCCTAAGCTTTCCAATCAATTTCTCCTCTTGGTTTTGGGTGAATGTAGATGAAATAATAACAGGGTAGGTCTCATTCTCTCCCAAAAAGACATATTTTAGATGCTTAGGTAATTCCTTAAGTTCCAATTCAGGTGGAGCAATCTCATCATCATGTGGGACATCCAATAAATCTAAGGGTGTACTAGTGTCATTTAATGATATGACATTGTCTAATAGATCACTGTACTCCTTAGTCTCATAGTCTAAGATGTCATCTATCTCTCCAACTGTAAGTGCTACCTCCAATTTATCATCTAATCTAGCATGCACAAAAGTATCATGAATTATTGGATCTAAACATTCTACAAATGAACATTCATCAATAGCAGATATAGAGGGGTAAGGAGATGAATCAAAAACCTTAAAATGAACAGTCTCTCCTAAGACTGTCATTGTCAACTTTCCACTTTGGACATCAATGATGGTTTGGGTAGTAGCCATAAATGGTCTTCCCAAAAGAATGGTGTGCTCCTTGTCCAAAGATGGATTATCCTACATGTTTAAAACCACAAAGTCAACAAGTATGATTAGCTTATCTACCTGTACAAGTAATTCCTCAACCATGCCCTTCGGATATTTAATAGATCTGTCCGCAAGTTGAAGGGACATGGTTGTTGGTTTTAGCTCTTCCAAACCTAGCTGCAAGAAAATCGAGTAAGGCATCAAATTGATACTAGCACCTAAATCAAGCATAGCCTTAGCTACTTTCCTATCCCCTATAGTAATGTCAATTATGAAACTACTTGGATCTTTTAACCTAGGGGGTAAGTCGTGTTGAAGCACCGCACTAGCAATTTCAGATACGATTACTCTCTCATTAAGCTCATACCTTCTTTTCTTAGTGTTTAGTTCTTTGAAAAATTTAGCATAAGAAGGCATGTTTCTAATTACATCTAACAATGGTAAATTGATATTAACCTTAGAAAGCATGTTAAATAAATCAAAAAACTGCTTATCTTACTTACTGTCCTTTAAACAGTGCGGGAATGGTACCGATGGTCGGTATGGCTCCGATGACTTGTGTAGAGTAGGTGGATTAGATGACTCTCCAATTCTCGCCTTTGAAGGCTCTTCATGCTTGTCACCTCTTTCCTCTAATTCCTTTGAAGCATTGTTGTCATCTTCCATGTTACCTGCACTATAAGATAAATCATTAGAAAGTTCAAGTAAATTTTTAGTAACGACCTTACCACTCCGAAGAATCGTGACAGCTTTGGCTTGTTCGGGTTGACTGGGCAGCTTTCTCGTCTCTTGCTTGTGCATTTGTTTCGCTAGCTGCCCCACTTGCATTTTCACTCTTTTCATTGAAGCTTTCATAGAGTCCATCCTTCCACTACAAGATTGTATGAAATTATTTAGGGTTTCCTCTACAGTCGGTTTATTTTTTGAAAATTGTCGGTTTATATTTTGGCCTTGAGTATGGTTTTGGACGAATGGTTGGCTATTGTTTTGTTTCCAAGCGAAGTTAGGGTGATTCCTCCCTCCAGAGTTGTAGGTATTTGAATAAGGGTCGTTCCTAGGTCTAGATTGATACCCTTGCATTAAATTTGCCTCTTCAGTAGTACCTGTATAAGGATCACCTGCAAAAGAACAAATATTAGCACCATGTCCATATGAACCACAAACTCCACATACCTCATGTTTTGGCATCTGATTAACATTGGAGGTTGTGAGAAGTTGCACTTGTTTCGTTAATTCAGCAAGTTGCATGGCCATTTCATTGTCGGAGCCTAATTCGTGGACTCCAGCTCTTCTTCCTCTAGCGCTCTTTTGTTGGGAATTGGCTCCCAACATCTCGAATAATTCGTAGGTTTCATCCGCTATTTTCTCACCCATAGCTCCTCCTGTAGAGTTGTCAACTGTGAATTGACATTGTAGCGTCAATCCGTCGTAGAAAAACTGATTCTGTAGCTACAATGGGAAGTGATGATGTGGACATTGTATCAATAGCAATTTGAATTTGTCCCAAGCCTCGTGGAAGGGTTCTCCGTCCATCTACGAAAAAGTAGCAATTTTTATTCTTAGGTCAAATGTCTTTTGATGGGAATAGAACTTACCCATAAATTTGTTGTAAACATCGTCCCAAGTGGCCAAAGAACCGGGTGCCAATGTCATTAGCCAAGACTTAGCTCTATCCTTGAGAGTGTATGGAAAACACCTCATGCGTAGTTGATCTTCACTAAGTCCCTGCAGTGGAAAGGTTTGCACAGTAGCATATAATTCACGCATAAAATTTAAAGGATCTTCATTAGGGATACCGTAAAAGGAGGGAAGATGGAATAATGAATATTTTTCAACTCATAATTCCTAGCTGCCTCTGTAAGTCAAATCCACGATGTGGCGGTCCCAATGATAGGTCTTGCAAACTCTTTGTTCATTATCTGCCTAGCTATGTTGTCACCTATTGCTGCTTGCAATTGTTGTTGGACTTCTTCCTCTTGAAATTGATTATCCAGTTTCTTGGATCGATGTTTGACTCTATGAATGTTGTCAATGAAAGGAGAGAGTTCATTGTTAAGTGATCTCCTACCCTGCATGCACAAATAAAAAGCAAACAAAGATCAAGGCAGCAGTGAAATTGAAATTTAAGCATTATTTTTTTTTAATTTTTTAATTTTTTTTTTGTATTTTTGAATAAAATAAAATAAACAAATAAAAGATAAGGAATAAAATAAATAAACAAATAAAAACAATTAAGAAACTCTAAAAAGTTAAAAAGAAAATTATTTAAAATGCAAATTCCACAGCAGCGGCGCCAAAAACTTGATGTGATAAATTTAGTACTCGCAAGTGTACGAATCACTCGTAGAAAAGTGACAAGCAACTTCCAAGGTCGGTCACTCAAGGAATTGCAGTGGTTCTAAATAACTGTCTTCTTAATCTAAATAGAGTTCTAACAAAAATAAAACACTAATTAAATAGAGTTCTAGTGAAACTAAAACTCTAAGCAACTAGAATCCTAAACCTAGTAAAACTGTAAAAAGGTGTTTGATTTATGACGGGAACAATGATACGATCAATTAAATGAAAACAAAATCGCAATTTAACAATCAATTCAAATGGATTAAAAATCAATGGAAGATGTATGGACGTTTAGTTTGGTTGGCCATGCTTGCATCGAAAAGGTATGGTGAAACAACATGAACATTCTAACTAAACAATATTACCGGCTTTCATTTTAATTACGAGACTGCCTGTGGTCGGGGTAAATCTCTTTGTTGATTAACTAATTAACTGCCTTCGGTCGGATAAATCAAAAAGCAATCAAATTATGCGCAAGGAAATACATGCCAATCAAACTAATGCTATGACTGAGTCACTAATTTGAAGCTTTGATTAAGTGTTTTGGAATAAAGTTAAGGTGACGTTCCTATAACTAGATTCTCAGATTTTTCAACCTAACTACGAATCTCAAATTGGCCCATGATAATTTATAATTAAATATCTAAACATACTCTCAATCAAAAGGTAATTCATTTATATTAAATCAATAAAATATACAGCATACACAATTCTAGCAAACATGTCAACAAAAACTAAACATCCATAATGAAATTAGCCGCTCATGTTCATATTAATATTCATAGACAAATAAAATATGATCATACACTTCAACGAAAGAAGAAGAAAATAGAATTCTATAACAACAAGGAAAACCTAGATCTAAATACCGCTTATGGATAGGATAGCGTTCTTCTCCAAAAGCTTTATCTTCGATTGTCGACGGCTTCCTTGGATCCTTAGAATAGTTTCTCTCGCTTCATTTTAGTGTAGCAAAACTCCCAAAATTGATTGAATGTTGTGTTTGGTCGCAAAATTGTAATGTGTAAGAGTTGTATTCGAGTTGTATGTAAGGGAGAGTCTAAGGGGGTATTTATAGATGTAAGGGTTTACATAAATCCTGATTGCAATAGGAATAGGCGCGCCGCGACATGCATTTTTCCCGCCGCGGCGCAACACAAATTCTGGAAATAATGTCAAAACTCGAGAGCTCCCCGCCGCGGCATGACTTTTCCTCGCCACGGCGCATGTTGACTTCCTTTTCTTCATGTTTACCCCCTTACATATGTGATGGCTCGTTATGTAAGGCTTACATATTTGTCTCGTTTAGCCCGTAACTCGTGATCCGAGTGCCATAAGTGTTCCGTCTTTGCGTGTTTTAATTATTTGACTCATTTGACGCTAAAAACACCTGAAATACACTAAAACATACCCGTGATTCCGAATGGATAGATTTATGAAATTAATCGAATAAACAACAAATAATAAATCTATTTCTAAACAATTAAATGCAATAAACCACAAAATATTAGTGCTTTTTGAGCACTCATCAGGACCATTCCCAAAATTGGCATTAAAGCAACATTAATGTAGGGATGTTGGTCGCCAAAAAAGGAAATCTAGGTGTAATATTGCACTTATGTAAACAAAGAACTCTTATGTCTATAAAAGCAAACTGTCTTCTCTCTAATGGCATATATGAAATTACCTTAACTTTTATCTATTCTCTATCTCTGTTGTAATCTTAGAATGAGTAAGAACTAAAAACTCTTTCAAGGTTTCTAGTTTTTATAATGAGTAAGAACTAAAAACTCTTTCAAGGTTTCTAGTTTTTATAATGAGTAAGAACTAAAAACTCTTTCAAGGTTTCTAGTTCCTAGAATGAGTAAGAACTAAAAACTCTTTCAAGGTTTCTAGTTCTTAAAATTGTAAACTATCTGTTTAAAGAACAAAAGCCCAACTTAAATTACAAATCTTGTTATTATTGTAACCCTACAAAGTTAAGTACATATCTCATCAAGATCAACAAAGGCAGACAGTCTAAAAGCTTGAATATGGAGTGAAGCTTAGTTCTTGAGGATGAGAAGAAGATAGCAACGTAGCAAAAGCATGAGGTGGACACATATTTAAAAACATATTAGTTTACATCTAGAAATTGTAGTATATCTTCAAATTAATTGATAATGTTGAACTTATATATATCTAAATTTGTGAAGATTGATGACCTGGAAAAGAAATTTAAGAACATGAAAAGAAAATATAATAAGACCAAAAAATCAAGAACAGATTAATACAGAAGTAAGATAAAAAAAATCCTAAAATTAAGAAAATTTAAAAGATACAATTTATCTTAATTAAACTCTTGTTTTCTTTAAAATATTAATAAAAGGTAACTTCAAATGAAGTTTTGGAAGGTAAAACATTATTGAAAATTTACAATGATTAATTGACTTTTTTTTAAATAAGAAAAGAAATATAATTTAGTAAAAGACCAACATAAAGAATGCTTGAATTTTGAAGCAAGTATTGAATTATTAAAAATGGACATAGAAGGAAATAAAGAAATCCAAGAAATAAGTCGTTAGATAGACGAAGAACTTGAAATTTTTGAGCATGAAAGTCAAACAAAAATAACTAGTATTTTAACTAGCCAAAATTTGGTATCATAGTTAATAAGGAATTTAAACAATGTTTAAAATTAGGTATATTCAACCTAATATAAAAAAAAAAAAAAAAAAGTAAATTATTTAAAATATTATAAAAAAGAAGCAATAGAAATATTACTTTTGATTAAGTAAATAAAAAAAGTATTACTCAAGGAAGTATCACAAATAATAATCTATATAATACTCTTTAGTTTGAACATAAAATTAACGTGGTTACATCATAATTAAAGCCTTATTAAGGAAAATAAAATGTTTACATCATCGCAAATTTTTAATTTAAAGAAATTATTTAGTTTAGTATGGAACATCCAAACTAGTAAAGATTTTAAAGAAAATTTTACTAAAATGTTCGTAGCATACATAAAAACAAAAGTGAATAACATAAAAATATCACAAGAACAAATAAATACATTAAAAGATATTTTAGAAAATTTAGATTATAGAAAAACACAAGAAAAATTATCAAAGAAATTTAAAACCATTTTAGAAAATGTTCCAGAAAAATTAAAATAAATTCCTTAAAATATCAAAATAATTGCTTAAGATGACAAAAAATTTATCACCGTTAGCCATCAAAGACATCATTGATATTAAGTATAAACTACGAGGGCATTAGAGCTATTTTTATAAAGGTTAAGGGCATTTGTAAAGACACCAAAACTTAGGAGCATAAGTGATATTTTCCTCCTTACACATTACTTACTGGTGTTTGAAACTATACAGATGACTTTCAACATTAGCATCAACAACATTTATTTTAAAATCTTCTTGGTATTACACGATTTAGATCAACCCATAATTTTCTTTATATGAAGTCATGTTGGGTAGAGTTGTAAACAGGGTGGGGACAAAAACCCTATCCTGTTCTCTGTCTCCAATTTAGAATTTGTCTCCCATTATCTGTTAAAATCATTGTGGAGACATCAAAACTTTTTAGTGGATAATGGGAACCTGCAAGTGGAAAATGGGGATATAAGTGATATTTTCAATATTATTTTTAAAAAAAAAAATTAGTTATTTTTATTTTTAATATAAAGAAAAATTATTAAAAAAAAAAATACTAAGTCAATGATAAATATATTAAATGATGAAAAACAAAAGATTTTGAATAAATAAATAATAATAAAAATAAAGGAAAATAGGCTCAACTAGACCTCTCTCACTAATTATACTTAGGCCTAACCCCAACTTGCAATTTTTACTAAAATTTCATGTATCCTCTTATACTTAAGTCGTAAAGTCAAAATTAAAATGATTTCTCCTTTCATTATTATCTTTCTTTAAACTTGTGATTCTATACTGCACTTTAAACTGCCGATGATGTAATTTAACCAAGTCTTATTGTTAAATGTTATATGTAACTTATAAGTTTGTTAGTTAGCTACTGATATCATCATTATCTAGTTAGTGTTTTACTAAGCTGTTAGCAAGTTGTTAACACTCACATGTATAACACTATATATACTTGTAAGTTCTTAGCAATTAAAATCAAGAAATCATATTGGCCAGTCTTGTTTCTTTCTCTCTTTTCTGTATGGTATCAGAGCTCGGGTAGAGTTCTTGCTTCTGCAAAATTCTTCATTTTTTTTCCTTCCAAGTTTCCTATGTTCGGCTTCAATGGCGAGTGATGTGTTAAAATGTGTACTCGCAAGTGTACGAATCACTCGTAGTAAAGTGATAAGCAACTTCCAAGGTCGGTCTCTCAAGGAATTGCAGTGGTTTTAAATAACTAACTTTTAAACTAAAAAGAGTTCTAATGAAAATAAAAGACTAATTAAATAGAGTTCTAGTAAAACTAAAACTCTAAGTAACTAGAATCCTAAAGCTAGTAAAACTGTAAAAAGGTGTTTGATTTGTAACGGGAACAAAGTACGAGCAATTAAACTAAAACAAGATCGCAATCAAACAATCAATCAAATCAAATATCAATAGAGGATGTATGGACGTTTAGCTTGGTTAACCATGTTTGCATCGAAAAGGGTATGGTGAGATACATGAACGTCCTATATAAACAAAACTACCGGCTTTCCTTTTAATTACGAAACTCCTTTTGGCGGGGGTAGGTCTCTTTGTTGATTAACTAATTAACTGCCTTTGGCGGGGGTAAATTAAATAGCAATCAAATTATGCGCAAGGAAAACATGCCAATCAAATTAATGCTATGACTAAGTCACTAACTTGAATCTTTGATTAAGTGTTTCGGAATAGAGTTAAGGTGACGTTCCTCTAACTAAATTCTTAGGTTTTTCAATCTAACTACGAACATCAAATGGGCCCATGATTATTCATAATCAAACATTTAAACATGCTCTTAATCAAAAAGTATTTTATTCATAAGTCAAAAAGATACACCATACACAATTCTAGCAAACATGGCAACACAAACTAAACATCCATAATTAAATTAGCCAGACATGTTCATATTATTATTCATAGACAAATAAAATATGATCATACACTTTAACAAATAAAGAAGATGAATTAATTCTATAACAACAAGGAAAACCTAAATCTAAATACCGCTTATGGATCGGTTGACGTACTCCTCCGTAAGCTTTATCTTCGATTGTCGTTAGCTTCCTTGAATCCTTAGAATATTGTCCCTCGCTTCGTTATAGTGTGGCAACGCTCTCAAAACTGATTGAATGTCGTGTTTGGGTCGCAAAATTGAGAAGAGGAAGAGTTGTGTATGAATTGGTCAAGTTATTTCGAGTTCTCTGTAAGGGGGACTCTAAGGGGGTTTTTATAGATGTAAGGGTTTACACGAATCCTATGTGCCATAGGAATAGGCGCGCCGCGGCATACATTTTCCCCGCCGCGGCGCAACACAAATTCTGGAAATTATGTAAAAACCCGAGAGCTCCCCGCCGCGGCATAACTTTTCCTCGCCGCGGCGCGCAATGTTTTTGGATTCCTAGCATGCAACTCGAGAGCCCCTCGCCGCGGCATATGATTTCTTCTCCGCGGCGCGCCTTGCATGTAACAGTGTACATGGAATGTACATGGCTTTACATGTATTGTCGAGACCCTCGCCGCGGCGCATAATTTCTTCGCCGCGGCGCGCATTGCTTTCCTGCTCTTCATGCTTACCCCCTTACATATGTGCTGGCTTGACATGTACGGCTTACATATTTGACTCGTTTTGCCCGTGACTCGTGATCCGAGCGCCGTAGGTGTTCCGTCTTCGCGTGTTTTCATCATTTGAATCATTTGACGCTAAAAACACCTGAAATGCACTAAAATATACCCGTGACTCCGAATGGATAGATTTATGAAAATAATCGAAATAATAGTCATAATAAATCTATATATCAATCAATCAAGCATAATTAATCACGAAATATTAGTGTTTTTCGAGCACTCATCAGCGAGCAATGCCAAGAGAACTCAGTTAGTAGAAGGTCAATCTTCATCCTCCAATGTTAGTGTTGTGAGTGCTCCTGTGAATTTGAATTTCATGATCAAATTGGATCGTATGAACTCCTAGTGTGGCACGAGCAGATGCTATCTGTCATAACTACTTATGGATTAGAGGATTACATTGATACTTCAATGATTCCTTTTGTTCGTTATCTTGCTAGTTCTACACAGACCAATCCTATGTTTGTTAACTGGAACCGATATAATGGACTTGTGAAGAGCTGGATCTACGACTCAATTAGTCCAAGTATGAGTTCTCATTTGGTTAATGTTGGTACAGCTACTAAAATGTGGCGAAAATTGGAAAGTGTTTTCTCTTCTTCCACTAGAGCTATGTTAATGGATTTGAGGCTTCAACAACAATCCTTCAAGAAAGGAGATCTGTCAATTGAAGAGCACATTCTACATATGAAAATGATTGCTGATCATCTTGCAGTTGTTGGACATTCAGTGCCTAATCATGATCTGGTATCCTATACACTTGCAGGTCTTGACTCAAACTGGAACTCTTTTATCTCTGGTATTACACTAAGATCTAGCCCTGTCTCATTTGATGAATTGTATAGTCATTTACTTGCACATGAGAGGATATTGGATCATCAATCTGGAAATAGCATGTTTCATGCTAATGTTGCTTTGAACTCTAATTCTCAGGGTAGTCATTCAAAGAATTCATAGAATAGAGGTGGTGGTAATCCAAATGCTAACTCTGTAGGATCTATAAGAAACAATTGGAACTTACATGAGTTCTTAGCTCAACAAAGTACTAGTTCTTCATTTCACTCCTCTCAAAGTTCAGGTTCTAAGGATTACAAGGGCAAGAAAGGTATGCACAACAGTGGCTCTATTCCAAACCATGTTTAAGTGTCAATTTTGCAACAAAACTGACCATACTGCAAATCAATGTTTCAAACTTAGGGACATTCTTCTTGGACAAAGTACCAATCCTAGGGCTATGGTTGCAGAAACTTAAACCAACTCAAAGGACAGTTATTGTTCTTCTTCTTGGCTTCTTGATGCTAATGCTTCCCATCATCTCACAAATGATGGAAATACCTTGCATGAATCCTCTCCTTACACTGGGCCAGATAATGTCAACATAAGTAATAGTTCCTCTCTTTCTATTGCTAATAATGGTCATGCAACGTTGAAGGTTTATGATTGTTCTTTCTCACTTTCTAACGTTTATCATACACCACACATTTCTCATAATCTTTTGCTAGTGCAAAAATTGTGTGCTGATAATCATAAATTTGTTGAATTTCATGCCTATGATTTCTTTGTCAAGGATGTTCACTCGAAGAAGGTGGTAACTCAAGGCAAGGCTCCTAATGGTCTTTACACTCTTGGTGGACACATGCTGTCAAATAACACTCAAGTGCTATTTGTCATGCTGTTGTTGATACTCCTTCTGAGGCCTTGTGGCATTCACGACTTGCACATCCTTCTGAAGATGTTCTACAGTCCTTGTCTCATGTACTTCAATCACCGAGCCTTTCTTTTAGCACTACTAATAGAAATAAGAGTCTTTATGAGATATGTCCTATGGCCAAGGCGCATAAGTTGCCATTAAGTCTAAGCATGTACAAGAATTAGCTCTTTTTGAGTTACTATATGTTGATTTATGGGTATCTCCAATTGTTGCTAACATTGGTGCAAAACATTTTCTGCTTGTTGTTGATGATCATAGCAAATGCCAATGGATTTTCTTCTTAAATGCCAAAAGTGATGCAAAACCTGTGTTTCTATCTTTTCTTAAAATGATAGAACATAATTTTGATGTAAAAATTAAAGCAGTCCAATCTGATGGTGGAAAAGAGCACTCTTTTGTCTGATGTTGGTATTGTACATCGTGTTACTTGTCCAAACACATCAAAG